>JAJLZQ010000015.1:0-324442 GCA_030572255.1 Kodamaea fukazawae | reverse complement strand
TGTTTTTTTTTTTTTTTTTAACTAGAGGAAAGCTTGTGAGTATAACTTTGTAAACGCAACCTCCTCAAAAAGAAAGCATTTCGACTTAAAACTTCTGGACAATCCCTAGTGTTCTTGTCGCTTCTTGTGTGTGTACCTATATTACAATCTTCTATGTTTTTGTTTAGGCCAGCTCTCTAACATGGCGCCTCACAATTACAATGGGAATTGTGATCTCAACTGTTGTTTTTGCAAGAGCTGTGTCAGCCTTCATGTAGATTAGCTATACCTTAAAAAATACTATGAGACAAATCGCATTTTTTTTTTGTTAGAATGTTTTTTTTTTTTGGGTGATTTTATATATTTGATACAAGAATTTTCTTTTTTAATAAACAACAAAGGAAACAACATATACCCAACGTTAGGATTTGATTAATAGGATTATAGACAACTTCAGCCATGCCTGAAGAAACCAATAGTCCGCGTAAAGTGGATGATAGTGGCGATAATTCCTTTTTAAATCAACTGTTCAATGATAGTGGAGAAGATTACACGCCAACAAAAATCAAGCTTCCTTCCGGTATACCGATTCCGAACGGCAACACCAGCTCCAAGATCCAGGCCATCATGGGATACTCCGCGTCCTTGGCGGACACGTCTAATGGCAGTTTGGGTTCCAACGGCGGCGGTTCCGTGGAGGCCAAGCACAAGTCCACGTCTGTCTTGCCTGCCGTGTCTAGCCCAGCAAACACAAGTCTAGCAAGCACCAGTCTACCAAATACGAGCGCACCAAACACGAGCCTATCCAACACAAGCCTAGCCAACACAAGTCTAGCGAGCACAGCCACCTCCAATATCAATGAGACCACCACGATATCCCAGCCCAACTCCACCGCAAACACCCCCAACACAACTGCCCCCGCTCCCATCGGCACCTCGAGCCCCAACGGCAAGCCCACCTCCAGCAGCAACGTCAACATCAAGGTCTTGTGTCGTTTCAGACCAGAGAACGAATTGGAATTGAAACGTGGTGACTCCATCGTCGAGTTCCCAAACGACGAGACCGTTGTCATCAACAATAAGGACACTTTTACGTTTGACCGTGTTTTCGTTCCCAATGCCTCTCAAAACGACATTTACCAATACTCTATTAGACAGACTGTCGACGACTTGTTGAACGGTTACAATGGAACGGTCCTTGCCTATGGTCAAACCGGGTCGGGGAAATCTTACACTATGCTCGGCACTTCCATCAACGACCCAGAGGGCCGTGGGCTTATACCCAGAATCTCCCAAGAGATTTTTAAGAGAATTCATCTTAGTGCCCTGGACATCGAATACACCGTGGGGGTTTCCTATTTGGAAATCCACATGGAGCAAATCAGGGACTTGATTGATTTTTCAAACAACTCCATGGGTGACCAGAAGTTTCAAATTCATGAAGATAAACACAATGGGATTTACGTCAAGGGCTTGTCACAAGCTTTTGTCCTGTCTCCTGAAGAATTAAACCACATCTTGTTGGAAGGTATGAAAGTGAGAGCCTCGGTCCTGACAAACATGAATGCAGAGTCCCTGAGATCACACGCCATTTTCCAAATTAAATTGGGCCAAAAGCATTTGCTGCTGGGTATCATCAAGAGATCCCACCTTTTCCTTGTTGATTTGGCTGGCTCCGAAAAAGTTGATAAAACTGGGGCCCAAGGTCAAACCTTGGAGGAAGCAAAGAAAATTAATAGCTCTTTGAGTGCTTTGGGAAATGTCATCAATGCCTTAACCGATGGTAAACTGACTCATGTTCCATACAGAGACTCCAAGTTGACTAGAATTTTGCAAGAATCCATTGGTGGGAACTCGAGAACTTCGCTTATTGTCAATTGTTCTCCTTCTTCCTTCAACGAGTTGGAAACCTTATCTACTCTTAGATTTGGTACTCGTGCAAAGAAGATTAAGAACAATGCTCACATGAACACTGAATTGAGCGCCACCTCCCTTAGGCAGAAGATCCTTCAACTTGAAAAACTTAATGACAGCAACCAAACTTACATAAAGCTGTTGGAATTAGAGTTGTCTCAATGGAGATCTGGCGAAAGAAATGTTTCTCCTTTCAAAACAAATGCTGTCAAGCGTTACTCTGATACCTCATACTTGATGAAGCAACAGACTTTTGAAAATAGAAACTCTCTTCAAGTCCCTCACACTCCTCAAAAAGAATTTCAAATCAGAGAATTTCAAATCAAGGAATTCAGCTCCAAACTTCCAACCACAAATGCTGGCTCCAACATTCCAGTGCAACCTTCTTCTTCTTTGACAACCTCTCCTTTGATGAAGGGTCCAGTGATCATTCACAACCAAGAGGAAATTGAAAGAAGAGACGTCAAGATTGCCGAATTGGAGAACACTTTGTTGAGTATGAAGATGAATAACTTGAAACATTCTCATGCCGAAGAATCCAAGATGTTCCAGTTGGAAAACTCCTTGAACAAGTTGAACACCAAGTTAAACGATGTTGAACTGATCAACTTCAACTTGAGAAAGCATTTACTTATTAGTGAGAAGATTATCGAGAGCCGTGACACCAAGATTAATAAGTTGAAGGCTGCATTGAAGGACCAACAAATGGTGATTTCCAAAGAAACTCTTGGTTTCAAGAACAAGTTGGGTGACATTCAAGAGAAGTTAGACACTTTGAACAAGGAGAGCAAGGAGGAAATGATGAGACAAGCCAGAGAGAGTTTGATCAGAGAGAGTATGTACTCCATGGATAGTACAAAGAGAGACAGCAGCATGTTCTTGTTTGACAACAAAACGAAAGATACCGTTATCGACCAAGACCACAGGACTGACAAGTTTGACTATTCACAGTCTTCATTCTCCAATGAAGATAATGGAAGAGGATACGCAGATGCATTTGATTTTGGTTCAAGAGAAAGGTTACCAAGTACTTCATCCCACAAACTGCAAACCCTTCTGGACGTTACTCCACTTCTGCAGTCAATTCCACAATACATCCAACAGCTGCAAGCAGTGCTGGTTCAGACATTGCAACTGCAACATACTCAACAGCTGCAACTCACCGAACAGCTGCTTGCAACCCTGCACCAAACACAACAACTGCAACCACTTCTGCAACACAACATGCAAGTTCAAACACCTCCTCAACCTTCTCCACAACCCCGTGCGCTGCTTGACCGTGGGTCTAGAGCAGAAGACGTAGGGAAGAGATGGCTGCGTAGAATCCTGACTTCTAAGGGAAGAGAAGAAGACGAAGCAAAGTCAGATAAGTCGTTTGCCTCGCAAGAAGAGTCACGCAACTCACACACTACATCAAACAGACACTCGCTGCCACAAGAAGCCTTCCCTTCTTTGCAAGGTCAGTCCAAGTTTGACAAACTCAAGTCATACAAATTCTTGTCCGGAAACCCATTTGAGAGTAAGAGATCTTCCAAGGAAGTTGAAAGAAAATCATCTCAAAAGGAACCGGTTGAAAACAAGAAGTCATCTCGTAGAGAATCCCTTGACAGAAAAGTCGCTCCAAGGGAATCTCTTGACAGAAAGTCTTCTCAAAGGGAATCCCTTGATAGAAAGCCTTCTCAAAGAGAGTCGCTCGACAGAAAGTCTTCTCAAAAGGACTCTGCTCTGTCGAGACTTGACCCATACAAGAGTAGCAAGCAATCCCGCCGCTTGTCAAAGGAAACGCCCTTGCCACCAATCCCACCAGCAGACGCCCCACCAGCTCCACCAGTTCAACAAAGTCGTATCGTTCCTCCACAAAAGCATAAGATTTTAGAAGAAGAAGAATTGCCAGAATGTAATTTGGATGACATCGATACCGACAAGGACTTACCTGAGGCCGATCTCAGCAACGATAACATCACCTTGCATGACGAGAAGCTCAGTAACTCGGATACCTTGGCAGGTAGCTTTGACGAAAAGAGGAGAGGATCCAAGAGAATCTCTTCGCTTGACCCAGGCAACAGATTGACCCGTTCTAGTGGGTTCTCCAGAAAGTCGGTCGGCAGTGACACTAGAACCATGGCCAGTTTCAGAAAGTCTACAGCAGAGAATGAAAACCCTATTCTCAACTTCCAGAAAGAGTACCTCCTGATTGGTGAGTTCTTGGCTGAAAGTAAGAGAAGAAACAGCTTGATCGATACCATTAGAAAGTCGGTCGATGATGCTGATGACTTGAGCACCTCGGAAACATCAGGTATGTTCTCCTCCGGTGGCCAAGAAGCTGCCAAGAACGGCGTCAACTTGAAGATTGTGAAACCTCTTCGTGGAGGCTCCAGCTTTATCCAAAACACTATCAACTTATTCCATTAGGTTTATCGAACATTAGAGCATTATTCTGTATTTTTATTAACTTGTTGTATTTGCTTTTGACTGTATTATGTAGGCATTGAGGGAAAGCTATGGGAGGGAGGCTAATCACTTACCTCCCTTTGTCCCTTATCTGTGCAATTGTACCACTTCTATTGGCTTGATTTTAGAGCCGTACTATTAAGACCATTTTACTGGATGGACTTCTGCGCGTCCGCAAATCAATTATAGAATATCGAGTGAGCTCTTCCCCAAGATAGCAATGGTCCAAGTTTCCGATTCCAAGAGAGAAAGAATAGAGAAATACCGTACACAGCTACTCCAGTCTGCGGTCAAGGGAGCACTTTATGGCTCGCTATTTTCAATCTTGCTGATGTCGTATTTCCGGTACAAGTACAACCATGGTCCGAACACTCGGCTTTTTAAGGCTCCCTACCTTGCTTGGTACTTTGTTACTTGTAACGTGGTGGGTATACTATCGACCACAGACATGAAGAAGATTAACATATCAAGGGACTTTGCAGTTGAAGAAGAATTGCGGAGGAGCTCCTACATTAATGGTGAAGGGGATAAATGAGGGATGCTATATTTCCTTATACATAAAAGGCTTCTTCGTGAAACTTCAAACCATACTCATTGGACCAGGCCTTGACGTTGTTGACCAATTGTTGAGGACCAGCAGAAACGACCCAAATCTTATCACAATTGATGTCTTCCTGAACGACTCTATTTTTAGGCAAATCTCGACAACATACATAATTGTCATTTTCATCTTGGACAGGACCCAGGCACTGGGTGAAACCTTCATTGACACACCAGTTGTAGTATCTGTAGTTTAACTTTGGTCTTCCCTTGTAAACCTTGTGTTCCAAATTCAACTTTTTCAAGGTATCGTTGAATTGCTGAACCCAGTTTCTGGATGACTCGGAAGAGTTTGCATTGGTGGTTGGGACAAACGTCTCATTGGCACTAGCAAAGGTTTTCTGAGAGGGAGATCTTGTCAAGGTTTCGCCAAGCGCCGATGTGGTTCCAACATACTCGTTGTCTTCGCTGTCACTGTCTATACTAATGTTATCTGACTCTCTTTGAGCTTGCTCGTTGATGCCACAATCTTCATCTTCCAGTTCTGTAACTTCCCTGTCAACAGAGATCTCGACATTTTCAAACTCAATTTCATAGTTTAAACTCTCAACAGCGTCCTCTTCGAGCAAGGGTGTGTTTTCATCCGCAGGGCCTTGCTTGAAAGCTGGGGTCAGGATCAACGAGCCGTAACTCACTGAATTTCTCAATCTCCTTTCTCCTAGATCAGCGTCACCAGTGACAAAGATCTCAAAGTCATCTCCATGGACAAATCCATCAAAGTGCTTGAGAATGAGAACGTCTCTGAAATCACGAATAACCCAGACAATCTTGACAGGTATTCCATGGTAGTTCAGGACTCTAAGCAATGGGAGAGCAAACGATATTGCTGATCCTCCAATGACGATAAGCAACCTCTTGGCGTTCATTGTTAACTTCCCTATAGAAAACCTGGAGGAAGACAGGTTCTTGCTGGACATGAAAAGCAAATGAGGATCGTAGGACCCACAGATCAAGTATTGTTGGTTGTTGGTGATCTTGAAATTACTATTACGAATAATCAACTTTTGGTAATTGTCATGAGGTAAAGATACCAAGGTGTATGGGTGGTAATTAGGAATAAGCTGGTTGTAGGCATTCACCAACCAACTGGTGGAGTGGTATTTGGTCAACCGAATGTGGGCACCTGGGTTGGTGGCCTTCTGTTTGATTAAAGTGTTTGGAAACTCAATGATAGACAAGTTTGGAGACACGTCCAACACCTTCAAGTCCAACTTGGTCTGTGTCTTTTTAGTCAACCACACACGGTAAGCGATTTGACTGGTCAATATGAGAACGTTAGCGGCCGTGTAGTAGGTAAAGTCAAAGGGTCTGCCGTGGATCTGAAGGCAGATTACAGTCACCCATGAACACACGTAATGGTTGAAGTAGAAGAGCTTGTAGAATCTGTTTTTCATCTTCAGCAAGGATGTGACCATGATGATGAGGAAGCACCCAAGGGCAACCCAACCGTAAATGTTTTCTCTCTTCCATGCTTTGAACCAGGTACCATTAACCTGGAAGAATCCACAGTACAAGACAACGTGAATCACCGCCTGCAAGATGACCATTCTAGAGAGCCATTTGTGGATAGGCAACAAACTCAAGTACAAGGTGTGAGGTAAAGGCAGGGGCCTCAAGGTCAAGAAGAAAATGGGAGGAAGACTAACAGCACACAGTCTGCCCAACCTCTTTGCAAGGAAAATGAGGTCCCCGTGGTAGATATCCACCAATGAAAGACCACTGAATAAGCAGAACCAGAAGATCACTTGGAACACCGTAGACGAGTGGGTGGCGATCTTCAAAATGGCGGACTTGGCGGTCAATGCCAACAGACTACGCCATCTCTGAAATCTGGAGCTTGGATGCTGAGGGTGCAATGGATCACTTTGATATATGTACTTGTTTAGGGATGGCCCGATCGATGTTAACGTGGGCAACTTGTTTGTTATGCGATAGCCTCTGAAGAGGAGGGAGTTCTGGAGCGGAACCACTAATAGGACAGCAATTACTACTGCTGTGGTTACTAATCCGTACTTGGCGGTTGTATCTTCTCTTAACTGCGTGTATTCTCGGGATTTTCCTTTGGGGTAGTGGAAACCAAAGTCCAACATGGTTACGTTGAGGCCAAGCATGGTTGATTGGAATCTTGGCTAGTGCTTTGGTTATATATGCTATCGAGTGTATGTAAAAATTTCTCAAGGAGACTTTTGTGGGAATTTTCTATGTCATAGGTGTGTGCCTTGAAGGTGTATGGCGGGAGATACAAACCCAAATTCAAGCCAGATCACGACGCTGTGTGACAGCAATTGGTGAAAATTATGCAATTATTATCCTCGAAAAAGGAAATATTTCCGCATTGGGCGTGTCCGCACTGATCGAAAAGATAAAATCGGGAGGTGGCACGACGGCCATACGGCGGTTTATCCCGAAACAGCTCCAGATCGGAGCCGATTTAACGGTGGAGTCAAATAATGCATAAAGCAGGCGATGCGCTCTTTCATTTCTATAAATCTAGTATAAGTTTCGTATGTTAAGACATCTTAATCTAGAATAAGTTTCGTGTGTTTAGACTTATGAATCTGAAGTATGCTTCGTTTGTTAGACTTAATCTAGTATAAGTTTCGTATGTTCTTAGACTTCTTTCTCTTGGTATCCTCGATGAAGCCAGACCTGGAGGGTCTTGAGTTGCCGTTATTATTTCTATAGTTGCCATTCAGATGTTTGGTGCCAGCACGCAAGATGCCTGACCTCGATGGCTGTTGCTGTTTGTTGTAATTATTGCCCTTTGCCTTGAAGTCACTACTATGGTAGTTTCTGCTTTGGTTGTTGTTTTCCTTACCGTAGCGATCAAAACTATCAAACAGGGGTCTTGGCGGCAACTTTCCAGAGCTGTTGGGTCTATAGTCACGGTTCTTCTTGGAAGAAGAGAGTCTATGGAAGTAGAAAGACCTATAGGCCTTGGGTAAGTTACTCCCGCTAAAGGCACTCCCAAAGTTGGGCACTCTGCTGACTCTGGGTTCGGGACACTCGTCTCCATAATGCTGGTCACTGGCACAGTTGTAGCAGTACATCGCAGGCAACACAGATGACTCTTCATTTTCTTGGTTGGCGGATATCAGTTTAGTAATGTAAGATCTCCAGATGCTTGGGCAGGTGAGATCGTCGTGGTTGAAGCTGTCGCAGCTCTTGCAGTAGGTTCTCTTTCTCTTCTTGCTGGTACAGTTGGACGTCAAGTGGCCCTTCTCACCACATTTGCCACACTTGATGGTGGTGGGACACTGGGTTTCGTAGTGATCCCCTACCACACCGCACTTGTGACAAACAACAGTCTTACACTTGGCTCTCATGTGTCCTCTCTTGTGGCAGTTGGCGCATAGAGGCCCCAAGCTTTGTGTTGTGTTGATGGAGTCTCCGGTGGTGGGGTCCGTCACACCAAAGTACCGTCCTTCTCCTCTAAGTTCAATCAACTCATCGGCGTCATCATTCACCTGGTCGAAAGAGAGCGATACCACTTCTCCTTCTTTTCTTGCTTCTTCTTCCTTGGCTGCTCTGGCAGCCTGCTTATCTCTAGTCTTCTTACGAACCTTGGGTTCGGTTATCTTTACCACGCTTGACAGCGTATCCTCTACGAATGGTAGTATATCAGGCATTGTTGTATTGTATTTTTTTTTTCTACCATAAAATGTGAACCGCCCGTGTGCGTGAGAGATGATTCTTTACAAGGGAGATACCTTATCAGAGAAAGTACGGCCAGTTTGGGAAAACTCTATAAACAGGTTGTTTTAGTAGAATTTAAACGTTTAGGGGGACCTCTTTACAATAATCTGATTCAAAGCCCCCACATTTCTTTAACTTCTAATACAATATGGCAACGTTATACTCATTTACTGCAAATTATATCTACAAGTTGGACTTTTGGGGTTCTGCTGGCTGGTCGATAAACTTGAAGTTACCCAAGAATGGACTCAAGATCTCCCCGTTGGTAACTGCAGTGAACCATCTGGTTGTAGCCTTGTGCTGTGCTCTCCACTCTGAACCAAATAAGAACTCAAAGGCCTTGCTCATGACAGAGGCTGCGAAAATGTCGGCCAAAGTAATTCGATCAGCAACCAAGTAGTCGTGGTCCTTTAATCTCTCTTCAAAAATGGACATGACAATTGCAAGATCTCCAGTAGACTTTTCCACTGCTTTTTGATCGTATGGCTCTATACCGACAATTTTCTTGAAGTAGTCGGAGCTTGGGATCAACTCGCTGTTGGCAAAAGATAACCACTTGTGGATCTCCACCTTTTCCAAGAAGGTGTTCCCCAATAATGGTGATTGTTCATCTACCAAGCCAATGAGATAAGTACAGATACTGGTGGCTTCATGTAACCTCAATCCGTCTGGACCGACAAAGGCTGGAATTTTGTTGATGGGGAAATACTTTTGATACAAGGGGTCTTCCTTGTCTGAAATTTTGATGTCCAAGCCAAAGTGCTTGATAAGCGCACGAGTGGAGATCCCTCTGCTTTGTTGTGTGGTAAATAATGTTCCTTGTGACATGTTGGATATGAATGCTGATAATTGCGGTAAATTCCTGGCCTTTTATACTCTGCGGGGTCTCATCCTCATAACTAATCCGGTTAGTTACAAATACAAAATAATCTAAAGACCGAGCTAGAACGTGGAGTAGGAAGTGGCTGAGAGAAGTCAAATGAGGCGTTTGAGATTGCTTGAGAGGTAGGTACACATGATGAGGTAATTGGAAAGGTGACTTTGAATAGCAATTGAACCAAGCATTGGTGTTAACATTCTTTATGAGTAGGTTCCCAACACTCTTTTTACATCTTCAGATGCCAATAGAAAATGGCATTGCAAAATTACAAGATAAGCAACACTCCTATGTTTGGAGGATTTTATGTTTTGGTTGTAGCGTATTTTAGGTAGCTTCAAAGATCTTTGTGGTACCACTTTTGTACGGTTTCATACCCCAGAATTTGCTGACCGCTTACTAAGTAAGTACATCGACTGGAGTCTAGGCAGATGCTGGTCTAGGTGCCATCTACTTGGGGCTTACTGGCAGAGTCAAACTGCAGAACAACTTGGAAGGCTTATTTGGAGGTACTACGTCAATGCTACTAAGCAACCGTTTGTAAAGACTAGCAGCACAAACAGCAGATTAGGGCAAAGCAGGAAGCTCCAATTGGCCTACTTCTGGGATTATAAGAAATCAAATTGCTTTAAAAGAAGCTTGGATTCACTAAAAGCACCAAATGTTGTAGAGAACAGATGAAAAGCGTAGTCTGGATATATAGTTGTGGTGGCAGCCATATGCGACTACATTACTAATCCGGGACATATAACCGTAAACATGAAAGAACCGAAGACTAGCCCTAATACATGAAATTCTGTATAGTCATTTAGCAACGTGTGGGACATAATAACAAATTGAGTATGCTAATTTGTACATATTCCTTGTTATATGTGGACTAGATCAATCACGAATCAAAGTCATCAACACGTCGAAAGAAAGTGTAACAGCTACATAGAAAAGACGCTTTTTGATCTAAATGTCATAATACATGTATTGAAACAGAGTTGAGTAAGCCTATGATATCTCAATGCTTTAGTATCTCAATGCTTTGGTACCTCAATGCTTTGGTATCTCAATGCTTTGGTATCTCAATGCTTTGGTATCTCAATGCTTTGGGGGATACTTGGCAACCAGCTCTTCAATGAACTTGAAGTCTTCAAAGAATGTCTTCAAGATTTCAGCACCTGTGACGTCGAGAAACCACTTGGTGACAGCTGGGTGTTCATCTCTCCATTCCTTGCCGTAAAAGTACTGGAAAGCTCTAGAGATGACGGAAGCAGCAAAGAGATCGGCCAAGGTGATTCTATCGGCAGCCAAATACTTGTGCTCCTTCAACTTGTCTTCCAAAATGTTCAGGTTGATGGCAAGCAACTTCTTGTTCTTTTCAAGGGCCCTTGGGTCGTATGGCTCTATTCCTTCGTACTGTTTAAAGTGAAGGAAGCTTGGAATCAATTCACTGTTGGCGAACGACAACCACCTCAAGATCTCCACCTTTTCCAAGAGCGAGGTTCCCAACAATGGGGAGTTTGGATCGGCCAGGCCAATGAAGTAGGTTGAAATGGCGTTGGCCTCGTGGAGCTTCAACCCGTCGTCTCCGATGTACGTTGGGATCTTGTTCAACGGAAAAGTGGCTTGGTACACCGGGTCCTCCTTCCCGGCCACACTCACCTCCAACCCGTAGTACTTGATGAGGGCACGGGGAAGAATCCCTCTGACCTGAGTTGTAGCAAATAAAACTCCCTTTGGTGACATGTTTACTGGTGTCGGCGCTTGTAAGAAGGATTTGTAATTTTTAATTTTAGACTGGGTGCCGTATTTCAGCCTTGGGTGTTGCTCGGGTATCGTTTGTGCAAGGTGAAAGAAGCGCTGATAGAATATGAGATTTGGTGTGGCGCCAAATCATCCTAAGGTCGCCCTGTGTTTAGAGTGTGCTGCGGACAAAGAATACCTACCATACACTCAAGGGCATGGGTAAGGGCCTCTCAGTTACAAAGTGGACCCTGACTCTCGCATTGTGTACGGCCAGGTAGACGTAACCCTGGCTCCAATGCATTATGCTTGCCCTGCACTCCGGGAATTTTAAAATAGGCCGGTCATAATAGGCAGCCGAGATTTTGTACCCGACTCCGAGCTCCAAGTACTCCGAACTGTAATCGAAAACATAGGTCTTATCTAGATCAACTACATCTACATGAAATAATACCAAATATTTCACTTTTTGTATTTTTTGTTTATAAAACATTTCTCACAACATGAGCACCTTCTTGACCTTGCACCGAATCTTTAGTAGTAGCCATATGCAAGTGTGACATTTCGAACTCTTGATGCATACAATAGGCCAAAAAGTAACTGAGGGAAGAAAGGGTGAAGATGATGGCAACAGTAAGCAAGCTGGTCACCTTAAGGGTCAAGGATAAATATTGGATAACTGCCATCAAAAGGTAAAACATACACCGGGGCAAATTGCCTTCAAACATCTTGATAAAGTTGATGAATCTATCGGACAACGGGCAGACCTTCAATAAGAAGGGGAACTCAAGGAATATAACAACTAACCCCTGGACAATAGCAATGATCCCAAACACTATGACTGGGTGGACGTGGAAAATGTTGGCAAATCCAAGTGCAACACACACAAAGATATTCACCATACTGACCCATTGACCATACAAGGAAAAATTGTACTTTCTAAAATCCTCTGATATGCCTCCAAATACCTTGGCAAAGGTTGAGATGATAAACAATTCCATGGTGGTGTACGTGGACTTTGTTGATAGTGAGGTGTTTGTTTAAGTTTTAAATTTTTTTTGTAGGCGCATGCTTGTTTGAGCCTGGCCAAATTTAGTAAGTACGACATTGATTTTTTTTTTTTAGCTATAGATTTGAAGAGCAATGGGAAGAGAGACCGTTATTGGGCTTGTTGGTAAGCCTCTGAGTGGGAAATCGACCACGTTGAATGCATTGACCGACGCCAACGCCAAGGTTGGCGCGTTCCCCTTTACCACGATTGACCCCAACAAGGCTACAGGGTACTTGGAGGTGGAGTGTGCCTGTGGCAGGTTGGGCTTGCAGCTGAGCTGTAAACCAAACTACGGGTACTGCAGAGATGGAAAACGTGGGGTTCCCATCATGTTGTTGGATGTGGCTGGTTTGGTCCCCAATGCACATTTAGGAAGAGGTTTGGGTAACAAGTTCTTGGGGGACTTGACGGAGGCTGACTGTCTTATTCACATTGTTGATGCCAGTGGTACCACCGACCAAGAAGGTAAGGCAACAAGAGGATACGATCCGTTGCACGATATTGAATGGTTGCAGGATGAAATTTTTAGATGGATCTTGGGAAACTTGATGGAGAAATGGGGATCTATTGTCAGAAGACACACTTCGACCAAGTCGTCCACGTTGGATACCTTACAAGCACAGTTGGGTGGGTACTCTGCCAACAAACAATTGCTTGGGCGCGCCCTCGACAGGTTGCCCGGCTTGCCTCCATTGCAGGAGTGGGACAAAGAGACCATCGAAAAGGTGATCAGATCGTTCATGGAAGTGAAATTTCCAACCATCTTGGCGTTGAACAAGATGGACCACCCAGACTCAGACAAAAATGTGTCAAAGATCATTTTGAAATACCCCAAGACCACGGCCGTGTTGACCTCTTCCATCACAGAGGTCTTGTTGCGTAAGTTGGCCTCCCAGAACTACATCAAGTACGACGCAGGGACAGAGTTCATAGACACCATTGAAGACTTGGGCCCTGAATCCGGCCTCAAGGAGTTGGACGACAAGTTGAAAAACAGAATAGAAAACATTAGAGATTTGGTGCTTTATAGATTCGGGTCCACGGGCGTCGTGCAGTTGTTGCAGGCAGCCGCAAACCAGTTGGACTTGATCCCCTTCTATCCCGTGAGGAACTTGGCCTCGCTATCCAACGAAAACAGCACTGAGCCAGTCTTCAGAGACTGTGTTTTGGTCAAGAGAGGAACCCCAGTCATCTCGGTTGCACGCAAAATCTTGGGTGAAGTCACAATTGCCCTGATTGAAGGTCTTGGCGGAACCAGGGTGGCAGAAGAAGCAGAGGTTGATATCGGCAAAAATGATATCCTTTCCTTTAAGATTGTCCCTGGTGGTAATTAATGAACTTTATAGAGTAGCTTGTACATATACATAGACATGTGACGAACTGAATGTAAGCAATGAAGGTCATAAACAAACAGCACAGTTGTCTTCCAAACAATTAACTCCCATATTATCGCTTCTTGTATCACATTCCGCCATGGCCTACCGAGTTTGGAACCAGTTGCAAACTCTACACGTGAGCCAAGTATAAATATCCGTTCTCGGACAAAACATACAAACTTTACAAATACACATCTCATGTCTCAAGTGGAAGATTATAAGGTCGGTACTGTGCAATTGACCACTGACCAGCAGGAGAAGTTCAAGAAAGTTGTTGATCTGATTCCCAGCATCTTAAAGAAGGTGAAGAACCCAGAGTACGATGAAATCTACGGTAAGAGAATCAACGTGAGTGGCAAAGAGCATGTTGTTACCCTGGAAAGAAACGCGATTTTAGTCAAGTTCTTGGTGGCAGAGGAGTACGATGTGGAAAAGACCATTGCCAGGTTAATTGCCACCTTGAATTGGAGATACGAGTTTCAACCATTGAAGGCTGCATTTTTCGAGACGTTTGATCTGGAGCTCAATGAATTGGGTGCAATCACAGATACAAAGGAAAACAAACCAAACCACAGAGTCATTACCTGGAACTTGTATGGCAACTTGAAGTCCCCAAAGAAGTTGTTTGAAAAGTTTGGAGACTCGGCAGGACCACAAGAGGACGAAAAGGGAAATGCCAAGGTGGGCCTGCCATTTTTGAGATGGAGAATCGGCTTGATGGAGAAGGCCTTGCAGTTGATAGATATATCAGATCCAGACAACAACAGAATCGCCCAGGTCCATGACTACAAAGATGCGCTGATGCTCAGAGTCGACCCAGGAATGAAAAACGCCTCCAAGGAGATCATCAAGATCTTCCAAGATAACTACCCCGAATTATTGTCCATCAAGTTTTTCATCAATGTTCCAGCGCTCATGGGCTGGATGTTTGGCTTTGTTGCCAAAATCGGGGTCATCAGTGCAGAGACATTGAAAAGATTCCAAATGAGAAGCAGTGGTGATCTTTCTGAATGGTTCACAAAGTTACCTCAGGCTTACAATGGGGGCACTGCCACAGATTATAACCTTTTCAAATTGGATGTTTCTAGCTCTGTCAAGTTGACGGGCTATGGCGAAGTTTTGTTGAAAAGATTTGCTGATGAAGAAATCGGCAACTTGATTAATGATGTTGAATAGTTAACAAACTTTCATAACCGCTTTCAGGGTTCCCATGAACATACATAATATTTTAATTAATTCTTTTTCCTCCTAACAGTCAAGTAGCACCACGAGGCCCAATGGCCAACCCCTCCCTCTAAATTAGTCCCACCACAGGGAAATTCTAGGCAAGACTTGGTCAGTAGTGTTGGCAAATTTCTTGAGTCAGCCCAACACACTCCGGAACGACACACCGATAAGCCGCTTTGTGACCGTCTTGCACGTGACGTACCCCGTAGTTTTGGTTGGCCGGCCACCCCTACTTGAGGCTGACGAGTAAATGATCAAAGCCTTGACAACCACACCTGATAATCAACATTGTGAGATTACAAGGAGACAGCTCTGAACGTCTTCGATTAAGGTTATCTTGTAAGGACCCATCCGGGAAAAATAGTTATACTTGCCGCTAAAGTAGGAACAATCGGAATCCATAGAGAAAAAAGCGCAGACTTTAAATTTTAAGAAAGCGATTTCCCGAGTTTGGTTAACGATAGGTCTGGACACAATAACTGACGATGTTTGATCTAGAGAAGCTAAAGAATAAGGTGAGCAGTCGAAGGGCTTCCGAGTCGTCCATTTTGGAGCTAGCCGCCACGAAATCTGCCGACAGGAGGGCCAGTGTTTCCAATCCACAAATCTTGATTTCGGAATCACCTAGAAAGATTTCCCTTGGTGACAATGTCTCCACCAACGACCATACATCCGCCATGTCCTTGGTTGCGCCCATTGCCCATAGGAGGTCCAGATCCCGCTCCCGTTCCCGAAGCATGAGCCATGGAGCATTTCTGCCTGGTGGTTCCCCGGTTCCGTCGCGCTCCCCAGCCTCCAGCTTCGTTCGTGGTCTGACTTTGTCCCCCTCCAAAAAGTCCACCAAAGAGCTTATTAAGCAAGAGACGTCACAGGTGGTTCTGAAGAAGTTGATGAACCTCTTGAAAGAGTTAGGTTTGCAAAATCCAATCCCATTAAAAGCCACCCATGGAATCCTGATCAACAGCTCGACCTCAAAGACAACGAAAATCTTTGTTGCTAACACAAATGACTGTGTCTACTTGAGTCCCGCTTCGTCAGCTAGTTTTACCTACGAGGATGTTGAAAACGGAAATCATCAATCCAATATTGACGTGAACGATTTGTTGTCCAACGAGATTCGTGACGATGACGACGAATCGGCAATATGGTCCGACGATGATTTGGACCCGATTTTGAATGCAGACAGAAGAAGAAGTTTAACCCATCACTCTCCAAGACAGCAGAGACCATCATTTTCTTCTACAGTTGATGAGGCTGTAACCGCAGATCCGAACGGCAACAATACTCCATTTCAACTTCAAGAGAAAATGTCAAAGTTCAATTCTCCTAATTATTTATGCACCAAGATTGACTCGGATTCACCAATCCCCCACACATTTGCTGTCATTATTGAATTGACAAAAGACACTCGTTCTGTTAGAGATGTCAAGTTTGAATTCTTTTCGACTGCAACCACATATTGGCCCACAAATGACGCTTACAATAAATCTCACACAAGAGAAAGGTACAAGATTGGGCAAATGGAATGGTCTACAAAACTCTCCGACGCAGACTATTTCATCAGCTCCAACAACTCGAAAGAGGTTAAGCGTAATTTGATTTCTCCAGATGCCTTGGCTGCAAGAACTAGAGAATACAAGTTGGTCAATATCAGAGAGTTGGCGGACGGCACTGACAAGGTTAATAACCCTCCACCTCTGTCAGACAAATCCAGCTCAGGAGGTGAAGATGAAGTAGTAAAAGCAGGTCTTTACGTTTTTCTTCTCCCTGTCTTGTTTCCTGAGCACATTCCAGCAAGCATTTTGTCCATTAACGGCTCGTTGATCCATAAACTCAACGTGTCTTTCTCAAAGCCTACAGACGTTTTGAGCAGAAGAACCAAGATCCATGGTCTGTACGAGTTGCCACTTGTCAGAACTCCACCTTCGTTTGCAAATAGCATTGCTGACAAACCAATTTATGTTAATAGAATTTGGAATGATTCACTTCATTATATTATTACTTTCCCCAGGAAATATGTGTCTTTGGGCGGGGAACATGTCATTAACGTCAAGCTAGTACCATTGGTTAAGGATGTCATTATCAAAAGAATCCGTTTTAATGTGTTGGAAAGAATAACTTATGTTTCTAAGACTCTTTCAAAGGAATATGACTACGATGGTGAAGATCCTTATTTGGTGAAAAGTCTGCACCATGACAATAAAGTCAAGGAACGTATTATTTCCCTTTGTGAGTTGAAGACAAAGCCCAAGGCTACGTCAAATGCAATTGGAAGCGAACCATACAAGGAAGAAGTCATTAGATGTCCAGACAACAATTTGTTGTACATTTGTTATGAAAACGACACCAAGAAACCCAAATCCAGCGATACAAAGATGATTGCTTCACCCTTGGACGTGAATGTTGCGTTGCCTTTCCTTACCACAGAAGCTGACAAAGCGATGTTAAGTACAACCATTGAAGAGACTCCGCAGCTAACCAGCTCGACCTCTCGCAAAGCTTCGATATCGGTGGATGATAAATTTGGTCCTGCAGCACCATTTTCTTCTGTGATTGGGTCCTTGGAGACAAATGTGACACACCAAAACCAACGGACTAGAAGTCATAGCGCTGGCGACGTTTTGATTCCTGAAAGCTCTCAGTACTTATCAGATGAAACCTTTTCATTTGGCACACAGAGCAACCACCTTCAACAAGGTTGCATTCAAGTTTCCAAAGCATTGTATCCTGATTCCAACTTTAGGCACATTCAAATTCACCATAGGCTTCAAGTTTGTTTCCGTATTTCCAAGCCGGATCCTAAGGATGATTTCAAGATGCACCATTACGAAGTTGTTGTTGATACTCCATTGGTTTTGGTAAGCTCCAAGTGCAGTGAAAGCTCCGTCCAATTACCAGAGTATACTGATTTATTTAATGAAGAGACCACATTCACCAATCCAGCACTGGGTTTGAGTCCACAAATTTCTTTCAGAACTCCTAACTTTGAGAGAAATGGAACGACAATCAACACTTTTGATCCAGAAGCAAGCGAATATAGCGATGCATTACCCTCCTTTGAAGAGGCCATGACTTCTCAGTCTTCCCCTGTGATGAGATCCTTTTCTGTTGCTGAAGACTCAATTAGTCGGATAAATTCAATTAGTGGACCCACCGAGCCAGACGAGCCTGCGCCAGCTTACGATACTATTGGAGGTCCAAGAGACCAGAGTGCACCTGATGAGGTCGAGAGCACGTCATACAATATTGATGAAGTCGTTACTCAAGATGCCAGCAAGGTCAGTAGTGGGAGGTCGAGAGTAAGATCTTCGTTAGTCAACTACTTATCTACGGGAGGAAGTAATTCAAGCAATGAAAGCGGTTTGGATGGTGAGTCAAGATCTTCTCAAGACACAGAAGTTCTGACTGCAGAAGCTCACGCAGGTGAAGTGACTGGTACGGATGTTTCAAGCAACTCGGACTCTGTCTTGAGTCCCTGCAATAGCAGCATTCCACAGGGCTCATCCATTGACGATCCAGAAACACCTTCAACTACAATCACAGAAGGCTTGCACAGTACTGATACAGAAGAAAAGGATTATTCGTTCCACGATGAAACATTGCAACTTAATGAAGGACAGTCCACAGACTGCTTTCCAGTCCATGCACGTTCCAATTCCGCAACGGACCCTCTAGACACAACCGTCTTGCCTTCATACTTCCCCTCCACCAAGTCCGACAAGGACGACTTGGAATCTGTTGATGAGAGCTTGGCCGAAGGTTCAAAGGCAGACTTTTACGGGGACGACTCGAGCTCAATTGCTGACGAGTCCATTCTTAGGGACGAATCAACCTTTTCTCAAAGATTGCCTTTGTTGAGGTACACGAGTGCAGAAACCATCCAAACGAAGCGGATAAACCGTAAGCTTTCCAGCACGGCCACGTTGCCCACCACTGCAGAAGAAGAGGCTGCTTCAAGCGAGGTATTCAATTACCTGACAGACGATTTGTCTATAATGTCTGCAAGTCAAATGTACCCATTAGACATGAATTAATTTTATACATCACCCTAGCTCCACTCTGTAGGTTCTGTAACGTCAGTTCATCAGCTCATTTTTATCTTGTTGCGAAACATAAAAATCAACCCAACTACACTCATGAGCATACAAGCGGTACGAGTGCCAAAGAATGGCAAGGTTGCTGTTCTCGGATCAGGTATTTCGGGGCTCTCCTTTGCTTACTTCCTTAGTAAGTTGCGTCCCGATGCCTCGATCGACATCTATGAGAAGTCTAATCGAAGTGGAGGCTGGATCAGTTCTAAAGAGTTCCACGTAAATGGCAAGCCAGTGATATTAGAAAAGGGACCTAGAACTTTACGAGGTGTCAGCAACGGTACCTTGTTGATAATAGACATTTTACGCCAGTTAGGTTTCGGATCACAAGTGGAAGTTTTGAACAAGAACTCAGTCGCCAACAAGAAGTACGTCGTCAACCAGGACAAAGAAATTGTCCAGGTTCCAGACTCGGTGCTTTCGGCAGTCAAATTTGCCATTGGGACCAAGTTGTTGTCACCCCAGTTGATTACAGGTGTTTTAAAAGAGCCATGGGCGAAGAAGGTTGACGGAGATGAATCGATCGAATCATTTTTCGAGAGAAGATTTGGGAACAATATTCTTACCAGCAAAGTGTTGAGCGCAGTGTTGCATGGTATCTACGCTGGCGACATATCCAAGCTCAGTGTTAAGTCGATTTTGCCTTCGGTTGCAGCACTAGAACAAGAGCATGGGTCTATTCTTAGGGCTGCGTATAAGAATCTCCGCAAAAAGGACAAACTGGTAGAACCCCAGTTACACGACACTTTAAAAGCATACGAACAGCATTTTGCACCCGATGCCAACCTCTTGAGTCTTTCCAAGCAATTGAAACCATACCCAATGCTCAAGTTTCAAGACGGGCTTGAAATCTTGACCAAGAGCCTCGAAGGGCACCTCAAGAAACAGCCCCAGATTAAGTTCCATTACAACTCGAATGTTTTGGGAATAAACACAGAAGGTCAACTTAAAACAGACTCTTCGTCCCAAAAATACGACCACATCAGATCTACCATCAACATCAACGCAATTAACAATATACTAGAGGATAAAAAAGCACCAAGTTTAGACTACGTTTCGATCTACTTGGTGAACTTGTACATTCCAAAGAATGGAGCATTGATTCCAAAGAACAAAAGCGGGTTTGGGTTCTTGGTTCCGAAGCTCAACGACCTGCTCAGCTCGAACCCAAACTCTTTGCTTGGGGTCATCTATGACTCGGACGTGGAGAAGAACGTCGAGAAGCTAGACCAGGGCAGCAACCTTGCAGCATCTCAGGATTATGACAAGATTACATTGATGATGGGAGGACACTACTTTTCGAAAGTGGCCTTGCCTTCTTCTGGGGTGTGCCGTAAAATGATTCGTAATGTATTGCAAGACTATTTACACGTGGATTTGTCCAAGTACAAGTTGAAGTTTGTGGAGAGTGACACGGTGAGCTTGGACGAGGACGAGATCTTGGTTCTGGCCAGTTTCCACCAAGATTGTATTCCACAGTATCACGTTGGATACGAAGATGCAAAGGCTTCTGTGCTTGCAGAAGCGTCCAGGTTGTCGTTCGGGGGCATGGCGTATGGAAACGGGGTCGGGGTTCCCGACTGTGTGATGAATTCCCTCGAAGGGGCATTAGCATTAAAGTGAGGTGGGCGTGACTTCTAAGAGTCCGCCACCTCTTCCCTCAACCTGGCAAGCTTTTTAGATTCCGTTCTCGAGTACTGTATTATAATAGGTTTGCCGAAAAATAGCTCGTTGTCCAAACACTTTTTGGCCACGCTAGCATTGTCTATAGTATCAAATATTATGTGCGCCTGCCCACGATGCTTGTTGTTGATATCTATGATGTCTCCGTACGTTGAGAACCACAAGTACAAGGAATGCTTGATTGTTTTGGCATTGACCTGGTCATTTAAATTCTTCAAGTATAACGTCTGCGAAGGCTTCAACTCCTGGTCGTCGAGCTTGATTTTCTTGCTGTTGCCCTCTGTTTCCTCGGTGCTTCTCTTGGACATGCTCTTTGCAAATGAACATGAAGGCTCATTGAAAATCTGCTAACCGCTTCCTCCTGGTGTGCACATGACGCGCGTCACATGACTAGCCGTTCCATGTGTGTGTCTGCTGCAGTGAAGCATGCGGCGACCGCAATTTGCGCAAGAAAGGGGTATGATCTACTAGCCGTGGAGTCTCCAAAAACACCAACAACTCTGTAGGCTTGCACCAATTAGTGGCAAGCGTCTCTATATATCAAAAGTAGACCATCTGCACATGATTTTGACACATTTCTGTGGTGCCTTTCCGTTTGAATATGGGGATTCAAAGTGCTTTTGATTGCTATTGCTGCGCTCAAAACCGTGCCGCTACTACATCATTCGTGACCCGGGATATCCAGGCTATGTCAAATTAACCTTAATTGGAGGGTAAAAACACAATCCAAGTACGCAATTGATTACAAAGTTAGGGACTTGAGGTGCGAGAATACAATAACACACGTATACGAAGCAAGCAACAAAGAGTGCCTATTTTTTTTCCCTTGCTGTTAAGATTCCACAAGACAAAAAAAGTTAAACGAATCGACGTATAAATAATATACAAAAGTCTCGATTAATTGCAAAGATAATCAACGGTAGCAATGTCGTCTTCACAGTTGAATGCTTCGTTGTTGAGACTTAAGTTGTTGGACGCCTTGAGGGGTGGCGACAACACCAAGGTGACCAGCATCATTGATGAGTTGAACGGCACCAAAGCAACGATCCAGAACCAGGATATCACCACACTCAAGGAAACCATCTTGCACTACGCTGTGCAAGTTGCACCTTTGGCCACGTTACAGGACTTGGTGAACAACCTGGACAAGTACAGTTTGGACATCAATTCGCAAGACCCGGACGGCAACACCCCATTGCACTTGGCGGCCTCGTCATCTCGTCAAGACATTGTCAAGTACTTGCTTTCCTTGCCCAACATTAACGACACCATTGTCAATTTGAATAGAAAGCAGCCTGTGGAGCTCTGTAAGGACTTGTCCATTGCCCAATTGATGCAGTACGAAAGAGCAAAGTTTGTTGAGAGACTGGCTACTCAATTGAGAACCTACTTTAGCAACCGTGACTTTGAGAACTTGGAGAAACTACTTGTGCAAAACCCAAGGGCCTCCGAGTTGTTGGACATCAACGGCGCTGACCCGGAAACAGGAAACACCGTCTTGCATGAATTCATTATGAAGGATGACTTACAAATGTGTGATTGGATCTTGAAACATGGGGGTGATCCCTTCAAAAGAGATAAACGTGGGAAATTGCCCGTTGATTTAATACACGGGAAAAACGAACCTTTGAAGAAGTTGTTGAAGTTGGCCTCCAAGGACCAAAACATGATGGACCCGGTCGCCAGCACCAACAATGCCATCAAGAACGGCAACACCCCGACTCAAAAGGGGTACTTGAGAAAGTGGACCAATTTCGCCTCGGGTTACAAGTTACGTTATTTTGTGTTGGACCAAGCGGGGATTTTATCTTACTACACTAATCAAGATGATACCACGAATGCATGCAGAGGGTCTTTGAACTTGGGTTATGCCACCTTGCACTTGGACTCTTCGGAAAAGTTGAAGTTTGAGATTATTGGAAAGAACGGAATGAGATGGCACTTGAAGGCCAACCACCCCATTGAAACAAACAGATGGGTATGGACTTTGCAGAATGCAATCACAATTGCCAAAGACAACATTAAAAAGAGATCGAGATCCATCGGGTCCGCTCCTCCCGAAGCCAGAAAGTCGTCTGAGTCCCAATCTTCTGTGGTTTCCAAGGACGGCAGTGAAACGTCCAAGAGACACCGTTTCCACCTCAGAAGAAAACATAGAAGAACAGGAAGTCAGGTTTCCGTCAGCTCCGTCGATAGCGGTGCTCTTGTTGCTGAAGATACTGGTAATCTTTCAAGATCAAACACCCTTTCAAAGCCTGCTGGAAGTACTTCTCCTAAATTGTTAAAGATTAAGGAAAAGAAGCAGGACTCTCTTCTCCCACCATCTGTTGCAGCTGCCTCCGCAACCTCGGGTTCCTCAAGCTTGGACAGAAATGATGAAATTAGCAGTTATACTCGTGACTCCTACAGCTACGATAATGAAAATGATGATTATGATCTCGACGAGGAAGGTGAAGACTTTGATAGTGACGATGGGGCTTCTCTTGACGAGTTCCCAAGAGAAGTCACTGCTGGCGTGGGTCCAATCAACGAACAAATCTCTACAATCAAGAGATCCTTGGACGTTGAGTTGGCCTCTTTGCACGACCTCTTTGACCAAGTCTTTAAAACTACAGAACAAATCACCGATAATGCTGCTGCTGCTTCCAAGGAACGTGAGATTTCCAAGGTTGGGTTACACACCATTGGTGTTTGTCAAGACCTCCTCACCAAGTACGACGGCTTGATCCGCTCTAAGGAAAACAAATTGTTGAAGAAGTTGGAAAGACAATTGGAAGTCAACAAGTTGTGGGAAAACTCCATTCGTCAATTGGAAGACGAAATCAGACAACGTGAAGCTAAGTTGGCAGAGTACGATGGCAACCGTAAACAATTGAAGAAATACTTGTCTTCTAAGTCTTCTGCAGGTGTCACACCTGCTGCAACTACAAGAGGTGTTGAACTGGGTGCAGTTGTTGCTGAAGAATCTCAACCTCAAGACGAAGACGAAAAGTTGAACGACCTCTTGAACGACTCTGAAGACGAGTTCTTTGATGCCGACAGCTTTGAAGAAGACGAGGACAATGACAAGATTGATCCATTGGATGAGAGCGCTGCTCCGTACATCCCTCCAGCAGTTGTTGTGAGCTCCTCCGCAAATAAGGAAGAAGCATTGCCATCCACTGAAGAAGGTACTGAGAAGTTGCCAATTGAAACCGAAAAAGCAGTTGCTCACAATGAAGCTGCTGAAGTAGGTGCTGCTTCTTCTCTTCCAAACGAGAAAGAATCCAAGGAAGACGATGCTGTGGTTGCTTCTACTGAAGTAGACACCATCCCTGATACCGCCACTTCTGCTTCAGAACCTCACCAAAAAAAAGAAAAGATTACCCAAGAAAGCCAAGCTGGTGACAAGGAGGGCTCTTCTAAATTCAACGCAGTCCAAAAGAAGGTGAACGAGCTCATCCAAGAAGAACAATCTTATGCAGGCTATGAAAATGGCCCAAGACAAAAGTTACTGATGGATGAAGACAACAGACCAAAGATTGGTTTGTGGGGTATTTTGAAGTCGATGATTGGTAAGGATATGACCAGAATGACATTGCCAGTCTCGTTTAACGAACCAACCTCGTTGATGCAACGTTTGGCCGAAGATATCGAGTACTCCAGTTTGTTGGACACTGCCGCAGGCTACGACGACTCGACTTTGCGTTTGGCCTACGTTGCAGCTTTTGCAGCCTCTGAGTATTCTTCAACCATTGACAGAATTGCAAAGCCTTTCAACCCGCTTTTGGGTGAAACTTTTGAATACTGTAACCCAAAGAACAACTACAGATTGTTTGTGGAACAGGTGAGTCACCATCCTCCTATCAGTGCCTGTGCATCCCACTCACCAAAGTGGGATTACTTTGGTGAAAACGCCGTTGACTCCAAGTTCACTGGTAGATCATTTGATATCAAGCACTTGGGTAAGATGTTCTGTACTATCAGACCTGACAATGGAGTTATCAACTTGAAGGGAGAAAAGGTGGACTCTGAGTTGTACAGTTGGAAGAAGGTCAATACGTGTGTCGTTGGGATTATTGTTGGTAATCCTACTGTTGACAACTATGGTAAGATGGAAGTTAAGAACCACACCACTGGTGATGTTATTGTTGTTGATATGAAACAAAGAGGTTGGAGAGCATCCAGTGCCTATCAATTGTCGGGTCAAACCTTGGACAAGAAGGGCAAGCCACACTGGGCTATCGGGGGTCACTGGAACAACAAGATCTTTGCTAAAAAGATCACCGGAAGTACTCCTGAGAACTTTGCTGACGATGGAAAGGTTTCGACCGATCCTTTCAGCGGTCAAAAGTTTTTGCTTTGGCAAGTTGCTAAGCGTCCTAAGGTTCCTTTCAACTTGACTGCTTTTGCTGTGACGTTGAACGGAATTGACGAGAAATTGAAGCAGTACATTGCCCCAACTGATACCAGATTGAGACCAGATCAAAGAGCCATGGAAGATGGTCGTTACGATGAAGCATCTGATGAGAAGCACCGTGTTGAACAGAAGCAACGTGCTGCTCGTAAGACTAGAGAAGAAAAGAAGATTACCTACAAGCCCAACTGGTTCGTCAAGGGTAAGCACCCTGTTACTGGCGACAACTACTGGGAATTTACTGGGGAATACTGGAAGAAGAGAAGAGACCATGAATTGGCTGGCACTGGTGATATATTTTAGTTTATAAGTAAAAAAGTTAGATCTAGAGATGTAAATGTAGGCATTAGTCAAGATTCATATGGAGTCATTCTTTGTTTTGTGGGTAGGCCGTGCCTGGTATACGCCCACCTGCTTGCTGGGATGCTCATCGAAAAAATCGGTTCCAAAAAAGATATCTGCAACACATTATGGGGAAGAAGAAAGTCAGTGCTGCTATTGCGGCCAGAGAGATGGAGTCGATGGTGGCGCCCATTGCAGAGGTGCGCTACGCCGATCCGTTGTTTGCTGCTGCTGCACATCCATCCAAATCGATCTTGTTGAGTGGATTGGCAACAGGGCATGTTTACTGTCACACATATGACAGTGCAGCATTGGAAGAAGAGCTGCAAGAGAAGAGAGAAAAGTTGTATGAACTTGAAAAGGAAGCCTTCAGTAAGGGCAAGATTGCTTCTATCAACAAGTCGATATCTCAACTGAAGCAAAAATGGTGGACAGTGGTCGATGACTTGAATGGAGAAAACAAGCACTTTACAACCAACTGGAAGACCAAGAGACACAAGGGATCTGTACGCCATGCCATTTTCGACCCATTGGAGGCATCGGTGGGAAATAACATATACACCATTGGTACCGATCATATCATCAAGAAGGCTGCCACGGAAACAGGGAAAGTTGTGGGTAAGAAGAACATTGAAGATGACTTTGGAAACAAGAAAGATACAGTGACCAAGTTGTGTCATTCCGCCACACATCCGTTCCTTTTGGCAGGTACAGAGAATGGGGACATTTTGATCTACGACTCAGCCAACTTGGGAAGCTCTAGCATGAAGTACAAGGTTGCCAAGGCCCACGATGACGCTGTCAACCACATCATCCCAATGCCCGACGTTTCTGCGTACCAGTACTTGTCGTTGGGGTCCACCACCATGTCTCACATCGACATTCGTAAGGGGATCATTTCCCAGTCGGACGACCAAGAAGATGAGTTGCTTTCCATGTGCTACCCCACGGATCACATCAACGGGATGAAGAACGACACAGTGTTGGTGGCCCAAGGTGAAGGGATAGTGACCATTTGGAAGCAATCCAACAACGGCTTGAAGGACCAGATCTCTCGTGTGAGGGTCAACAAGGGTGTGTCGATCGACGCCATCATGCCCACCATGAACAACGACAATGAGGATCTCACCAACTCGGTGTGGTGTGGAGATGGAGAAGGCTTGCTTCATAGAATCAACTACAAAAAGGGTAAGGTTGTCGAGACGAGAGTGCACTCTGCTGCATTTTCCAAGCACGAGTTGGCAGATGAGGTCGGTATTCTTGACATTGATTACGAGTATAGATTGATCAGTGCCGGTATGGAAACCTTGAAGATATGGTCCAACCAAGAAGTCGAGGACCACGAGTTGGAGAGCGACGACGATGAGAGTGACGATGAAAACGATAGCAGTGACGAAGGCAGCTTCCTGGACTCCGACGGCAACAGCATAAATGAAGCAGAAGGGTCTGACTTGGAGGCTGGCTCCGACTCTGAGAGCTTGGGGCCATCTGACTTTGAAGACTCTGACGACGAAGACAACGCAGACAAGGACAATGCCGACGAAAGCGAAGCTGAAGAAAGAACTCCAATAATACAACGCAAGCAAAGAAAGGACGTGGCCAAGTTGTTCTCAAAACCAAAGCCAGGTTCTATTGATCTTAACAAATCTACCACCAAGAAGCCAGAAGAAAAGGAAGAGGAGGCACCTAAGAAGAAGAAAGTCAAGACCATGTCTGCCAAACAAATCAGAAACATGCAAACTCACGAACACGGTATCAGGAGATTCGATGACTTATAGAAGTATTGGTTTAAATAGCACATTTCCGCCCATATTAGCGTAGCAACAAACCAACTCGTATTTACATTCGTAGTGTATCGAAACTTTCTTATCTACGAGCTGCGAGCAAAAAATCCAAACGTCCAAAAAAGGGTAGTCAAACAGAGAGCTCTTTGCAAAGAAATAGACCGATCAAAAGTCACACGACCTTCTAGCTACCTGAGATGGAGGGAGTCATTACTGTGAATGAGGTTACGCTAAGCAGAAGGGGTCATAGCATCAAGGGTTCATTGTTGTTGTACCCATTTCATCTTGTCTTTACATTTGAATCAAAGGGAACAGCAAAGGAGATATGGATCTGTTACCCGATAATCGAGAAGATATTCAAGGCTCGGGGGTCCTACTGGTTGAACATCAACAACAACTCCTCCACGAGTGTCAACAACACGGCCACCGCTGTGCGCAATCAATCGAGTGACATTGATCATTACTCCTCCTCCCACATCCGTCTTTATTGTAAGGATTTCACATACTACTCATTTGACTTCATCAATGATTCCATTTGTTCAGAGGTGTATTTGAAATTGAGTGGGCTCATTACACGTCCCAAGGCCCTTAATAATGTCAAGCTCTTTTACGCTTCGGATTACGTTCCTAACATGTTGGAGGATAAGTTGACCCAGAAAGGGTGGGACATTTACGACTCAGAAAAAGAATACAAGAGACAAGGGTTGATTTCTGACTTTTGGAGAATCACCTCGGTCAATGAGGAGTACAAGTTTTGCCCTACCTACCCTAGAAAGTTTGTGGTTCCAGCTAGCATTTCAGATAACGTTCTCAAACACGCAGGCAAGTTCAGGTCCAAACAAAGAATCCCTGTTGTTGTTTATAGACATAGAGGCAGTTCGAATGGGAATGTGATAGCTAGATGTGCCCAACCTCTAGTGGGCATCAACCTCCAAAACAGATCGTTACAAGATGAAAAGTTGATTAACGAGATCTTCAAAGGCCAAGAACAGGAGAGGATTTCCCACATCGTGGAAGACGAGTATCAAAGCCAACAGCCTAACCGGAACTTGCTTGTTGACTTGCGTCCTATTACCAACGCAATGGCACAGCACGCCTTGGGTGCCGGAACAGAGAACATTGACAACTATAAAGAATCTCTTAGCGATGACAAACCCCAGAACGAAAGACAAGTTGACAAGATATTCTGCAATATTGATAACATCCATGTGATGAGGGACTCGCTCAGCAAGTTGACCACCATTCTTAACGATTTGGATAGATACCCTATTCTGAACGACTCTGCCGAAGTCCAATCCAACTATCCACTTCTTCCTCAGGCACTCACCAAGACGCAATGGTTGCATCGCTTATCACTTATTTTGCAGAGTGTCGACCGCATCACCAAACTGGTGCATTTCAACAACACCAACGTGATCATCCACTGTTCAGATGGGTGGGACCGTACTTCTCAAGTGTCTGCGTTGGCACAGCTCTGTTTGGACCCCTACTACAGAACCATTAAAGGGTTTATGGTTTTGATTGAAAAGGAATGGGTTTCCTTTGGATTCAAGTTTGCCACGAGAGGAGACCATGGTGGTTGTGCAGGAGCAATCAAGAAAAAGAACCAAGAAGACAAGGTGGCTGAACGCAGCGATAGTGAGTCTGGCACTCCCGAGATGGAATCCTCCGATGTCCTCGATACAAATGCGTCCAGCGCCAGTAGCAAGGTGACCAACTTCTTGCAGCGGGCAGCTTTCCACTTGAAGAACACGGCTAGTCAAGCTGCTAGTCAAGCTACAGGTAGCTCCGGAGACGATTCGTCTGAAAAGAAGAATGGCGGACACTTCCTCAACATAAATCTGACATATGGGGTAAGTAACGAAAAGTCACCGATTTTCCACCAATTCTTGGACTCGGTGTATCAAGTATTGCGCCAGCATCCTACAAAGTTCGAGTTCAACAGCCGGTTTTTAAAGAGATTGTTTTATCACTACTATTCATGTCAATATGGGTCATTTCTCTGTGATACCGAGCGTGAATTGAGGGAGATCCAGAAGCTCCAGGACTCGACAACTTCGGTGTGGGACTACTTCAACTCCAGACCATTGGAATTCACAAACAAGCTGTTTGAAGAGCAACAACCCGACGATGTTGTATTCTTTAACTTTACCGACATCAAGTGGTGGAACGAGTTATATGGTCGTTCCGATGAGGAAATGAACGGGTTGGCAAACTCCTTGGATAGGAAGTTTGCCAAAATGAAGTTAAACCAACAGCAGCAACCGCTGGTACCCAAGAACAAACCATCCAACCAGGCCTCGCCTCAAGCAGAAGATGTTTTGCTTACCCAGCTGCAAACAGAACTTCAGCCTACACTCCAATCTCGTCCGGTGCAGCCTCCTCAGCCCGTACCATCGGAAGAGCCCTTGTTCCCACAACAGCAACCCGAGGCTCTTCCACAACTACAGGAACAGCTGCTGTAACATAACAAAAGAAATAGCATTCTTGCATAGATTTAATCTTAATTCTTGGTTTTTTATTGTAGAAGGGAACTTGTAAGAGAGATTGGCACTATTGGTTGCTTAGTTATTGGATCTGTGCTTCCATAATTATGTATTTCTTATCGTCAATTGTACCAGATACTACATAGTGTGCTGGATATATTCCCCTCCGCTTAAAAGTCTTCAACTATAGTCACATCTTCTGGTAGATTTGGTGGCAACGCCAAGATCTAATACAATAATACCATCTGAATGTCACAGATTGTAGACCCAATGAGAATGGAGTGACTCACCTGTCAAAGATCGACCTTGGGTGCAACCTCGTTATATCCCGATTCGGAATACAAGTTAAAAATATACGTTATGATTAGACACTTACGTGTGGCCGTTAGGTTACGGAGCACATACTCCAGTGGACCTCATGGAGTTGAGGGAAGAGCTCCTTATTTAGATCCCGGGAGTGGGGGCAGCAATGGTGGTGGGGTGGCCATCACGGATCCGTTTCAGTTGTATCAGAACTATGTGAAAGCTGGAGTGCTACAACAGGATGAGCAGCAACTTCGAGCAATGAAGGAGTTTCAGAAGTTATACTACCGGTTGATAGACTACAAGGCGCCGGACGAAGTGCAGATCAGAATCAATCTATATTTGAAAAAGCTAGAGTTGAAGTACCTAGAACAGGACCATCCAATCAACAAGGTCATGCACAAGGTATTCAAGAGCACATCACCGGAAGCAGAGAAACGACTGTTGATCCGGTTCATCACCGACGAGGAAGAACTAGCCAATTTCAACTCTCCTCAGGGGCTTTTGGTCAACGGAGAGGTTGGCTGTGGCAAGTCCATGTTGATGGACTTATTTGCGCTGAGCTTACCCCATACTTCCAAGATGAGATGGCATTACCACAACTTTATGCTCTGGGTGTACTCGGAAATGCATAGACTTCAACAGGAACGTAATGTTAGAAGTACCAGCAGACACACCATGGAGAATGAGTTCATACTTTTTGAGATTGCACAGTCCATGATCTTCAAGAGCACCATCTTGATCTTGGACGAATTCATGCTTCCAGATATTGCAAGTGCCAACATCATCAAGATATTGTTCACCTTCTACTTCAAGTTGGGAGGAGTTTTGGTGGCCACCTCGAACAAACTCCCAGAAGAGTTGTACTCCAGTGATTTTCATAGAAAGAAGTTTGCCAGCTTTGTCAACATTCTTAACTCCAGATGCCAAACTTTGGATATGAAGTCGACCAACGACTATAGAGAGATATTAAGCAATGAATCGGTCAGCGAAAACTTGTGTGTTGGGTTTGAAAATCCGTCTTGGGAGAAGTTGATTGAAACGGTGGTGCAAGACCACAAGCCCTCCCAATCTTCAGTGACGGTATATGGAAGAACCATCCCCATTCCCAAGGTATATGACAATGGTAGAGTTTGTCGTTTTGATTTCACAACTGTTTGCCAAGGCTTGTTTGCTTCCTCAGACTATATCTCCATCACATCCAAATATAACACCATTATTCTAGACAATGTGCCCATCATGACGATGAAAATGAAGAATGAGGCCAGGAGGTTCATTACGTTGGTGGACACCATCTACGAGTCCAAATGTCAGTTTTATTTGCAGACTCAGGTTCCGTTGGAGTACATGTTCTTCCCAGACGTCTACCATCAAGACAATGAAGAGATACTAAAGTTGGTCAAAGACAACTCCAAAGACACGCTAGACGTTCAAGAAGAAGAGATGTTTGCCAGGACCCAGATAGCGATGGAAAACCCATACCGTCCCAACGTGAGTTCGTACGACTCGGCCGCCACCGAGACGTATCTGGAGCCTGCTGCAGGCGAGTCCAAAGTCAACTACGGGAATGTCACCGCCTTCACAGGACAAGACGAGCAGTTTGCTTACAAAAGAGCGATTCTGAGAATCAAAGAGATGACGGGATCTAAGTTGTGGAAGCAAACCCGCTGGATCCAGCTAGATCTGTCCATGAAGCCGTGGGAAACGTCGACTTCCAGGGACCCCGGCCACACCCAAGACAAACAGTTACAGGATCCCGTTGATATCGATCTCAAACAGGTAAAGAATATGGTCAAAGATGAGCTTCCAAGAAACGTTTCCGAAGGCATGGGAGTGTCGTTTCGGCAATTCAACTGGCAGGTTGCCCCCCAGATCAAAGACCCCAACCATTTCTGGGCCGCCGGACAGTGGACCTCCCAACAGGGAAAGCGTTTGAAGGATCAGATCGCCAAATCGTGGATCATGCTGGGCATTAGAAAGGAGAACGAATAGTCCCCCACATCATCTTTGATCTGCCCGCTCGAGCTGCAGGTATGGGGTAGATCGGTTACAAAATATGGAGAAAACATTACCAAGTAAAGGCTTTCTTTAAAGCCAAATGCACAACTAACTGGACTCCCTTGGTCACACGTAGCCTCTCTCCATCTCCTTAGAAAGACCCAAGTGCCCATACCGTCAAAGCAATCGACCGAGGACCCAAATCGGCCAACGAGCGTCTCATGCAATTTGTAGAGAGACAGCCGAGGCAAGCCAGAAAATCAAAGATAAAAAACAAAAAGTTACCCCGGAACAGAAACTCAACCAAACCAAACAATGACGATCTTGACAGCTGAACGCCTTGTGAGGTTGGCATATAAGTACCCCACGTTGCACAGCACCTGGTACTTGATTGCCACTGCGTGCCTCACTGTTTTGAACCAGCCCCAGGAGATACCCCGGGTTTTGCATTTTGCCTTGAGGCAACAGTTGTTGGAGTTCTCGACCGACAGACAGCTTCTTACCGACAAGTATCTTCTCCAGTTGGCGCAGGACTCGATCAACCTGTCTGATTCGTACGAGGAGTTCACTGCGGTGGGTGTCAACTTGCCCGATTTGCTTATCCCCTACACATACTACACCAAGCTCCCGTTGGCCTTCAAGTACAACAACACCAACGATATCCACAATTGTCAGGAAACCATTGCCTCCAAGTTCCGTGAGGTCATCTTGAAGTCCACGGCGTTGGTTGGGTTGCCCAAGACCATCAATGCGCTCACCATCTTGAAGAACGTCACCCCAACCTCCATCAAGCCCAGCGAAAAGCCTGTACGTCCCTCGGGGATCACTGCGGGAGCAGTCAAGTCGGCGGACGTTGTTGCTGAGGACGTCGAAGGCACCAACTTCCAGAGCACTGGTGGAAACACGTACGAGACCATTGACGGGCCCATTCTGACGGCCTCCATCAACCCTCGAGTCATCCAGGACTCCTTGGTGCGTGGAAGCGACTTTTGGAACACAATCTATTCCAACAAGATCAACACTAGAGTTAAGAGGCAGATGATGAATGCCTACCCCGATTTGTGGTACTTTGCATACCACCACGTCTATTCACCATTGTTGAGTTTCACCGACATCTTGAGTGCCAGGGAGACCTCCATGTGTATCGTTGCAAGCTTGATTCCGCAAGACGTCAACCCGCAACTCAAGGGCCACTTAAAGGGCGCCTTGAACGTTGGCGTCTCCAAGGAGGAGTTGGGCGAGTTGAGATGCTTGGTGTTTGACTTGTGTGACTGGTCGGGCGGCGTCAATTGGAAGGGTGGGAAAGATAGCGTAGCTAAATTGTAGAGTTTGTAGATCAAGCAATGCAAGCATCGTGAGAGTACAGTAGAGAGAAGGTGTGAAAGAAGATGTCCTTAAAAGGTGAACATTATTGGGGAAGAAATGAAGATACATGTGTTGGGTCTGTGAAATGAAGATGTATGGGACTTTATCGTTATCGACTCGCTAAAGGTACTACTTGTTGAGACTCTTCTACTGAGCCCTAAAAGGGCCAGCTTAACTCACCAGTTTGTTCAGAGGCCACTCCTAAGAAGAAACCCCATTGAGTTTCTCTATCACCCTCCTCTCGTAATAGATTTTCTCTTTCATCCTCCTAATATCCTTTCTCCTACAATCTCGACATATCAAACAAAAATACTGTATATTGTAAAGACTTTTAAATATGAATTGAAAACGGGTAGGGACGACCCATTATGAATATCCTCTCTATGATTATAATTGAATTCTACTTTGCCTTCTCAACAAGTAGACTTGGCTACCACAGAACAAGAAGAACAAGATGTATACGAAGACAGCGTGGAACACGGTTTTGGCGACCGCAGCGCCGTCTTCAGGGTCATTGATCGAGCCCATCATGGAATGGTGATTAATCTTGAACAAAAGGCCAATCACAGAAAGAATCGGAATGGCGAATGCTGAAAGAATTGTGCAGCAGTAAGCTTGGAAGGCGGACACAACTGGCTTCATTGTTGGAGGGTAAGTTGGTTGTAATTGACTTTTCTCTATTGCGATATCGAAAATTTAAAAAGCGTGCATGCAGGACACGAGATAAAGAAGTTTGTGGGTCCAATGGGAGAGGCACAAACCATGGGAATACTGGCCTCTACAGTGATAAAGAAGCTACGTTTGGTCATGCTGGGGGCAGAAAGGGCCCTACTTCATACTATTTATTCTCGTGTATACCTCTTTTAGGAAGCACAAGCGGTCAGTGACGACCCTAACGTCTCTCATCCATTCCTCCTCTAGCTCTTGATCATGAAGGGTGTTTAACTTGTCGTTTTCAAGCTTGTTATGCGACTCTTTGTCTTTATACAGTTGTAGTGATAGAATGGCCTCTTCCACCGTCTTTGCAGGTATCTTTTTATGGGTGAGTTGGAGTGTTGCAGCCTGAGCTATTGAAGGTTGCGCAGAAGCGGGAGTTTCCAGACCAGCAGGAGATGCAGAAGTAGATTTGTGGGGGGTCGATGTGACGGAGCGGTGGGAGTTGGAGTTCCTCCTTCGTGCTTGCCTCGACACGGATTTGGGCGTCTCCCTATTCAGCTTGGAGGGCGAGCTCTTGTGGTGTCTTGAAGGAGTGTCCATGTCTTGTAGCGAGAAGCTCGGGTCCTCCGCTTCCAAACTTTTTACGGGGGTATTGTAAGGGGAGTGGTATGAGGGTCTCGAGGATCTTTCGGGCGAGCTTCTGGCGGATTTCGTCCCTTTATATTGCAATGTGACCACCCTGGAAGGTCTATCTAAACCCTTGCTATTATACTTAAATGATACCCAATACGTGGGCATAGTTTGGGTTTCAGATGAAAGAGAGAGGGAAAAAAAAAAGTTGGAGATTCAAAGTTTCAAAGTTTGATAGCATTGTGTAGGCGAGATGACGACGTCGACGATTCCGCCATCCCCCGAGAACCAGCCGTTGATCGCGGCCTCCGAGCAGTTGCTGCAGCTCGTGGAGTCCTTCATTGAGCTCGGTGTGTTTGTCCACGACCACCCGGGAACAGAACAGTCCAACACGGCCTTGATACACAAGGTCAACCAGTTGGTGGGGCAATTGTCCCAGCTCACCGACAGTCCTCAGACGGAGCAGTACCCCATCCCTATCGACGTGATAGCGTACATTGAGGACGGCAGAAACCCCGATATCTATACCCGTGAGTTTGTGGAGGTAGTGGCCAAGCTGAACGCCAGGCTCAAGGGAAAAATGAAAGGTTTCCAGGTGCTAAGAGACACGCTAAGCGACAAGCTTGCAGACGAATTTCCCTGGCTCAGTGGGGAAATCGAAAGCATACGAAACCGAACCAGGCTTGAGTAGTCGGTAGCCTGAATGAATCAAAACATATAAAACCGAACCGGTCTTCAGGTTTGAGTGGTCCCAATGAATCGGAAACATGCCAAAGCGAATCTTGAGTAGTCCACCAGGTTTGAGTGGTCCAAATGAATCGAAAACATACCAGACCAATCTTGAGTAGCTCCAATGGTGCTATTTACGTGTACCCGATTGTGCTATACGTCCGATTGTGTTAAACGTGTACCGCTTGTGCTGCACCAGTCTAGTTCTAATGGTGCTATAATACTGTACCCGATTGGACTATACGTCCGATTGTGCTAAACGTGTACCGCTTGGCTGCACCAGTCAGTTCTAATGGTGCTATTATCGTGTACCGCTTGTGGTCTAGTTCGAATTGTGCTATAAGTGTACCGCTTGTGCTATACGTGTACCCGATTGTGCTATACGTGCACCAATGTGCTATACGTGCACCAATGTACTATACGTGCACCAATGTGCTATACGTGTACCCGATTGTGCTATACGTGCACCAATGTGCTATACGTGCCAATGTACTATACGTGCACCAATGTGCTATACGTGTACGATGTGCTGAACCAGGCTGGAGGCCCCCGAATGGTGCTATTTACGTGCACGCCGATTTTGAGCGACTTGCGGAGCCAAGGCAGCACAATCGGCCTTGACGCCATTTCCTCCCACGATTTTTCTACCCCGGTTGCATACGCAGCTGAGGCGCATCCAGCGGTCGTACCAGCAGCCTGCGATCGGCTCGGAGTTGAGCCGACTCCCACCTTTGGTCGCGGGCGCAACAGCCATACGAATTCACCGAGGTGTGGAGGAACCAATACTAGAAAAAGTGCATTCAAGAAGAAGTGCATTGCAAATTCCACACCCTTCACCCACAACGGTAAAAAAAAGGTTATGTTTGCTATCCTTCTTATTCTTCTTTTGAAGATGGTATAACTGGGACCATATGTGTTGCGTGATAAAGTTGGTGATTGTGTTTGCTTGGCCCATATGGGTTGATGGGCAAAGAGTGGTGTACTGGCCAATGTAGACCAAAGCAGTCGAATACAAGCATCCCGTATATTTATTTGTAACTCGTAATCGCTGGTGTCTATCCCTATTGTTGCTGCCGGAGCTCCAGACTGCCTAAGTCGCGATGCCTAAAACGATCGAACTTCACCCAATCGGCATGTAACTCCATCGTAAATTTGGGTTTTGTGTGCCCATTGGCTTGTTCACTTGCTGGCAGAATTCTCCGTTCGATGTGCACAACAACTCTTTTGTAAAGTCTTCATGTTGTAATTTTTAAGCACAATGCCGCGGTGGCCATTCTTTACACGTTGATTCATCCCTTCCGCAACACAAAATAAGGTTTTTTTGACGCACTGGGTACCATCTTGCACCATCTTGTACTACGCAAGCATTATTTTATATGTATGGCTGGCTGTTTTTTTTTTGGTTCCGCTTGGCTGGTGTTGCCACTATATTTGGATAGCTACATCCCAAAGAAGATCTCAACGTCACGTCATATCTTGCATTATATATATCTCCAGCATTCCCGATTGATACATCTGATACTCTTGACATCGATCTTCCCTAAACCTTAACCACCTCACGTTCATTAACTAGCCATGAGAGTCTCAGTCTTGTTAATTTCTGCCTTGGCTGCCATCGTTGAGGCCGTCACCGTCACCACCACCACCACTCCTGTTGTCACCGCCACCACCACCGAAGCTGTCTTGGCCGAAGTCTTTGCTACCGCATACATTTTCACCAAGAGTGGTGTCTTGACCACCGAGACCATAATAGGAAGCACTGCTCTTGTCACCGGGGGCCTGCTTCCACAAACCACCTCAGAGATTGACACTGTCACCTCTGCCCCAGCCGACGCCTCCTCGACCCCAGGCACCCCGGCCGCCACCACCACTCCTGCTTCTGATACCTCTGCCTCCAGCGCAGCCCCAGCCGACTCTACCACTACTGCTGGTCCTAGTGGAACCGCTACTGCTGCTGCCTCCTCCTCCTCCACCGGGGCTGCCCCAGCTTCAGCCCCAACCACCGCCCCAGCCACCGCCCCAGCAAAGCCTGTCGTTACCCAGTCGGTTCCTGACTTCACCGAAGCCACTTATATCCCAGAAGGTGCCTACTGTACTTCCACCGAATACTTCACCACTGCTGACGCCAATGGCTCCATTGGTGTTTTGGAATTGGTCTATTTGATCACCGCTGTTTGCACTGAATAGCCTGTACAACACTGTTAATAACACAAATAATAAGTCATGCAGCGTAGAAAATATGGTCGTGCTCCCATAAAATATGCAGAATATGCAGTGCCGCCTGCACATTTCATGTTGGTTTTTTGTTTATGTTGTCCATTTCCGTCTCAAGTTGCATATTTACGGATATGCTGAGATCTTAGGTATATATGGTAACTCTCTTTCTGCCAGATGTCTACAGCTCTCAATTGTTGATGATCAATAAATGCACAATTGACAAACAGACTCAAAGTAAAGTTGATCCCCCCTTCCCCCTTCCCCCTTGACTCCCCACCTACCTCCTCTCCATTTCATATTTTCATGAACTGACTTGAGCGTTTTTTCTTCTCCATTTCAAAAACGGCAACCTCATGCTGCCGGCGTTAATTTCATTAGGCTTCTCTCTATTGTTTCCTCCACACAGGAAGGTTGCAACAAAAATTCACCACTGGATACTGCCGGAGCGGTTCTTTCTTTTGTCCCCCTGAGGTTCCGGAAGTGGGGGCTCAATCGTTTCCACCGACCGAGAAGGCTTGGTCCGTGGCTATATTGTACGACGCCAGCGTATGCACAAGACACGCAACGTTTAAAGTTGGATTCTTCACTGCTCCCAGAGCTATTGTCTGGTTACCCCAACTTGGAATTCCGTTGGCTGAGACTTTCACTGCATATTCAAAAAGCTACTCTTTGTTCTTTACGGCTGGGTATCAGCATAGCTCTTCAAGAATATGCCTTCGATTCATGGAGAAGCCACCACACTCCACCACAAGTGAAATTCGATCATTGATGCAACTTAGTATTTGCGTTTTCTGAAAACAAGTAGAAACCACTCAACCTCCTTTGCGGACCGATCTGCCCAACCAGCGTCCCTTCCAAATCTTGCCAGATAGACGTCGATACCAATACCCCCTAATCTTTGAGCACTTGAAGAGATGATTGATAACGCAACTTCACCCCCATTAGCACCTGTCAGTGGAAGCAATGGTGTTTCTATTATTTTGCTGCACTAGATCCATTGTGCGTGTTAGTGCCGATTTACTATGCCTTTAATGTCGCTGCTGGTGAGATTATTGGACCTAAATACGAGACTCGATTATTGGTAGATTTGCATGGGGACAGTTGTAGTGGTTTATAAGTAGGCACCGCTGCTACAGAGGTAGTTGGTGTACCCCGAGCCCACATAGACACGCTCCATGTCACGTTGCATGTCACGTTCTCTTTCACGTGATCGCCACCTTCCAGTTCTTGGTTAACTTTTTGGTTGGGGAAGGAAAAACATTACGTGATGATTCTGATCCGAGGGATAAGGTTTCACACGGGCATCAAGCCCACTCGAATCATTACCAGAAGAGGTGTCAAGACCTCCAGTGTTGATTGGAAGCCCGTCAAGGGAGTTCAAGGCGATTTGGCAACCTTGGAACATCAATCCAAGACCCCAAAGTTGCGTATGTTCTTCTTTGGGCTCTTGATTGCAATGCCAGTGGTTTCCTTTGGTTTGGGTATGTGGCAAGTCAGAAGACTCAAATGGAAGAACACCCTTATTGCGGAAAACGAAAAGGCATTGGCAGCACCTGTCATTGAAGGATTGCCGGCCGTTCTCGACCCGGAAATCATCGAGAAGGAGTTTGAGTACCGCAAGTTTTCAGTTAAGGGTAAATTCGATTATGACAATGAAATGTTCTTAGGACCAAGAGTCAGAAACGGAGAAGTCGGGTACTTGGTTGTTTGTCCATTCATCAGATCCGATGGCGGAAAGCCAATTTTGGTGGAAAGAGGTTGGATTAAAAAGGATAAAGTCATTCCTGAGCGGAGAAGTACAGGGTACTTGTCCCATCTTGCCTTCCCACAAGGTGAGATTGAGATTGTTGCGTTGTTTAGAAACATGCCAAAGAAGCATCCTTTGCACTATGACCATGAGGAGGGAAGTCGTTTGTTCCACACTCCAGATGTGAAAGAGATGGCAAGACACACCGGTGCCTTACCTGTTTATGCTCAAATGATTTACGATTTACTGGAGCATCCAGAATGGAAGGCCCAATCTTCTGAAAAGAAGAGTTCTGGCGGTTGGTCTTTGTTTGGCCTGTCTAAGAAGGTTGATGAGGATTCCAAATTTCTCACTGAACAAAGTCAGCACGATTCGACTTTGACGTACCAAGAGTTCGAGTTCATCAACGAAGGTGTTCCGGTTGCCCACACTGCAAAGGTCAAACTCACCAACAACCACTTGCAATATTTGATCACCTGGTTTGGCTTGTCCTTCTGCTCCGCCAGTTTGCTCCTCTGGATGTTCTACAAGAACAGAAGATACTCAAGTGCTGACAAGATAATAGAAGCAAAGAGAAAGGAGATGAAGGGAATGTGGTAGAGTGTGCCTCAACTGGAGGAGAGCTAGATGTGGAGACTAAGGAAAGTTTCCACAAGTTAAACGTGCCTCTACAATGCGCCGTTGACATTAAAGTAACTTGTAAATATTGTATATACACTTCCTAAAAACTAAGCAAACCAAAGAGAACAACAACTATGAACAAATCGCCAAACAACATTCCGGCGAGATCGTAATATTCCTTCAATCTAACAATCAAAGGCTTGTAGGTGGACACAATTGGCACAGCCATGGCTGCAAAGTCAATGATCTTAAATATGAGGTTGTTTTGAGCAGAGGTTTGCAAATCACCCCTTTGTGAGCTAATCAAGTAGAAGCTGGAAATGAAGATAACTTCGAAAATCATGAAGGTGGACCAGAAAGAATTGACACCTGGGAAAACAGTCTCACGGGCAAGTTGCGTGGAGACTGCGTTGAAACCATCAACAGTGAAGTAATGGTAGAAAAAGTTGGAAACGGTTGCAATAAATCTGGCGACAAAAAAGCTAACCTGCAACTTCTTTTGTTGGTATAACTTGTAGTTGGCCAAATCCCTTTCGTACTGTGCTTGTGCTTGGTTTTCAGGTGATGGGGAGGATTGGCCAGTTGCGTTATCGAATGGAGAGCCTCCAGCACCACTGAACATGTTCATCATTTGGGCAAAAGGATCAGATGCATCGCCAGATCCACTCCCATCTGGTCTACCGGAAAGCATCTGCTGGAACATCTTCTCAATCTCGTCTGCTGGAGGAGCGTCAGAGTCGTTTCGTATTGGGTGCACCGTACTGATATCTTGAATTTCTGGGTCGTCATGGTCTTCTCCAAGTGCAAGAGACGTTTGGGAGGTGGCAGCAGTGGAATTGCCGCTGGTTGGGTAAGAGGTTTCTTGGATCTTCTTGGGTTGGTCCAAAACGGAAACGGCCTCGTCTTGCTTGACGGAGGAGCCCAGTGCTAATATATCGTTCAAACGTGCACTGGCCTTACCCTTGGCCATCTTGGCCTGTCTTCTTTCCCTGAGTAATCTCTTCTTTTCCTCAGCTGAGATTTCCGACATGTCTTTGCTTTAGCTTGTCTGTCTTCTTTTTTTTTGAGCTTCAACACGGAGAAATTAGAATTTGTACTGCCACAATATAAACATGAGCATGTCAACATTGAGTTATCCAGAGCAATTAAGAAGGCAGACCATACTCAATTCCTTGGAAAACACCGACTACTTGTTGATTATCGCTAGTCAACAACAGAAATCTGTTGAGCAGGTGAAATACGAGTTGACGTTGAGATTAATAGAAGGGTAAAATTAAATCTATCTAAAGCGAGGTCTATCTGAAAGCTTGGCTACCCTAGTAGCCCGGGAATTAGGTGGAGCAATGCGGGAGCTAGCAGTTGCTCTACCGTATGTGCTTTGAATGGAGTTTGTTTTGGGTATTCTAGATGTGATTGAAGGAGTATTGTCAAACAACCCCCTCATGTATCGTGGGGCCTGCCTTAAGTTTGGCTTTTTATTAGCATTTCTATCCAAATCGCTATTATTTGGTCTTTTGGGAGGTTGTGGGATCCTGGAGAGCCTGTTTGCCGATGTACTTTGAACGGTTCCAGGGTTGAGCACAAACGAAGACTTTGTTGAACTTGCGTCTTCGTCCTGGGTAGCTGCCGCGGTACTTCTCTTGCTGGGTATAGCTGGGAGTTGGGCTGATGATTGGCCCGTCCTCCTCGATATAGGTTTGATGGAGTTTTGTTGGGGTGGTAGCATTGGTCGTGATGTAGCTTTGGATGCGGGTCTGGACTTGTGTATGAGACGCTCGGTCAATGCTGGAACTTGAATGGATGTCTTCGAAGCTTCTTGTAGTCTCTGCTTTAGCTGCTCATTTGCAGACTTTGATTTGGCGATCTCTTCTTTAAGTCTCCTTATCCTCTCTTCCTTTTCCTTCTGCTCCAAAAGACGCTGCCATGTCGATTTAGTCGGACACCCAGGAAAGTCAACACACCACATGGTAATAGACAATCCGTACAAGAAACTGGCAAAAGACTCGTTGAATTTGGACGATAGCACCAGGTGAATATGCTGTAAATTGTTCATGTTGACCTCCAACTCTTCGATCGAGTCCGAGAGTCTTGCAAACTTCTCCACATTAACTTGTGATTCTAGCGGTAAATTGTTCTCATCTATGGGATAGTGTATCTTTGGTGACTGCTGGATCAAATGCAACCCTGACGACCTATTCAGACGTCTCTTTTGTTGGCTCGGAGTCACTGGTCGTGAAGAAGACATATCTGGTAATGTTTTGTTTATGTTTCCTAAAAAAAATGCGCTACCATATAGTTGCACAAAGTTTACGCGTACTTTTGCAACAAAAGGGTATAAGGTCTACAAGTCTTTCAATGATCATAAAACTTTTTCTTTAAAGAGACTACTTGTCATCCAGACCAACAATCTCCTTCCAAGTCTTTCCTTCCTTTCTTAATTCGTCAATCAACTCGTCTCTGATTTTTGAAGGCAACCCTGGTCCCTTGTAAGCAAATGCAGTGTACAACTGGACAAAGGTTGCACCGGCCTTACCAAACTCCAAAGCGTCCTTTCCGTTAGAAATACCTCCACATCCAATCAAGACTAAGTTCGAATTCTTGGTGTACTTTCTCAAGTATCTCAAAGCTTGCAAGGACAATGGCTTCAATGGCTTTCCTGACAACCCACCAGTTTGGTTGATCAACTCCTGGTCGCTGGTAATCAACTTGTCAACTGGTCTGGAGATGGTGGTGTTGGAGATGATAATACCATCAACACCAGACTGAATGGCGGAGTTGGCAATGGACTCGATCTCCGGCTCCGTCAAGTCCGGGGCAACCTTGACCAAGACTGGGGGCTTGCTACCCAAGACATTGTTTCCGACAGAGTTTCTGGTAGCAACCACAGAGGTCAACAAGTTGGTCAATTTCAGCTCGCTTTGCAAATCTCTCAAGCCTGGGGTGTTTGGAGATGAAACATTAACGACAAGAACATCGGCATATGGACCCAATCTCTGAACACCTTTGACGTAGTCTTCGACTTCGTCACCAAACTTGTTCTTTCCCAAGTTGATACCTAACAATTTGTCCTTTCTAAAAGAGTTGGCTGGTGGAAACACACCAGCTTCTTCAAAGGAGGTCAACAACTTGGAGAATCTGATTTTCAAGGTAGCCAACACGTTGAAATGACCGGTTGAGTTGAAACCATATCTGTTAATGACAGCGTCATCCTTTGGCAATCTAAAGAATCTTGGTTGTGGGTTACCAGGTTGAGGCTCTGGGGTAATTGACCCGATTTCAACGTAAGAGAAGCCAGTATCGAAAAGAGCGTCAATGGCTTCACCGTCTTTATCCAAACCGGCAGCCAACCCAATTGGCGTTTTCAAGGTTTTCCCGAATGCTTCCACTTCCAAGATGGAGGTATCCACCAAGTCTTCATCCAATAACTTTGGGGAAATGCCATACTTCATCAATGCAATCCCCAACTTGTGACCATCTTCTGCTGTGGTCAATGCTCTAATCAATGGACAAACGACATATTCATACACTCCCGATCTGGAGTCACACAAATAATAACCTCCAACAACACCTCCTACCAAAAGCCCTGCACCTAATACAGGTCCTGGGATAATCAGCGCTTTTTGAATAACACGTTTTGGAGCGGTCCTACTAAACAAGCGGAACATTGGTGGTTGATTGGATTCTTTGACGGACAGGCGACATTTGTAACACTCTCGCGATCATCCCACGCAAAAAACTTGTCGCGCGACATTTTCACTCCAGGCATGATTTTTCAATGGTACTTTGTGCGATGAGCATCTTTAATCAAACTACTTTGGCGATGGACAAGAAACTCACATCTAAGTTTGAAAGAGGGTCTGCCTCTCTCAAGAAGAAAGGGCCTCGTGCTAAGGATCGTGTGTTGAACTCCAGACTTAAAAAGATCGATAGACAGTACAAAGATGCCGTTGATTCGGCAGCTCGTACCGACATGTTGTTGCAAGAAGAACAAGGTTTCTTGGAAGCCGACGGTCCCATGGAGAAGACTTACAGATTCCAACAAAGAGATATTGTTGAAGCCGTTGATGTGGGAACTTCCAACAAGAAATTTGACTTACAATTAACCGAGTTTGGTCCATACACCATCGACTACTCAAGAAACGGTAGAAAGTTACTTATTGGGGGTAAAAAGGGGCATGTTGCATCTATTGACTGGAAGAGAGGAGATATCGATTGTGAATTGCATTTGGGAGAAACAGTGAATGCTGTCAAGTATTTCCATAACGACCAATACTTTGCGGTTGCACAGAAGAAGTACACTTTTGTCTACGACAAGCAGGGGATTGAATTGCATAGATTAAAACAGCATGTGGAGTCTACCTTGTTGGACTTCTTACCATACCACTTTCTCTTGACTACTGCTGGTCATACGCAAATGTTGCGTTACCATGATGTCAGTACTGGTACATTAGTTAGTGAAATTAAGACCAAGATGGGTCCAACATTGGCAATGAAGCAAAACCCTTACAACGCAGTCATGCATTTGGGTCACGGAAGTGGGGTTGTCTCCTTGTGGTCCCCAAGTATGACTACACCTTTGGTCAAGATACAGGCTTCCAGGGGCCCAGTTAGAGACTTGGCCATCGACAGAGAAGGTAAGTACATGGCCGTCTCGGGTGCCGACAAGACCTTAAAGATTTGGGATCTTCGTAAGCTCGAAGAAATGGAAACTTACTACACTCCTACCCCTGCCTCATCTGTTGACATCTCCGACAGTGGGTTATTGTCTGTTGGATGGGGTCCACATGTGAGTATTTGGAAAGATGTTTTCAAGACTGCAAGACAAGAAGAGCCATACATGAGTCACTTGTTACCAGGTTCTCGTACAGAAAAGATTAGATTTGCACCATTTGAAGATATCTTGGGTGTGGGCCACAAGAAGGGGTTCAGTTCAATAATTGTTCCTGGATCCGGTGAAGCCAATTACGATGCATTGGAATTGAATCCTTACGAATCTGCTAAGCAAAGACAACAACATGAAGTTCATCAATTGCTTAATAAGATTTCTCCAGATACAATCACCTTGGACCCAAGCGAATTGGGTTTGGTGGACAAGAAGGCATCCAGTATTAGATTGAAGAACAACGGGCTTGGCGGAACTGAGATCAACGACCAAAAGCCTGTTGACAAGACGGCAATTAGACCAGATGTTAAGGGTAAGAACTCTGCATTGAGAAACTTTAAGCGTAAGAAGAGACAAAACGTGATTGATGAGAGAAGTATGAGGGTTGAGAGAAACTTACAATTAGAAAAGGAAGCAAGACAGAGACTCAGAGAAGGAGGAGTTGCCGAGGTTGAGAAGGACGCTGTTGACGAAGCCTTGGAAAGATTTAATTAAAAGATTTATAGACTTAGCTTGGAAGCCAAATTGTACAAAGTTCGCTCGAGTATAGCATTCTCCCACTTCAATGCCTCTAAGTAGTCCTCATCGACGTACCCAAGCACATTTTCGTGTATCCGTGCTATCTCGACACCTCCGTTGTGAGGAGCTTGGGGTTCCAGTGTGGCAACCGCATCTTCAATTATTCCAAGCAACTGGGAGTCTTGAGGAAGGCAGCTCCAGCACACTGGTGCAAGCTTGGAGGACACTAGACAGACTCTGAGAATCACCTTGCAAAATTTTGACAATTCTGTTGAGTCTGCAAGTAGGATCATCTTGTACCAATTCAAGTGGATTGAACTTGTATTGTAGCTATCCAATGCTGGATTCAGTCTAATGTGGCCATTTAAAATTGCCTCCAAACTTTTGATACTTTCGAGTAGCCTTAAAGGCACAACCAAATTTCCTTCTTTAGCTGTTGGGTAGTCAACGCAAATCACGCTGTCGTCAGCTTGCACATTGGATATGCCTGTTCCCAAGCTCGCCAAGTAAGGTGAGTCAAAGTCATCTTCGTCAAGAAGAAAACAAAATAAGTCAAAGAGAACTTTGGGGTTGCACAAATCTCCAACATTTGAGCCAGCGGAGATTGGTGAATTGGGCAAGCGAGCTAGCCACTCGAGTGTAGCCTCCAAAAACTCGATTGTGGAGTCGTTCACAGAGCCCTCCGTCCAGGTTGAGGAAGAATTGTAGGGATCCAGTGCCATATGATGTTCTGGTTGCAAAGGAAGAAGCATTTTGCAGCCACAAATATGAAGAGATCTACATTTGTATCCGAAACCGTCGATTTGCAATAAAAATACAAAAAGCAATATTTAATGAGAGATGGAGAAGTTGGAGTAGTCGACAGTGATGAGTTCACCCAAGACGTTGGAGGCAGCACCCGTACTGCTTCCGTTGAACACGTCGAACTGAGCTTCTTCCGACTTTAAGAATTCAATGACACCGACAAACTTACCGTTGGACAACTGATTGTGGGACTCGATGCTCTTTTTCAAGTCCAAGGCCTCCACAATTTTCATTAAGTTGATTGTGTTTTGTGCACGTTTGGTCGAGTCGTCGGTGGGTTCCATGTCCAGGATGGACGTGTTTGTGGTATCAGAAGAGTCTTGGTAGATTATGGAACCTGTGACGATGATGAACCAAGTGTTTGCGATTTGTTCGTACGCCATGCTCTTTGTGTACTGGAATTCGCTGTTGGAGAAACTAGGTAAATCGTGTAGTAAATTGGTTGCAGCGTTCAAAAACATCAAGGACTTCATTGTGTTCAATTCTATTGGGGGCAAGTAGCTCAAGATAAAGTCGGACAAGCAGTTCAAAAACTCCATAAAGTAAGGTTTAATTCTAAGGTATGAGTAGTCACTTTCCGTGTCACATTTGTAGGGTAAATGGTTGATGATTTCGCCAAACTTCTCCTTCAATAAGTCTATTGAGCCGTCGATGGTTGGCTTTGGAGAAAGCTTGTTGACTGTTTCGCCGATTTCCGGATGAAGTTCTATCAAGTTGGACAACAAATGCTGTAATGACTGGTGGTCCAACACCTCCACTATTCTGTTCATAGGGAGGGTTTGGCCCATGATTTTGGGGGTCTTGGACTTTTTGAATCTGCCTGTAGGGTATGCTGTTTTGCGAGGGGCTGCTGGTTCCACCTGGTCGACCTCTTCCTCATAGTGTCTTCTCTTCTTGGATTCCTTGTCTAATGCTGAGATGGAAGGGGTGAATCGAGGCGTTGTGGTTGTTGCAGATGTGGATGCTGTAGAATGCAAAGGCTGTTGAGATGGTTGCTGTGAAGCGGGCCTGTTGTCGGCGCCCCATTGGAATCCTGCGGACATCATCTTGTTAAAGTGTATGCTATTAATATGAAAGATGTTGTAAACCCAGGAAAAGGCAAAAACCAAGTATTATGATATGGCTTGAGTTCAAAATTAGACAAATAATATATATGCTAGGACTCTAGTGGTGTGGATCTTGTATGATGTGTGACTTATCGGAAAGATGATGTCCAACAATCAAAGATTAGTAGGTAGGCAGATGGTGGCGGTACTCAAATAAATTCTAAATTAAAACTAACTTTACACCCACCTTATTAACGTTTGTCAAGATCTGATCGATTAAATATGGGAACCTAATATGGTACGACTAGCAGGCTCGTTGATAAAGGATATAATGGGTTTGCAGAAATTAAGATGAATCTTTTTTGCTTCTTCGACGGATGCCTGTTGGAGAGCAGTTACCCGGACCCACCACATTTTGCGAGCGAAGGTGGCCCGCAACGGGCTGGGTCACGTGCCGCGCCCGCCACCAGGCCACATGTGATTTGTGTGGGCGCTGCCAACAAAGAGCACGCAGCACACGAGTCCGTCATTGAGTCACTTTTGTCGGCATGCTGATGTGTCGAATGTTCTTAGGTGAAGCACACCTACAATTTTTTTCTTAGGCGGAAATTATTCTGTATTTACGAGCCATAGGTGCCAGGTTTTTCACAAGATTGAAGCAAATTTCTGGGGAAACCCAACGCCGGGAGAGGTTGGAGGTTTGAGAGCGGAATGATTTCGTGAGCGGTTTAATAGCCAGTCGGTAACGAGTAGATGACGTGCGGCAATTTGGAACGCTTGGATGTTGGGGTAGCAAGTTGCAAGTTATCTCCGGAGGAAAGCTCGGTGGTAACGGCTGTTATGGGAATAGCCAGGGCCCAGGCAACGGGCAACCGTTTCGGAAACAATAGGTTGTGCCCGACCGCCAGCGCGGAACATTTTATGTAGCGTCGACGGTAGGGACCTAAGTCCGCGGGGCTAGAGGCCTGCAGAGGACGTTTCGGGCGTAGTGCTGCTTTCCTGATCTGGGGTAGCCCTCTTTCCGTTGGGTGCGAATCTCCCCAACCGAGCGCAGCATGCCCACAAGACAATCCCAGGCCCCGTCCCAGGTGCTTTCTGTACACCCAAACCTAGAGCAGGATTATGAACCAGAGCTGCAGCCTATATCCATGCGTCCTCCCCCCGCCTCTTCCCCACCGCCCGTTGCCCTTGCTCCGAGCTCCAGCCGGCGCTATCTTCTTTCTTCTCCCACAAAAACCTTATTTCGTGAAGAGTGTAGCCGGAAATGTCGCCACAGCATGTGGTCAATGTTCGCCAAAACAGTCTGGCTCTTACGTCACTCGCAATATCCGCACTTCTCCGCCGCCTACCTCCAGTACACCTCTACCAAGTGGCATTTCAAAGCCGCTCATGGATGGCAGAAACACCGCCCTACTCCTCCCTCTGCTCCACCTCGCAATAGCCACAGTCATTCAAATTGACCATTCGGGGGGTGCTACCTCCCTGATAAGGCTATCTAGCGGATTATCTACAATTTGAGTGATTCCAAGGTGTAGAAACATCACGGTTCTGCTGAAAGCCCGCGCAAACACTCACAATAGGAAGGGACTAGCTGTAGCTTTGTTAGGTAATTTTCCCTCATTTTTTTTTTTTTTTCATACAATAAAAAAGTGCGCCGCTAAAGTTTACTACAGTTTGTGATTGAGGTTAAAGGAATTAATATCTTTTATTTCCATAGACGTATATTCATCCCACCATAAGTTTGATGATCTTGGGAGTGTGGTAGGTTGAAAATTGAAATCCAAACATAACAGAAAGTTGACGACGAGCGACTTTCCCCTCCCAGAACGAAATTGCAAGATAAGCCGAGGAAACCGATCTCGATAGGCGCCTTTACCCACACCTTTCCATACACCACATTAAATCAGCAGCCGACAATCCAGGACCACAGCCCAGCATGACTGAAAACTTGACGGAGAAGGCCATCAGAAAGAGAAATAAGGCAACGTTGGTTTGCACCAATTGCAAAAAGCGCAAGATTAGATGCGACCGGAAAATGCCATGCCTGACATGTGTGAAGAGCAACACCGGGTACTCGTGCACGTATGAGCTGAAGTGGCGACCCATATCCTTCTCCGGAGTGCCCAGCTCGCAGTTCATCGACAAGGGGTTGAGTGACGGCTCCATCACAAACTTGACGTCACCCAACCCGGTGCTGGACCCTTCAAAACAAAAGAGCGGCTTTGTCCATGCTTCCCACCAGAGCTCCAGAAGCAACGGAGAACACAAGGAAACGGCCGCAGCCCATGCCCTTGACGAGCTCGCCATGCTTCGTAGTAAATTGAATCAATTGGAATCATCTTTAAAACGGCCGGATCTGGGCTCAGACACAGAGTCTCCCCAAAACCAAAGTGGGCCCACGGACCGGACTTTCTACACATCGGCCCCAAGCTCCCTAGGCCTCAGACCGAAGCAGGACGAGCCCGACGAGGAAGATGAGGTGATCAACTTTTACGACGGCTACTCCCCCATCCAGGGTAAGGGCACTTTCCGCAGAACTAACTACGGGCCCTTGGCCTGGGTCTCCTTGATGAGAAAGGACCCTTGGTTGTCCTTGGTTTGGAAGGCATTGGACTCAAAAACAAACTCCACAGTCCCCATAGCCCAAGTCCCCCAGCTAGGATCAGACTCACACTCGGCCTCAGAGCCTCCCCAGGAAAGCAAAACTCAACCTCGTGGAATCTCAGAACAGGTGTTTCAAAAACGAAATTTAGAAATAGAAGGTTATGGCGAGATGGTTCCCTTCAAAATCTTAAATAAATTACAGCAAAATAGTAACCTGAGGTCAAGCTTGAACATCACCAACTATACCTTGGCCAAAACCCTTTTTGAAGGGAAACTCAATCCAGAATTGCAATTGGTGGAGAGAATTAAGCAAATCCTTCCCAAAAAGAGAGTATTCTGGACCCTCATAGACCGATTCTTCTTTAGTTTGTACCCACTTCTTCCATTTTTGGACGAGGCAGACTTTAGAAAGGACTTATCAAACATCTTGGGGCCTGCCAGCTATGAAGATAAAAATTTCGACAAGATCAACATTGAAAAGAGGTTGGACTTGGCCCACATCGCCATATGTCTCACGGTCATTAGAATGACCTATGTGGCCCTCTTTTCCAACAGAGACTGCCTCAACGCACACATTTTGGACTCGGACGAAGAAACTGAGGATAAGTATCTCTTGAGCAACCCCATCAATTTGGTGGTCATTGACGTTGCCCGTGCATGCATTGAGTGCTTCCAAATCTCGAGAAAGTTCAACATGGTCATCTTCCAAGCCGTTTTATTCATGAGACTTTACAGTAATCATGCACCCGAGGAAGGTGATGGGTTAGATGGAGGTGACTCTCAAGTGGCACAAGGAACCTTGGTTCAAATGGCCTACTCGTTGGGCTTTCACCGTGAACCCAGCAAGTTTGAAGATTGCCTCACAGATGAACGTACCCGGTCTCTCGGCAGAAAAATATGGCATTTCTTGTTAAGAAGTGATATAGTCAATTGTTTCTCTGTGGGGAACTTGCCAGTTATTGACGACAAGCATTATGACACACTCATGCCCTTTACCAATGAAAAAAATAGCAACATTGCAGACATTGAGTTGGAGAGTTGTTCGTCTAGACTGATTACTTTTTCGAAAACCCAACTCTTGCCATTTTCCCAGATTTTGTCCTACATCTTGGACATCCAGAATGGGTGCAAAGTTCCACAGTTATTGGAAGCCATTGAAAAGACAGAGACGGTCTGTGAAGAGGTGTTTCATATATTGAGAAAGAACGATGAACTCAAGAAAATCCCAAAGAAATATAATGGCCAAGAGCTCACCCAAATAGTGAGCGCCAAAGTGTTTATCACCATCAAGTGTTCTCTTGTGACCATTTTCTTCCATTTGTACTTGAACTACGAATCAAAAACCAAGTTCGAGTTGTCCTACAACTATTTAATCAAGATCTACAACATAATCACGGACGACTTGTTACCATACTTTTTTGAGGTATTGTATGGCCGTTTTTCCAACCATGGGTTCAGCATCAACCCGGCAGTCCAGATGGCAATCCACAAGTCCAACCAGTTTTGTCTTTCCAACTTGACGAGAATTAACTACTTGAAGTTTTCCATGGAAACTAAGCCAGACCACGAATCGAGATTGAAGTCCGACATTGAATACAACACACACTACAAGAGGATAGTGTTATTGGCCAGCAGAATCAAGTCGGCCATCGATGCACTTGCCAAGTTGTTTGAAAAGTTTGCTTCACGCTACTATTATGCATGGAGAATGACCAAGGCACATCGAATCTTGCTCAAGTTCCTAGAACGTGAAGACTTTTACAGAAGACCTACACCAGCAGTCAAGAAATTGCATTCATTCCAATATACTGCCCACCAGTTGGACCAAATCACAAAGACCATTCACCGTTTGACCAAGTCTGCAGAGGCAGTGGTTCAATTCAACGACCGCTATGACAAGGAGCCTGAAAACCCCATCTTGCCCAAACAGTCGAGTTCGACCAAGATGTCGTTTGACGCTTCGGTTTCTGGATTCAACAGAAGTCCGGTGGCCACGTCCAACTCGCTGAAGCACGACATCTCATCCACCACACCCAACAGCACAGGCGACACGCCAGAGCTGATACATTCCACCACCAGCCAATATCTCGATCAAATGTGGTTGCTGATGCTAGCGATGAAGACCGAGCCCGACTTGAATGCTCCGTTTGTCAACGATTACTATATGATGGACCCAACCATGAATCCAAGAGGACCAGGGGCACCTCAAGGAGGACAACAACAGAATATCGCACCCCCCACGGGTCCATACGTGAACAACAACAACAGCTTTGGGCCACCCGTCAATGCCAGCATCAACGCCAACGTCAACGCCATGGGCAACCTCGCCATGCCGCCGGCCCAAACGCCTGGTCGGGGCCCTGCCAACGGAACGCTTTTCATGAATGCATCTCAACCCAATAACGACCAACAACCAGCCCAACCACAGCTATACAATAATGGATACGACATTCCCATGGTACCATTCGAAGGGATTCCAAATAATGACCTTGAGGACCCTAACTCCAAGGGAGACTTTTCGAGCTTATACTTCAACTCCGACTCCGACTTGGTGGGCTTGTATAACCTTGAGCAGTTGCTCAACTAGAGGCGCTGCTTGTATGTCATGACATCCGACTCCAGCGTGGGCTTTAGGCAGTTGCTCTAGACACTGCCTGTAACTTGTGACACTCCCAACCTGGTTGGTGGGCTACCTCGACCAACTGCTCAAGACACGCTGCTTGTATCTCGTGACACTTTATTTATCTACTTTTTGGCATACGTCAACAATGCCTCTTGTCCGTAGCTTGAAGGTAACGACAACTTCAACGCTTGGCCTGCCGAGGCCTCTGTATCAAATTCAATAAACGCCAATTTTCTTGCCTTGACAAACCTCACCTTTGTAAAGCCCGCCAACTTTTCAAAGTACTCGTCCAAGATGTCTTGCGTTGTTTCCGGAGACAAGTTCTGCAAAAGCAATATGTGATTTGGAGGTAAGTCTGAGAAGTCCTGGACCTTTCTTTTCTTCTGTGGCTTCAGAGGAGCTGGCTCTGCCGATCTCTTTTTCGAAGCAGCAGACGATGATGCCTCCTTCAACGCCTTACGAGTCTTGACAGCAGACTCATCTTTCAGCACCTGGAGATGGAAGTTGTCTGAGTTAGACTTTGCAAAAGTCACCTTGATGTTTTTGTTGAAGATGAGGTGGTTGTCGAGGTTCTTCTGGGCCTCGATGGAGGAGTCCAACGAGGCAAAGGTGACAAAGGCCTGGCCCTTCATCTTGAGGTTGCGATGTGCAGTCAATTGGATGACTTGGCCATACAGCTCAAACAACCGCGTCAACTCGGGTCGCACCTTATTCAACAGCACCTTGTCGTTGATGTTGTTTATGTAGAGGGTCTCCTTGGGTTCACTCATGGCTGTTTTTCTTAGTCCACAATTTTTCTGTTGATCCGAATCGGACGCACAGTACGAAGAACAGGCAAAGTATGGATGGAGACTGAGTTCTGTGTCTAGTATTCAGAAATAAATGGAAAGACCATACCAATAGGAAGTTAGACAAGAAGAAGGATGTTAGACGGGCAAAGATATCATTTCCGAACTCTATAGTGGTTACGGAGCGGAACACACGCTTTAAGGGACGGGCCCTCATCTCAAGCACAAACACGGGCCGATTTCTGGAGAAATTTGACAAATCCTGGTCCGGCGGGCATAAGAACAGGATCCGTTGCACGCCAAATGGCCCTGCGGATGGAAGCCCTTGCACCGGTACGTAGCAGCTCTGGACAGAATCGGAGTTTTAGACGGCCCACCGGCTCTAAAAGGTGACCTAACCCAGTCCCAACCCCCGCTTTGTCCTTGTCCGTAGCTCTTCTCCTCATGGAGCTGGGCCTGTACCTTATCATAGGCCACTGCGCGGGTTCCAGATCATTGGCACCTTCGCTATTATTAAGCTTTTGTTCCACACATACGGCGGGACTGGCCAATGACAGGCGCGCGAAATGTCAGCACCATAACGAAGAGCCTGCCATACCTGCATGCGCACAAATGAAAAATGCTCTTCACGTTCTTTGTAACTTGACGTATATATAGGTTTGGGAGTCCCTTTGGATTGAAAAAGTTGGATTTTTGCAGATCAATTCACCTTGCATCACTTTTCTTTAAAACTTTCTGCCTAGCTGACAGCCAATCAAACAATTGTTGTGGTACCCATTAGCTATCGATAGTCCGAGAAACGCTTTATCTACAGAAACAAACAAAAACGCATTCCCCTCACAAATCACAAGAAGATTTGTTTGTTTTTCTTGTATCATCTTTTCATAACACACAGAGTCTACCATGTCATTAGTGGGCATAAAAAACACAGTTGCCAAGGTGTTTGCCGGCGACTCCAAGTCTGACGACGAGTTGGCCAGAGCCGAGTCGCTCCTTGAGCAAAACCAATCTCCGTACGGCGCCACTGCGCAAAATGACAGACAGCAAGAGGCTGCCAACGAAGAGGCCATTTTGAACGCCATGAAGTCGAGCAACAACTCTGACTACGAAGAGGAAGAGGGCGGTTTTTTCAACACGTTTGACCCCAGAGTGATGTCCGACATTATCATTGGGCTTTCGGATGGGTTGACTGTTCCTTTTGCATTGACGGCCGGTTTGTCCTCCTTGGGAGACTCCAAGTTGGTCATCACCGGTGGGATGGCCGAGTTGGTTTCCGGAGCCATTTCCATGGGGTTGGGTGGTTACTTGGCCGCCAGATCGGAGTCGGAGTACTACATTTCCCAAGTCAAGAAGGAAAAGTTGGAGTTTTTCAGAAAGCCAGAGATGGTCAACCAGGACGCTGCCGAAATCATGTTTGACTTGGGCGCCTCCGAAGCCACCATTGGCTCCTTCTTGAAGGACTTGGACTCGCAGCCAAAGAAGTTGATTGACTTTATCATCAGATTCGGCAGAGGTTTGGAAGAACCCGCAGAGGGCAGAGAGTTCACCTCCGCATTGACCATTGGCTTGTCCTACTTTCTTGGTGGCTTTGTCCCATTACTCCCATACTTTTTCACCTCGGTGGTCCAGACTGGCTTGTTGGTGTCGGTCTTTGTCATGTTGATCACCCTCTTCATATTCGGTTACGTCAAGACCACCATCTCCTTGGGTGACGACTGTGGCTTGCGCAAAAAGTTCTTGGAGGGCATACAAATGGTGGCTACAGGCTCTGTGGCCGCGGGCGCCGCTTGGTCCTTGGTCTACTTCATCGACAATTAGCACCCCCTTCCCCCCACCCCTCCGATAGAACTCCTTTGCATACAAGGGCGATTTTCAAACATGTTGACTTCATTGTTTGGATACCCATCCATACTCCACCACAACACTAGCGTATACCACTTCACAATTGTATATTAATTTAGATTACTGGGTAGCTGATGTAGAATATGCGATGAAGTACTCATAAGAACACTAGCAAGTACTCACTAACAAGTACTCGAGAGTTTCCTTCGGTTTTCCTCCTGTTTCCTTAGAACCCCCACCTGGTGGATCTTTTGTGTGGTTGATTGCTCGTTCCAAAAAAAGGTGCTCCAAAGTGAAGTAGTAATTTTTTTTTAAAGTGGCAAACACTAGTATGTCTCAAAGAATAGCAGAAATCATTTCAAGGATTGCAATTCCAGCTGGTATTGCAATCACCTTAGGTCAACTGGCCATCTACGACGTCGAGGGAGGCAAGAGGGCTGTTATTTTCGACAGATTGAGCGGGGTTCAGAAGGAAGTTGTTGGGGAAGGAACCCACTTTTTGGTTCCTTGGCTCCAGAGAGCCATTATCTACGACGTCAGAACCAAGCCAAAGACCATCACCACCACCACCGGGTCCAAGGACTTGCAGAACGTGTCTTTGACGTTGAGAGTGTTGCACAGACCAGAGGTGATGCAATTACCAACCATCTACCAGAGCTTGGGCTTGGACTATGATGAAAGAGTCTTGCCTGCAATCGGGAACGAAATCTTGAAATCCATTGTCGCCCAGTTCGATGCCGCAGAGTTGATCACCTTGAGAGAAGTGGTGTCGTCCAGAATCAAGCAAGAGTTGCTGAGAAGAGCCAACGAGTTTAACATTAGATTGGAAGACGTTTCCATCACCCACATGACCTTTGGTACTGAGTTCACCAAGGCGGTCGAACAAAAGCAAATCGCCCAACAGGACGCTCAAAGAGCCACCTTCTTGGTCGAGAAGGCTGAACAGGAACGTAAGGCCAGTGTCATCCGTGCCGAAGGTGAAGCTGAGGCCGCCGAAACCGTGTCCAAGGCCTTGGCCAAGGCCGGGGACGGTTTGTTGATGATCAGAAGATTGGAGGCCTCCAAGGCTATTGCTGCTACCTTGGCCTCTTCTCCAAACGTCTCCTACTTGCCTAACGGTAACAACGGCGGTGACTCTTCCGGCTCCAGCAACTCCTTGTTGTTGAACATTGGTCGTTAAAACATTTTCTTCTTATATTTAAAAATTTGTGTACATAGTATTTACAAGTAAAGTTTTCCATGTGTAGAAACTTGAGGCAAAGCATAATGGCTTCAATCGGCGTCTAATCTTATCATATTATTTGAATATAGTTGCCTCCACCATCCTATAATTTCAAGTCCAACATGCCACTACCATTCTTTATTTACAAGTCTAACATGACAAGCTCATCATTCACTCCAGGTGTGGTGATTTCTCCGTTTCGGATCACCGCCTCCACGTCTGCAACCTCCTTGATACATCCACTGGTCAAGTTCAAGATTTCCAGACTAGTTTTGCCGACAACAATATCATCTTCAATTCTCAAGCCAATTCCTTGGAAATGCTTTGGGTATTTGTCAATCTTGGGCACATAAACACCAGGCTCAATTGTGATCACATTGCCCTCCACCAATCTATCGGTTCTGGACTTGCTGGGGATATCGTGAAGATCCAATCCCAAGTGGTGGCCAATGTAGTGAGGGTACAAAACTCTAGCAACCTCCATGTTGGTGAGGTGTGAGAATCCGGGCAACTGGCGCAACTCCCCAGCCAAGATGTTGACAGAGTGATCGTGTATCCCTTGGAGTGTAAGACCCTTGGATTCATCACAGAGGTCAATGCACTGTTTGTTTGTGGCAAGCACGGCTTGGTACAAGTCCTTTTGCGGACCACTGAAGCCTTCAGGGGAGTTTGGCCAGGACCGAGAGATATCGGCACAGTATCCTCCCAACTTGCCCCCAGCGTCAATAGAAACCAACTCGTCTCTGTAGAGTAAGTCATCGTTACGGACGTAGTGGATGGTCAAGGCATTCTGTCCGCTGGCAACGACAGGAATGTACGCCTGCTTGTCGCATCCACCGTTGACAAACTCATACTCCAAGTACTTGGCCAAGGTCTTTTCGGTGTAGATGGGCTTGTCGGAGCCGACCCTGGCCATGGCCTTGTTGATGGCCCTACTGGAGATGATTCCGGCGGCGTGCATCACGTTGATTTCGGACTCGGACTTGACCGCCCTCAACCCGGCTATAATGGGCGACAAGCTCTTGACATTCAGCACATTGCCCAACATGGCCTCGAGCCCAGTGTTTTTGTTTGACTGGACACCAAAAAAGGATTTGAAGTAGGATCCCTTGTTAGGAAGATCATAATAGACATGCTTAGACTTGGAGATCAAGCCTTGAATGTACGCCTGGGCTCTACCGATATCTTCAACTTCGTCGGCGTTGAAAAAGTCGTAGGCACCTTCCTTTCCCAGTCGGTCGCCTTCCCATTGTTCCAACTTCGGGTCCTTGGGTGGCACCAACATGTGTAAGACCACGTCCTCCTCCAGATTTCCATCCTTCTTTTCTATAATGGCCACACTATCGGCCTCGAGCCACCCCGTCAAGTAGTACAAATCGTTGTTTTGCTGGAAATCGTAAAACACAGACCCCGAACTGAACTGCCGTTGGGATCCAACGAGAATGGCTATGGAGTTTCCAGGCAATTCCTTGGCCAACTTCAATCTTCTTTCGTAGTACTCCAAACTCGAGATTCCTGGGGTCAAGTTACCGGGTGTGGGAATATAATGTTGTCTTGTTTCGTGCATTGGCTGGCCCATTCCGTAAGAGAGAACAGGCTCCGGCCGAGTCGCTATAGAAATCGCCCTCTTTGCCAATCTTTGTGCAAGCATCTTCCCTTTCGATCTGAGAAATGTTGGTGGGGGACGAAACTTTTTTTTTGCAGTGATTTTTGCTTTGGTAGCCGCTTTTCAATATCCTCTATGATATGATAATTTACGACGAGTACAAAGGGTTCTGCCTTGAGGCCGACGGAACCGAGCCCAGAGAGACTGCAATTGTACGAACGAACGGGTTGGATAGGTGGGACTGGGACTTGTTTCTTCCAGGACCCGAAATATCTATCCCGGACGAAACCATTGAAGAAGAACCAAATAGGAAACTATCCAAACTGGAGAAGAAGCAAGTCCGGCAACAGAAAAAGGTGAATGCAGCTAGAAAGAGACAGATGAAGAGATTGGAAACGCTAGAGGCCAAAGCATCCAGCACTCCGGAGGAAGAAACATTCAATCCGTTCCTAGCAAAGACGGACCTAAAGAAACTCCACGCTCAAATGATTGCCAATTCTGGGAAGTCGGCCAAAGAAGAGTTCAAGTTGTTCCAATTCCAGTCGGTTGCCATGTACAAGTCTGACATGGATCACATTTTACCGGGAGAATGGTTAAATGACAATAATATCTCGCTAGTGTATGAGCTTCTTAATCAGTTTGTCTTGAATAACGGCAAAGCATTCATGGGTCAGATACAGTTTTTGTTCCCATCCTTAGTTCACTTGTTCTTGCATTTCCCCATGAAGACGGCCGAAGACGCTGCTGGCATCCTTCCCGTCAAAGAGTTACGAAACCTGAAGTTTGTGTTTATTCCTGTCAATTTTATAGAAGAAGAAGACGCATTCTTGGAGGAGGTTAACTCAGGGGACCACTGGGCCCTTTGCTTGTTTTCAGCTCTTGAAAACAAGCTTTACGTGTATGATTCAATGGCATTGGAGGAAGATGACGACATAACAGACAAGTACGTCAAAGTGCTTTGTAGCAGACTAACAAAGGTCTTTGTCAACAGACCCATCCAGTATGTCAAAATGAAGTGTGACCAACAGGACAACTTTGATGATTGCGGAATATACTTGATCATGATCTCCTGCTACTTACTCAGCCGGTTGGTGGACGATCTGGACGGTCCCATCAACCTTAACATGGATCGAGTGAAGTTAAACCCCTTGAAGGGAAGACTTGATATCATGCAATTGATCTATAAATTATCAATGTCTAGCTAAAATACTTTTCAACAAGCACACCTTTAAATATGTTGGCCACACTCTCACTGAGCACCTCGTTGCTGAAGCTATCGAGCGACTGTTGCAAGTCATCTGTGTATGTGTCTGTGTTGTAGTATACTCCCTTCTCGACGTCGTACCCAATTCCAATCTTGCCCAAGCTAAGGGTCGAGATCAAGTATAAGATGTTTGTGTGGACCTCCTCCGCTTCTGCCTCTCGTGCATTGGTGTACCCTAATAGAGATATGCACTTTGCTCTTGGGATACGTCTTGTCATGGTCAATAAGACAAGGATGTTCTTTAAGTCGATTATCAACGACATGTATTGCAAGAAGGTATGGTTGGTGGACTGAGGAAAAGTGAAGTCGAGCATTGCTGAGAACTCGGCAGTGAAGGGTTTGTTCTTAAGTAATGTGATGACAGTAGCCAAATCAGCTTGCGAGAGTGGCAACAACAACCTAGTGTATATCTTGCATTCAAAACTGGATTCCAGTTCAGTAAACAAGTCAACAATGGTGTCATTGTCCACACTAGACACCTCGTTGAAAGGCTTGATGAAGATGAGAACAACCCCGAGCATAGACATGAGCTCCGACTTGATCAATGGGAGTTGTTTAAACACCACGTCAGTGACCAATGGCTTGTTGACGAGTGCCACGAACTCGGTGTAGAAGCCGTGGAAGTCCATGTTCTTGAACATAACCACCAAATTGAACACCTTCAACACATCAAGCATAAGGGACTCTTTAGAGTTCAGGTTCTGTGAAAACAAGGCCTCGTTCTTGGTGTGGTACATGACAGCCTTCTTGTGGATACTCACCACTGCCTTTTGTAAATCCCGATCATCCTCCTTATCACCTTCTTTTTTGAACCAAAACTGATAGTAAACTTCTAGAATGTACTGGTAAGCCGAATACTCAAGAAACCTGGCTGCATCTAGCTCCGTCAATGTCTTTGGCTGCGATGAAAACAGGCTCACCAAAGGGTATTGGTTCAACAAACCGATTCCTGTGGCAAAGTCCTGACTCACCAAGGAAATAATGACTGCTTTCTTGATCTTCTCAAAAAGAGCAGTCGACTGTGGTTGGTGGAGTATCACGTTGTTTTGGATATACTCCTTTATCTCTGTGTGGACTTGTTTCACGTATTCCTTCTGTTGTGCTTGAGATAATGATCCAGGACCTGGAGCGAATCCAGCGATTGCAACGCCATACTTGTTGCTCAACTCAACGACTCGGCTGCTGAGCTGTTGCTGACACTCAAATCCTTCCACTCTAGGAATCAAATGCAATAAGGGTGCTATCTCCAAGAAGTCAAGGTCGTCTTCCATGTCGTAGCTTCTATATTTTAATTTAATCTAATTTGCGCACTTGTTGTTAACTCTCTATATTGAACCTTATACCTAATAACTTAAGTTTGATGAAATACATACAGCCGGCTATTCGAATTCCAATCTGATATTGATAGTTCCTTTCCCAATTTTTATTAATAAGACTTTTTGTAATGTCTTCCTCGTGCATGTAGTCGTCCTCTTGCTTCTGGATTGTATGTTTTACAAAATCACCAGACTTGCCAGATACGAATTGCATATATCAAACAAGATGGAGGCCACGCCCCAACAAAAGGGAATCCACGTACTCATTTCAATTGTGCCTGCCTTGTAGATTTGGCCCAACAAGAGCCCGATGATCGCGCCTCCCACAAACCCTTTAAACAACCCGATTCCCATGTATATAGCAAAGATGATAAGCACACTAAACTTCATAGTGGGTATGTCATACTTCTTTTTGTATCGCACATTGTGCTGGAGCATGTTAAACACGGCTAGCGAACCGGTAAGCAAATGCAAACTGCCAAACATAATCAAGGACCAGAATAAGGTGAACTTCCATATGTCAAAGGAGTAGTATAGAAAGGCCATGGAATACTTATCGTGATCGGCACCAATGGGCCAGTACAATGACGGGAACTTTGGAGTGGTATACCCTATTGGTACATTCAAAGAACTCACAAAGACTTTCATTCTTTTAGAGGTATCACCTTTGCTTCTGTGAGTCTCTGATTTGGATCTTTTTTTTTTTTTGAACAACCAGTCTCTCATAGAAAAAAAGAAAAATAAAGCTCGTTGCCACCAATATCTAATAGATTCAACGAGCGATATAGACCACCATGTCCAGAAGATACGACTCTAGAACCACAATCTTCTCCCCAGAGGGTAGATTGTATCAAGTTGAATATGCGCAAGAAGCAATTTCGATGGCTGGGATTGCCATTGGGATCTTGTCCAAAGAAGGTGTTGTGTTAGCATGCGAGAAGAAAGTCACCTCCAAGTTGTTGGACAACGACGGATCTGCAGAGAAGTTGTATATTATCAGTGACAACTTGATTTGTGCTGTTGCCGGGATGACAGCCGACGCCTCAATCTTGGTTAACAATGCTAGAGTCAGAGCCCAACAACACTTGAAGACATACAACGAAGACATTCCATGCGAGACCTTGATCAAGGGCATTTGCGACGTCAAGCAAGGGTACACACAGCACGGTGGTTTGAGACCATTTGGTGTTAGTTTCCTCTACGCCGGTTACGATGACAGATATGACTTCCAATTATACACTTCGAACCCCTCCGGTAACTACTCCGGCTGGAAGGCCACCAGTATCGGGTCCAACAACTCCTCCGCCCAAACCTTATTAAAGAAAGACTACAAAGACGACTTGTCCTTGGATGAAGCCTGTAAGTTGGCCGTCAAGGTGTTATCGAAAACCATCGAATCCTCCAACTTGAATAGTGAGAAGATAGAATTCGCAACTTTGAGCTTGTCCAAGCAACAAGAAGGTAAGATTATTCGTAAGATTTGGCAAGACAAGGATATCGATCTTTTGATTAAAAGTACTGGTGTTTTAGATGAAAAGAATGATGATTAAATACATAATACACGACCCACAACTCTGATTAGCTCATGTATGGTGCATTGGACTTTCTAATATCACAATACGGCAGCACCCGCTCAATTGGGCAACCGACCCCTCTTAAAGCGTTATACTCTACTCGTCCAGCCTTCCCATTGCTATTGTCCCACTTCCAATAGCAATAAGTGTGGTTCACGTGAGGCTCGATTTTTTGGTCTTCTACATGGACTTTCTTACCCCCGGATTGAGGCCAAAGAGCTCTCAGTCACTCCAGATCATAAGAGATATCAATAACAACAGTCGAATCCTGTTAAAGCTCAAGAGAAAGTTTAAGAAACTTAACTCGGAAACCAATGAATTTATTGTGAACCAATTGGCCGTCAAGGCTCCGCAATTGAGCAGCTCCTCCTTTGACCTTCTTCAAGACAAGTTTCAAGACTTGTACATCTTATTAGGTATAGATGACTTCAAGTTTGTCAATGTTGCAACTATTGACGTCTCCAAAATATACTCCTTGTATTCCAAGGTGTCTGGGGCAGAAGTCAATGTGCAAGATGAAGTTAGCAACTCCTTGGCACTGTTGATCAACTCGTACACATTCCTCATTATTAACTTAAACTTGTCAAATGCTTTAATCTACAAGACCTTACTCTTAAAGAGTAACTTGGTTTACTGGGAAGATTTGAACAACTCTAGATTCAGCAAGATTCTTTACTTTGTCCAAACCGGTCCTGCCAAGTTGTTGGAGTTCTCCCAGTATATCTACAGAAACTTGCAAAACATCACTTATAACGAAGTTAGAACTGCTGGAGTTGAGGAAGATAACTTCTTTTACAACACCTGGATCAAGACCAAGGCAATTGGTAAGTTTGCTATTCAAACATTCAACAATTCTTTGTTTCTCAACAGCCCTGCTTTCTCCTTGCAAAGCATCGGAGCCAAAAGCACCAACTTCCAGTTCGTGAGAAGTATTGTCAGATTCCCACTGAACTTGATAAATCATGAAATCACATCGAAGATAAAGCTGATCTATGCCGACATTGCAGAACTTGAGGGACATATCGATACCTTGTTGAAGCTAGACTTTGACAACGAAAGAAGTTCTCTAGAGGCTATTTCGAGTATTTTGAAGACTGACAAGGCACCAACGTCCAACAAACAAACAGAATACATTTTGAAAGCTTTGGTTGACTTCAACAGCAACCCTGCGCCAGAAACTGAGAAGCTTTCTTTCTTGACGAGATACTGGCCCATCTTACTTTTGTTGGTGAGATATGGACCTGCCCATGGATTGAACCTTTACGAAAACCGTATCGAGATACTCAATTGGATTAAACACAACTTTGTCGATACCGTTGTTGGTTTCTTCAATAACTGGGTGATCAAGCCAGTAACAGATATGCTCGGGGTTTTGAGACAAGACGACGGAATCACAATTACATCGAAGGAATCTCTCAAGTCCGACATGGACTCTCTTGAGAGAATGATTAACGACTTTTTGAAGGATGAGAACTTGTATGGAGACTTGACAGAACCTCAGGTCCACCAAATGATTCAAAGTGGAAACTTAACTCCCTTGATGTCGAAATACGAATCTGAAATTAGATCTCCTTTGAAGTCTGCCATAAAAGGGTCTCTTGTTAGATCCATTTTGATACAGGTTCAGAAAGGGAAGGTTGATGGAGGCCTTGCAATCACCGGTATTGACAAGTTGTTAAAGTCTCAGCAATTGGTGTTTGGATGTGTCTCGTTGAGTCCTTCAATCTTTATCATCTACAAGTTGTGGACCTCGTTGACCTCTAGCAAGAGAATCACCATCAATGGTAAGCAAGTGGATGTACTTTGTCTCAAAGCACTCAACAACATTGAGAACTTGCTCATTTTGTTGGAGTCTGAAGAACAAAAGTCCAATGCTTATGAAGGCAAATTGTTGATTGAGATTATAAACTTGATAATCATTTCTAAGGTTCTTATCCCAACTCAATTACAAAAGGACTGGATTCGTGACTTGAATGAGTTGAACAATGTTAATTATGATATTCCAACCAAACTCAATCTTGTTAGAAAAATCTGGAACGTATACGGTCACTACTTCAGATAATAACAAGTGCTTTTTACACCCTCTTGCTCCCACAAGCAACTACCATTGCAATTGCAGAATCACGGATGGTCTTGCAGCCTTTTCAGACTGGACACCAATGATGCCATAGTTACAAATTCACACTTACATGCTCTATTACGTAGTAAGTAAGACCTACAGTCAAATCCATATATTCTTTTTATCCTTTGAAAGTAGAATACAAAACGGTAAGGTTCACTTTAAAAATACAAGCAAGAAAGATTCAAGTTTTTTGAATGAATGAATGACTAACAACCACCGGTCAATTTGTTCTTTGGGAATGAGTATCCACCACCCGTGTAGTTTGTGATGTTTGCATTCTCGTATAAGTTAAGGTGCTGTTGGATGTAGTCAGCGGTTGGGTAATCTTGAGGGTCACAGCCCACGTTGATGGAGTCTGATGGTTGATAGACTCTAACCCAATCAATGTTGAAAGTCACTGGTAAGTGCAAAGAGGGCCAATCAATGTATGCCCAGTTGTTGGAGAGACCCATGTTCATGATGATCGACATTGGTTCCTTGGATAATCTTCTCCAGCCAATGTTCCCGTTTGGATGCAATGCGGTTGCGTGTACCGTCAAGGTAGGGTCGTTACCAACAAACCAACGCAAATAACCATTGGTGTTATCGTTCAAGTATTCAAAGCCAAATTGTTGGAAATGGTGGTCGCCGTAGCCTCTTTCGTACCAGGTTGTGTTTAAAACGGTGGTGGCAGAAAGGGCCTGTTGTGCTGGACCACCAGTGTAAGTGTTCATGGCAGTAAGGGATGAGTTGTAAATTTCAACGAAATTGTAATCTGGGTAATACCAGATATCAAAAGGAGCCAATTGCAAAGACTGAGATGCGACACCATTCAAGATGGTGGTATCAGCTTCAGCTTCGATGACATCGATTTCAGGGGCACCTCTTCCTGTTCCCGGGTTAGGGTGGGATTCACCCTTACAGGTACAAGAGTTCAAACGTTGACCTGGTAAGTAGGAGATCCCATCAGGAGAGGATTGATTAACAGTGATACCTGCGTCACAGGAGTCGTAAGAATAAGGCCAGACACCATCAGTGGAGCCCAAATAACCCGGTCTTCCCAAATTACCCATGGTCCACATACCGGGCCATAACCCGGAGAAACCACCATAGTTTGGCAAACGGGCAGACAAGAGGAGTTTACCCTCTGTGAAACACATCTTGTTCCAAGATTGAAGCATACCGGAACGGTAAAACAAGTTGTGGTTTTCAAAGGCATCCATACGCAAGGCCAATGTCCCGTTGGATGTTGTGACTGCATCTGGAGTGTACCATTCCAAATCCTTGGTGGCTTCATAATGAAGGTCTGGGGCGGTGAAGAATTGGTCGTCACCTTCATAAAAGGTACGACCTTCGACGTTAAATTCGTCCGAGAAAACCAAGGACCACGTAGAGCCGTCTCTTGCAATAGTTGTCAAAGCATCTTCAGGGGTATCTGGATCCACCAAGTTTGTTCTTATGGCCAGCAACATTGGGTATTGGTAATTTGTCAATACTGTGTACGACTGAGGGGTGTAATGATGCGTGACACCAGAGTATGTCAAGACAGGGACCAAGACGAAGACACAGATTGCAGCGATGGCCAAAAAGACAATTCCAATCATGCCACCCCACGATCTCTTGTCAAAGCTTTTCAAATCCAGTAAAAATCTATTTCTATCATATTCAGCGTCAGCTATTGGGTCTGGATTGTGTAAATAGTCATCTGGTTCCTTTTCATCGATATGAAGAGGGAACAGCGATGCAGGGTAACCGCCAAAGGGGGAAAAGTCTGAGCCGCTTTGGAAGGGGTTTGTGGTGAGGGACAGGGCCTCTGCGTCTGATTTGAGAAGCGAGTTTGCGCCAGCGCCGGCTGGTGGGCCCATTTGTTGCATCAAGTTTGACAAGGACGACAGGGAAACCACACGGGATCCTGCCATGGATGGGTATCTATCAAATTCGGAGGGCACTTGGATCATGCTGGGGGTGAGACCGCCAGAGCCCGGGTTGAGGTCGCCGTAGTAGCTTCTATTCTTGCCGCCACGGGCGCCACGCAAGGTGGAGTTGGACTTGGATTGCAAGCCGCTGTCCAGGTTTGATCCACTCTGGCCCGGGGCCACCTCGCTCGACGAGTTGTCGTTGGCCAACAATTTCGACTTGGTGCCGTCGTAGTAGTTGTTGTACGCATTAAAGGGTCTTCCATACTGATCGTCCTCGCTTCGAGCGTTGTAGTTTTCATTCATGTGGTTGTTGTTTCCCCCATGGATGGGGTCTGAGTACCTCGACTCCTCTCCGCTAGATGACTGCTCGTATGATCGACGGTCGATGGAACTGGCCTCGCTGAACGGATTCCGCAAGTTCTGGTGCCCAGACTCCACAGACTCCTGTGACCCGCTCCCACTTCTTCCTCCGCCGGCGCCTTGCTCTCCTCTGCTGCCTTGGTTGCTGACCCTATTCGATGTCAAATCTCTTTGAGCCATGTTGATTTATACTTTCAATATGTCCAGATTCTTCTATTTTTCTATCGAGCTTGATTACGGGCTTCCCTCTTCTGCTTCTCTTCTATGATATCGTCAAGCTATTAAAAAAAACTAGTGGTAAGAATAGAACAATTTTTGTATAGGTAACTAAAAGTAGAAGTAAACAAATTGGAAATGGGAACAATAAAAAAAAAATATGTGCGCACACACAGTTGCCAAAAAAAAAAAATAAAAAAGAATGAGTTTGGTCCAATTAGGTACCGGAAAAAGAAAAAGGAACCCAGCTGATGTTCCGGTGTATACAGAAAGTAGGCAGTGTTTGAAGCTGGAAATGGTAGGGTGTTTACGCCACGGGGTTCGTATCATGAACAAATTTGTTTGGAGGATTTCGCTGGTGATCTGTTCTATTTATATACCTGTATGAAATCGCGATTTTGTGCCAGAGTTGTTGATTCAGATGCAAGGAAAATCTTTGCTAGGGGGACAGAGGTGCGGGACGAAGATCGGATCAGGGGGGAAAAGAACAAGGAGAGCCAGAGAAAAGCGTACTGTTTGTGTGTGCGATGAACGAAATTGAGAGACAGGGCGAAAGAATGGAAGATACGGCGGGGAGATAGAGCTAAGGATTGTGTTAATTTGAAAAAAGGGTTGCAGTGCACATGGCGCAGGAGGGTTTGAGTTGGAATGGAAAATGGCGATGCAATGGCTAGTGGGCTGTGTGCAGGAGAGGAAGGCTATACCATCTGCACTGAAGCCGGACGCCGGAACGTGGAGCGTATCAGGAGACTTTGCGGTAGTAGGGAGCTATTTAACGGCTGTTTTTCCGGTCGCCCCAGCTCACTGTAGGTGGGTGGTTTCGTGTGTTGTCCCCTTTTCGAGGAGCTGAGGGAGTTGGTTTGAGCACAGGCAATCCCTATAAAAAACAGACATAGCTACTGGTTAGCGCCGGACACCGATTGGCGGGGGTTTAGGAATCAGCGCAACCAAGCACGCCGGGCTTTTTTCAGCCAGAACCACCAGCCGTGGTAGCGCCTTGCCGTTGCAGCTGGTGGTTGCACCACGCAACACAAACAGTTGTCCTGCCATGCCTCCGGTGTTCGACAGTGCTGGGTGTGTTGCAGGCCATATGCAGAGGGTTGCTTTGGTGATTTATAGTTCAGACAGTGGAGGTAACCCAGCGCAGGGATGCATTGCAGCGGGTGCAACAAAGTTAAGGTGAGAGCGGAGGGAGAATGGGCTGACCGGCAAGCGCAGGGCAGCACCGAAAGGCAAGGGCAGCACTGAAGGGCAAGATGTGCAGGTTGATATGGTAAGGCAGGAGAGAGCTATGTGTCAAGTTACAATTCTATTGTTCTCGTTTGCAACCACAATGCGCCATTACTTCACACTCCGAGTACTGAGTTCTAACTTCAGGTTGGCGACTGCAGCTGCAATTCAGCAAACGTCACCTCATCATTTTTAACCTTATCACTCTTCACCTCAATACTTCACCTCATCACGACTCACCTCATCAGTCACATCCATTGGATCTCACTCTCGTTATCTGACTTCGATGCTGTATACATATTTCCTCACTCCTACTTCGATATATTTCTTAAGATATGTGCGCAATTGCAGCCAAATTCATGGCACTACATTACTTCTGACCTGTGCTTTACACTATATACCCTTATCCTCTTTCAACTGTGACCTTAGAGAGTCGAGGTCCTCAGTTTCAGCCAAACTGGTGATACTGCCATGGCGCTCATCATCATTCTCAATTTTGACCTTTAAAACAGTCGAAAACCACAGTTGCAGCGATACTAGTGGTATTGGCATTACCCTTATCCTCAACTATGACCTTTAAAAATGTCGAAAACCACAGTTGCAGCCAAACTGGTGATACTGGCATTCCCTTGTAAATCTCTCACTATAACCTTTAAAATAGTCTAGATGCACATTTGCAGCCAAACTGGTCATTCTCTCAACTATAACATTTAAAATACTCTAGACGCACATTTGCAGTCAACTGGTGATCAATCTCTCTCAACTATAACCTTTAAAAAGGAATCGACAACGGCAGTTGCAGCCAAACTGGTGATACCACCATTTGTGTCAAATGGTGGGCTAACCTCCACCACATCGCACCCTACGATATCAAGACCCTTCAACCCCGTCAACAAGTTTTGCAACTCTCTGGTGGTCAATCCGCCAATTTCAACAGTGCCGGTACCGGGGGCGTAGGCTGGATCCAACACGTCGATATCCACCGTCAAGTAGACGGGCTTCCCACGGAGTTTTTCCTGCAACCTCTTTATGGTTCCCTGGACCCCGTTTTTGTCTATTTCCTGCAACGAGATCACACTGAACCCACACGCAGCGTCGTTGATGGGGTCGGCAATGCAGTCGATGTGTGGTGCCCGAATCCCAACGTGGAAGTTCAGCTCGTCTGCAATGTACCCCTTCTCGTGGGCGTAGTGCAAGAACGTGCCGTGGTTTAACTTCATGTAGTCGGTGATTCCACCTCCCAACAATTTGGGGTCCCAGGTGTCAATGTGGGAGTCAAAGTGGATCACATGGAGTGGTTCTCCCACTTGTTCGTACGCCGACTTGATTCCCATGATACTCACCGTGTGGTCGCCTCCAAGCATAATGATCTTGGGCGTGGAAACAACGTTTCCAGAGTGCCTGTGGATAGCGTGGTTGGCCCGGTACAACTGGTCAAGCGCAATTCGGTTGTCGAACGGAGTCATTGGAATGTCCCCACAGTCGACAATACTGTAGTTGTGTGTGACAAAGTTGTATGGGTTCAACGGGTAATTGTAGTTCTTGTCTTCGCCATGCCCAGTGGACAACAACCGTTGGGACGCCCCACGAATGCCTTCGGGACCAAACCGGGCACCGGGACGGTAGCTGACTCCCGTGTCAAATGGTGCACCCACAATCGCAACATCCACCTTGCCGTGGGCTTCTGCTGCAAAACACTTGTGCGGCGGGAAGTGGGCGTACGTCACAAAACCACCAAACATCGACGGCTGCTCCAAGTCGCTGGTGTCGTCCACATCCGGATACCTCAATTGACTCATTTGCGAGTACTGTTGGTTGATTTGGTGCTGGTGAAATTCTCTCTCATTGGTTATCAGTATCGGCTTTCCTCTGGACTTTTCAAATAACGTCCCGTAGATGCTGTCGATGAAAGACACATCTTCCTCATTGTCAATGGTAACGGCAAACTGTGCAAGTGCCACAGCGCAACTCACCAACAATTTGCTAACTAACATATCTAATGGGTTTTGTCTATCTGGATTCTTGCTGGAGTTTATACTTGGGGAAGTTGCGCTTTTCGCCCTTATGGGTCTTTTCCCGCGAGACTCAGATGCGCTCTTTGGCTTTGGCCGTGGTCTCCCCAGATTCACCCGTCCGTTGGAGGAAGCAATGGTCAATGACTCTTCTGTCACTTCTCCAGACAATACTACAATTAAAAAGCGTACTGTACGGGAATAGGTTATTGAATAAATACTTGGTATACTCTATAAATGGCGAATGCCGCAAGGATCAACTGAAGCCCGAAGAGTAAGCGAACAAGCTTCGATTTCGCAAGCAGTCCCAAAGGTGGTTGTTCATTCTGACTTTCAAGGTCGTGCAACTTTTCGTCTGTATAGGCTATTTCTTTGCAAGCATTGGAGTTGCTTCTATGTTTCTCCTGCTTTTCATCTTCATGTTTGAGCCCTCTGGCGGACGATTGGTCTGCTTGTCCGGCATTTTCCATTGCACCTTTCACAGCACTTGACTCTGTTGGTAATTGACGCTTGGAGTTAGTTGCAAACTGACCAGAAGCCTGTCTGGGTATTGCAACACACATTAAAGGAGTGATAAGTGTTTATGTTGCTAGCCTAATAACTGGAATTTTGGCCCAGATTATGTACTGCACAAAAGAGGGAGATTGTGGCAGTGTTAGCAATGGCTGTGGGCATCGTAGTGGACAGCTAATTCGCTGTAGACGAGACCAGACCAGACCAATAGTATCGTTACAGTTAGAGAATATACAGCGTAATTCTACGTGCTTAACAAATTTCCTTTCAATATATATAAATGACCTTATGAACTGTTTTCCTCTATTCTAACCATCTCTTTCTCTTTGCTGCGGACGCCAAAGAGGCCTTGGTGACCCTTTCACTAGCAGGGTACCAGTATGTTGGGTAAGGGGCAACTGAGGCCCAGTTGACCAACGAGGTTGGAGTGTAACTCCAACCAGGTGTGATGGTGGTGACAGCGTTTGGAGATTTCATAGGAGTAGCAAAGTAGGAAACAGAGGAGGTTGGGAATTGCATGCTCCAGGTGGTTGCGGTGACAGTAGAACCAGGTTGAAGTTGCATAGGAGCAAACTTGGAGATACCGGACTGCAGCGGGTATGGAATACTGAAGGACTTGGAGTCGATGGAAGCGGCACCGGCAGCGTTTAATTGAGGGTTTGGAGGAGCACCCGTGACGGTCACCACCAAAGCAGTCACAACGGGACCGGCGTTTCCTGTCATGGTGACAGTGGTCTCACCAGACATACTACTTAACTGGAATCTTGGGGAGTAGTGGTTGGTGTACCCACTTGGGAAGACGGCGTAGACCTGGAAGTAGAACCACCCGTTTGGAGCATCGTCGCTTTGAATGGTGGCAGAATAGGACCCACTGGAAATCTGTTGGTTGTGGGCAAGGGTCAAGAAACATTCAATGTTGTCGTTTGGACCAGTACAAAGGGAGATGGTGTACCCTTTAACGTTGGAAAGAGAGTTGACGTCACTGTCATCGGACGAATCATCTTTCCATTGAAGGTTGATTTTCACCAGGCCACCACTTGCCGAAAATGAGGCTCCGTTCGTAGGGGCTGTGATATCCACGTCAGCGTAAACATTGTTGAAAAGCGACAGGAAAAAGACTATGAAAAATATGCCTGTAATCCTCATCTTCACTGCTATTGATGTGTGTCTCTTGCTCTATAAGTCTGTTTGTTGTGAGGAATACTTGATCTAAAAATAGCAAAGGTACTAGATCAATGTAAGTTCAAGCGATTCAAGGAAATCCCAAAATGTCAAAAGGATATGTAGCCTAGTGGTACTTTAGTATGTGAAAATCCAAATCGATTTGATGGAAGATAGGTTGAATCAGAAAGGTCGGTATTCTTTAAACAAGCTTGTTTATTCCTGTAGGAGGATTAAAAATTTCTCGCTGTAACACGTATCATGTGACGCTTACGTAACGAAATCCAGAGTTTTGTTTTTCCAAGAGATTTTTGACTGTCGCGTGTCACCCTTCACGTGTTACCTTCCCATCGAATTACTCATCTTTTGGGGCCCTGGCTCGTGGCAACGGTAGCAAGCATGCGTCAGCTGCTTCAATTGCATGCCAAACGCGTCGCCCAGATGGTTGACCGGAGTTGTTGCGTTTACTGTTGCTACTACATGTGTCTTTTCTATGGTTTATTCTATAATTTTCCTTTTTCTCGTAAACGTCGTTAAATATATATGTCTGTGCTTAAACAGCAGCAAATCTCACTCTCTTTTCAAAAGGACGTGATGCTTCGTCGTCATCGTCAATCTCACTGGTGTAGCTATGGCCGTAAGCCGAATAGTTCAGGGATTGGTTCGTTCCAATATGCCTCAAAGACAAGTCAATGGTGATATCGGACCTCATAAAGTAAACCGGCAGCAACTGCTGCGAGTTCTTGTATTGGTACAACCCGTTAAAGGTGTGAATGGAGCTCAGAGGCGCTATCATCAAGGCACTACTGGCCGCCAATGAGCTGTCCTTGGAGTTATCGGAGGAGAAGGTGTCGTTGTTATCGCTGTCGTAGTGCAGCTCTCTAATTTCCGGAATCTGGAATCTTTGTGATGGCAACTTCTTGTCTTCGTGTAACACCGGAGACCGAGGAGGCAGGCCCACGGGCGACGTGCTTAGGGAATGGACTCCTGTGGCACCGCTCAAAGCCCTACTTGATGATATCACTAAGCTGCTGGACTGAGCCGGGGAGGTGTTTGGTTCCCACGACCCTCTTCTTGCAGCAGGATATGTGTATCGTCTCGTGACGGCCCCTTTCTTCTTTGGTTTAGGGGATTCTTCAATGGGAGTAGAAAGCGGCAGAGGTGAGGACCTCGATCCATGATGCTGTTTTGAAAGGTTCAAGCTGGCGTCAGAGTGGTTGCGCTTGAAAGTTTTGGAAACAAGCCGGTGCAAGTTGTTATGCTCGTTTGGTGCAGCTGTAGTGCCAGCATTCACGTTGTCCTTGTTTTTCAGAGGATGCAACTTATGGAAAAGGTATGGAAATACCTTGAGCTTCAGATCCAATAAAAACATTAAAGATAGAATTAGCTCATACTTTCAAATGTAAAGTTCTTGCCCTCATATTTATACGACTACACAATTTGAAATTGCCTATACGAATACGATCGCACAAGAACTTTGGCGAACCTTACACAAATCCAAGTTTTAAGTTTTTATTGGAAGGGCTGCATGGCAAGATTACTAACCGAAAAGAAACATTATCGGCTTTACGTAAACGCCGGATGTTTGAAATCATCCGGATAATGAACTCTAGGCACGTCTGACAAACTCAAGTCCACGCAATGGGCTGTCGGAATCCAAGTGAATGATCAGTTTCTCGTCACATATCAACACCGCAGGATCATCTACGCAATACAAACTGGGGATCTGGTTAACGTCAAAGTAGACCAAGCCATACTCCTTATAATGTGGATCTGCAACATTTTGCAATCTCTCCCAGTCCCCAGCCATCATGGAGCTTACATTTTTGCCTAGCCAGATATCTCGCTTTCTGGCTTTCTTAAAAGCTGCGTACTTGAAGGATCCAAACACCTGGATGGTCTGGTTGGGACGGACGTCACACGCAAGAGACCCTGTGTTTCCGAGACCTAGTCCGATACCACTATTTTGGACTGTGGTCCCCAACCCAAAGAGAACTAGACCAGCGTCTATGCTGGGTGAGAAGGTGAAGGAGATGCTTGTCCCAAAAGTGTTGGCCTGAGAGTATTTGCCTCCGCTCAGCGAGAGTTCGGAAGATATACAGTGGGACATGGGTGCTCCGTGGACATCTAGATAGGTATAGTCCCCGAATTGAGCTTCTATCAAATGCACTTTGTTCTTGTCTAACTTACCCACGGAAACCGTCAGACCTTCAGTTCCAAACGTCTTGTCGGCGAATTCAGTGTCGGCAAAGTAGAGCGCTGATTTGGTGTCTCGGACTACAATAACCGTGTGGGTAGACATGTAAGCATCTCTCGCCTTAAGAACCCGGTGCCAAAATTCAGACTCAACCATCTCTTGTAGTGACTCAAAGTGTTTAGTGACATATAATGCATCGGTTGCAAATTTGACCGACGGCTCTTTCAGGTGGTGCTCGGGTGAGCCATTTGCAGCATCTGGTGAAGGGGCAAGTGTGACATCACCAGGGTCAATCAAGTTTAAAAAGTCGAGCTTGGGCCGAACCAATATTGCCGTGGTAAAGCGTCTCATAGTCATGCTGCAAATTAAGCAAGCAACAACAGCCCATAATAATTGAAGGGGATTCATAGTTATCCACCAACAGTAGCTGTCTCGGTTTTCTTCTCAATTGTAAAGTGTTTCCTACTCACAATACTTCTCTAGTATGCTGTAGTACTTCAGTATGTCTGTCTAGACCCATCACTAATTGATGAAGGGTCTTAAAGCATGTCACTCATCAAGTGAAGTATGCCAGCCGCCCACTTTAGCGCCTAAAAAAAAATTTAGTGAAGCGGTTCTTTTTTTTTTGCAACCGATTCCAGGAACGCAATTGCAAAAATATCTCACTCAGGGCAAGACGAGGCTCCAAGGAGATATAGCGTGAATCCTCGCAAATGTTAAGCCGGACTTGCCTTACATCCCATGTTGGTAGCCTACGCACCACAAGAGCATGTTTTGAGATGCCGCTGGCTACATTGTTCCACAGCGTGAAGAAATTGTGACTACTTCTATACATCCCTTTTAGTTTTGTTGCATAACCAAGAAAAAAACTGAATTACTGTGACTAACGGCTCGTGGCATCAAGAATTTTACATCCGTGCCGACGGGTTTCGAAGCGCAAGGCGAATTCTAGTCGGCCTTAACGGCTTTTGACAGCCGGCCGTAAGCAAGACAGGTTCACTACAGGTACACGATGGTTGGATGCACTCCTTATTGCCGTGCTGCTTGCCTTTGTAATTACATTTCCGTCCATGCACCTGGCATGTGATGTATGATTGAAACAAAGGATCGTAAACTGAAGGCAAATAGGCTTAACAAGATTCTTAGGTAAGGAGGATGCGCCATCAGTTAAAGTTAGTTTCGAGAAGGTTCAGTGTCGCCCCCCTCCATTACAAATCTGGGGGCTCATTACAAATTGCCATGTATGGCGGGGTTAAGGGTGTTTGTTAGTTCTTGAATATACCATACTTAAGTTGTTCATAATAATATGTGAAGGCCGTCCACGACGATTACCTAATGGGATCCCGGATGCCGGCATACTTGTGGTGTCATGGACAGAAGTGTGGGGACCCTGAAGCGGGAACCGAAACGGCAAGGAACGGTGGAGATGACTACGGCGTCACGTCCACGGATTTAGTGCCAGATGGGGTTTAAGAAGACTTGTACTTGGTAACAAAGTCCTTGTGGAAATTTGCCCACTTTTCGATCCACTCCACACCCGGAGCCAAAAAGGTGGTTCTCAAGTGCCATGTGCCTTTTTGTTGACCGAACCCATTACCAGGGACAGTACAGATTCCGGTGTTTTCCAAAAGTTCCATACAGTAGACATCATCAATTTCGAACTTTTCCTTCTTGGCCTTTTCAAACAACTTTGGATACTTTTCTGGGCTAAAGTCAAGTCTAGGGAATAAATACATGGCACCTTCAGGCTTGTTGCAAGCAATGTCTTCCATGTGTTGGAAGGCGTCATACAATTGAGACAGTCTTTGTCTGAGGTCTTCGTGGATCTTGTCGGTTTCGGCCTTGTAGGTTGCGTAAGAAGGCTCGCCTTCCTTTGGTGGGTTCACCATTAACTCGACAAGAGCCTGACCAGAAACAACAGAACACAAGTTGATGCATGCTAACTTGAACAAGACAGCTCTGACCTCGTCGGTGAACCCAATGAGCTCCATGTAGCCTCCTCTCTGGCCACACTCACCGGAAACACCCTTGGAGGTGGAGTGCAAAGAGGCCAACTGAACGGTGGAGTACTTTTCGGCGTCCTTCTCAATCAATTCACTCAAAACCTGCTTGAAGGAAATGAATTCGGATTCAAAAATGTTGTCTTGGTAAACTTCGTCTGCAATGATGACGATTCCGTTCTCAGATGCAATGTTGATCAATTCGGTAATGTCCTTGTGGGTCAAGATGGATCCGGTGGGGTTACCTGGGTTGATCACCACCAAAGCCTTGATGTCCTTGGCAGAGTTACTCTTGATCAACTCCCTGATTTCCTCGGGGTTGGTGGACCATCCGTTATCTTCATTCAAGTAGTAGCCGATAGGAGTCGAGTCATTCAAGGCGATACTGGCGGTGTACAAAGGATATTGTGGGATTGGAATCAAAAAGGCGCTGGTGGGTGTCGAGAGCACTTGGATCAAGTACAGGACGGCGGCCGAGGCACCACTGGTCAAGAAGATGTTGCTGGCTTCAGCCTTGTGGCCGTGGTCTCTGTTGGTGATAAACTTGGCAATAGACTCTCTCACCACTCCAGATCCTTGCGACTGAGAGTAGGCACCAAGCGAACTGACATCCTTCAAAATGGTCTTCGCACGGGCAATGACATCTTCGGGAAAGTCGGTTCTATGCTCTGGATACTGCAAAATAGACAAAACTTGTCTGTACCATGTCAAAGCTTGCTGGTTAAGTTGTTGCGGGTTTCCAATATTGGCGTAAACAACCTCGTCAAACGGTAACCCATGGTTAGTAGGGTTCTTCTTGATTTGTTCTTGCAACTCTCCAGCCCTGATGGGAATGGCACCTCTCACTGCATAGTTGGCGTTAAGCGTGGCCTGATTCAAGTCTTGCAACCGCAATTGACGAGAATAGTGTCTCATAAGTGTAAGGTATTTCATTATTATTGATAAGCTTTAGCAACTTTTGGTATCGGTATCACGTTCAATTTTATTGGAAAAAGAAAAAAAAGCTTCGGCTAGAAAAAGGCTAGGGGGAAAAAAATCTCGGTAGCTAGATAGCAGGCAGCGTATATATATGGAAAGTAGGGTGTAAGCTGGGATGAGTAGTGCAAGAAGGAAAACGATGCCCAAAAGTAAGCAGAGGATGTAATTTTTTTTTTCCTTAAAGCCTGCGGCTTAACTAGATTCGAAATGTGGAGAAGAGTATGAATTGGCAAATCAGACTATGTGGTTTTATTGTACGGGGATGAATGTCCGCAAATGTAAAAGACGCAAAGAAGCTCCTCTGCTTGCGGCACGCCGGAGTTTAAACGCCGGGCACCCTGGACCCGTCACTAGCCGCAACGGTGACGTACATCTCGGATATGCTGGATGCTACAAGTGCAAGGCTGCAAAGCTGCAAGAAGACAATCTAGTGCAAAGAAGGGGGGCCGATCTGGAAGCCGCATAGGTGTGTAGCTTTGTTCCGACGTGTAATGTCTCGCGACTTTTAGCAGCACTAAGTCTACCCATTTTTCAGTTACCCCATTTTTGTCACGTGTAAGGGCCCATTGTCAAGGTTAGCAATTTGCAGCCATGAGCAATGAAAATCATTCCATTTTTCCTCCCCTTTTCCCCAATAACAACCTGTTTAACGATACCATGAATGCACATTTCCTGATAGCTGTCTTGTCCAACGCCCAGCCCAACGAGCCCAAGGACGCCTGGCTCGTGTACTCGTTTAAATCGCGCAGCTTGCCCAACTTGAAAGACTCTCTCTCAATCACAGACTTGAACCAGTCCAACCTGAAAAATCTAGGAGCTCAACCCCGTATGAGGAGAAACTCCAGTTTTGCCGTCGAAGACCCTCCAAGAAATCACCACCGGAGGGAGTCCACGGCAATAAAGTTTGCCAGGCCGAAATACTACTACAAGAATTGAGTGGAGCAATTTATATTGTTCATATGCCAAGTTTATTAATCTGTACCAAAGTACAAACCATCTATGAACCTGTTTCTGAAACACCAGTCACTATCATTAAATTCTTCTTCATTATACCAGGTTGGTCCCTTTTGTTCCATGGACGATAACTTGCCAACCACAATTCTGATTTGGGGGAACACATGCTTGATTCTGCCCAATCCAATTTCTGTACATAAATAGGTTATCAAAATGATATCTTCTGGCTTGACCTGATGATCAATCAACACTTGAATGGCCATAATAGCTGCTGCACCACTGATGACCTGTGAATCAAAGAGAAATATCTTGTTGTGAGGTTCTTGCATGTTTGCGGGCAAACTAGCGAAATGCAACTGAGGTTCTCCACTTTGGGAGTTGCTTTGAATAAGCATCTTACCAATCTGCACTTCTGGAATGGTTTTCTTGATGGCGTTCAGAAAGCAGTCTCCCGATCTGATGATATTAATAGCTATTATGTTGTCATTAAATTTCAACCCTGTGTATGTGTAGTCGTGGGTGGCTGAAGTAGGCACGGCAACCTTGTGGTAGCTGTTCTCCGTCAAGAATTCCAACGCCTCTTCAATAAGGAGGATGGACATTCTGTCAAAATAAAAGATAAAATCAGATCTTTCTGTATCTTTGGAGAAGAGAATGGAGTTGATCCCTCTGGATTGGTTGGAAGTGGGCAAGATCTTCAAAAGAGGAATCTCGCTCACATCCTTGGCCACATAGGCCCCCAAGTCCTTCAATGCTTTCAAGTGTTGGACAGACTTAATTGCAAGCTGCTTCTCAATATGCTTGATCATCAAGTTGATGGCAATGCTGTTGTCAAGACCACGAGGCAAAATCAAGTCGGCAACGCTCATTTGCGGGTTGACGTGTCTGACAGCGTTGGGCTTGACAAACCTTTCCCACTGTTGCACGGCACCTTGCAAGTCTCTTCCTCTAACCAAAATGTCTCTAGTCAATCTACGTGCAAGACAGATATCCAAGTCTGTGTCAACGTAGATTTTAAGGTCCATCAAATCAAGTAATCTCTTGTCGTGTAATGCATAGATACCTTCAATGATAATGACGTTGGCACCGTAGATGGTGGAAGTCTTGGATGTTCTGTTGTGGAGCTTGAAGGAGTAGAGTGGAATGTCCGTCTTTTCTCCACGCTTAATCTTCTTGACCGTCTCGTAGACCAAGTCCATGTCGAAGGCGTCGGGCACATCGAAATCAAAGTTACATTCAAACGCTTGCTTCCGTTCTTCTTCGTTCAATGGGTTATAAAAGTTATCAAACGAAAGAAGAACAGTCCATGGTTGGTTTAATTCTTGAATGATCTTCTGTGACACCGACGTTTTTCCTGAACCAGAGTTACCTGCCACTCCAATGATGTACGGCTCTGTCCATGGTGGAACATACAGAGATTTGGTACTTTCACGATCCATCGAGAGGCTTCTCTCCTTCTTAAAAAAAGAGAAGTTCTCCGTATTGTCTGGAGTGTTGGTGGACAGTCTTCTGGACATTTCGCTGGTGGTGATCTGACGTGAGTGAGTTTCGTAGATCTCATCTCATCCAAAAAAAGTCGAGAAAAACTGGTGGCTCGCCAGCTTCTCCGCACTACTTTCCTACAATTCGTGGGGGGTGCTCGCGGCGTTACACCGTTATCGCTAGCGACAAGCTGCACTCCCTAACCGCTATTTTGCGGGACCTGGCGAAAAATTTAGTGAAGGCACAAAAAAAATAGTCATGAGATGACCAGTATGCTGAAGCTACAGACTGGAACAGGACATAGAAAAGTGAGGGATGCTTCTCAATGGGATGAACTGGATGAAGAGGTGAATCTGGTTCTGGTGGAAGCACAAGAGTTGCCCAAGTCCGATCCACAGCCTCAAGAAGAACCAATCCCAGAACCTACTGTGGAACGTCCTCGAGATCCAAAGATCAACAAATACAAAACGGGCATCTCAATTGACGATTCCAATGACAGGAAAAGAAAACACGATCTCTTGCATTCAAAGGCCATACAGGATACAGATTTTAAGAAAAGAAACAAGTACGAAAATGAATGGGAAGCCGACCAGTATAAGAAAGCAGTGCAAGTAGGGTCTGCGACTGACAAGATTGAGGTGGTGACAGAGAAACAGTACGAGTTTGTGTTTGATGAGTCCCAGTTTGTTGATTTTGATGAGGAAGATAGAATAGACGGAGAGCATATGGACGAGCAACCTGCTCCGGCCTCGGAGAGGTTGGATATCGAAGAGGTCAAAAAATCGCTTCCGGTGTACAAGTACAGACAAGAGTTCTTGACTGCTGTATCTGAGAATCAGATTATCATTGTTGTCGGAGAGACTGGTTCTGGTAAGACTACACAATTGCCCCAATATTTGCATGAAGTTGGATACTCGAAAGATGAGAATGGAAACAAGTTGATCATAGGGTGTACGCAACCTCGTAGAGTTGCGGCCACCTCTGTTGCCGCTAGAGTTGCACAAGAAATGGACACAGAATTGGGGGACAAGGTTGGTTACAATATCAGATTTGACGACAATTCCAGCGACAATACAGTGGTCAAGTACATGACGGATGGTATGTTGTTGCGAGAGTTTTTAACCGATCCTTTATTGAAAAGATATGGTGCTTTGATGATCGATGAAGCCCACGAGCGTACTATATCCACTGAGGTCTTGCTTAGTTTGTTAAAAGGCATTCTTAAGCAGAGACCAGACTTGAAATTGATAGTTGCTTCTGCCACCATCAATGCCACCAAGTTCTCCAACTTCTTTGGTGGTGCTCCCATTTTGAATATCCCAGGTCGTAGATTTCCAGTGGAAATCCATTACACCAAGGCTCCAGAGGCCAACTACGTGCAAGCGGCCATCACAACCATCTTCCAGATCCATATCACACAAGCAAAAGGGGATGTTCTAGTGTTTCTCACTGGTCAAGAAGAGATTGAGCAAATGGAAGAAGCTCTCAATGATTCCATTCAAAAGCTTGGTTCTGAGATTGAGCCTTTGTTTATCTGCTCGATATACGCCAACTTGCCAAACGAATTGCAAGCAAGAATCTTTGAACCCACGCCTCCTGGATCTAGAAAAATTGTATTGGCCACCAACATTGCAGAAACCTCCATTACAATTCCAGGGATTTCGTATGTCATTGACCCAGGCTACGTCAAGCAAAACACTTTTAACCCTTCAACCGGAATGGAAAGTTTGGTTGTTGTTCCGTGCTCCAGAGCTTCTGCAGACCAGAGAGCAGGTAGAGCAGGTAGAGTGGGGCCCGGCAAGTGTTTTAGACTCTTCACCAAATGGTCCTTCTACAATGAGATTGAGTTGAATCCCGTTCCTGAAATCTTGCGGACCAATTTGGTATCGGTGCTCTTGCTTTTGCTTTCCTTGGGGATCAACGATTTGGTCAATTTTGACTTCATGGACCCTCCAAGTGTTGACCGGATCATGAGAGCACTTGAGCTGCTCTACGCTTTGGGTGCTCTCAGCTCCACTGGTAAGTTGACAAAAGTAGGCAAGAAGATGGCCGAATTTCCTATTGACCCCATGTTTTCTAAAGCATTGCTCGCCAGTGATCAGTTGGGAGTCTTTGAACAGGTGTTATCGGTAATTGCGATGCTAGGAGAGTCGAGTACACTTTTCTATCGTCCAAAAGACAAAAAAGAACAAGCAGATAACGCCAAAGAAAAGTTTGTTGATCCTGCTGGAGATCATCTCACCTTACTCAATGTGTGGAATGAATGGGTAGATACAGGTTTTCTGAACCAGTGGTGTCAGGACCACTTTGTTCAGTACAAAACAATTAAACGAGTGAAGTACGTTAGAGAACAATTGCTCAGGTTATGCAAAAGGGTCGGTGTCGACACCGAGGGGAGCTCGGGACAAGTACAAATGTTGAATGTTCAGAAGGCCATTTGTGCTGGATTCTTTCCCAACATTGTCCGTCTTTCACAAATGGGTGATAGTTATAGAAGACTCAAGAAGAATCAAGTTGTTAATGTCCATCCCTCTTCCTGTCTATTTCCGGTCAAACCTCCACCAAGATTACTACTTTATCATGAATTGGTGTTAACTTCGAAGGAATACATGAGAAACTGTATGATTATCGAAGAGTCGTGGATCCTGGAGTATGCTCTGCACTATTATACTTCAAAAGACACAAAATTTTTAGAAAGATCGGGAGCAAAGAGGTTTAAATAGATGAAGATGATGTGGAGGGTTTATTGTATTATGTGTATTTTATGGATATGGTGGTGTCAAGGATGACGGTTTACTGTAGTGTCAATGTTAATTGGTTTCTCAAGAAATTTAGCAAATTTTGAATAAAAGTAGGACTTGCAGGAGAAGAAATGATTAAGTCCAAGATTACATATCTTCAATGTACTTTAAGTGTTTACCATCTTTAATGGTCATCCTGATACACGTCCCGTAGTATTGAGTTCGCTTAGGATGGTTCCAATCTGGTGATTTTTTGGGGCGCTACCAAACACATCAACAATTGAGAAAGTCACTAGTGATGAAAGGAATCGTCCACGCTAGTAGACGGATTCACCATCATCGAATACTCTACAAAGATGCCAAAGACATCTTGAATAACCAAAGTCCAAATGAACAACCTGACAAACCACAACCCACGTTTGTGAGATACCAAGATAGAGCAGAGGGAACGAAGTCGGTGGACATCTCTCAGTTCATGGCACCTGGCATTGATCTGTCTATCCAGTCGATGGAGAATGTGATGAACATCATTGAGCAAGCAGAGCTTCTGTCGTCTGCTTCTGCCCGTCCACTTCATAAACAAAAGGAGTTTCGGTTTTTGAAGGCATTGAAGTCCATGGATACGGACTACTTGAATAAATACACCCAAAAGTTTGGAGAGCAGGTGTACAAGTACCGAGTACTATACGAGCTCAACACCAAGCCGTACTTGCAAAGCAATGAATGGATGATGGAAGGATTTGACGCACAATTCGACGTTGTTTTGAACCGGTTTCAGATGCATGCGATACTGCCCAGAAGTAACTCCTTCTTTGTCAGGTACGAGTCGCTCAACTACGACCACAGATTAACGTACGCACAGACGATAGCCAGATACTTTATTATCAATCCCATTCACTGCATGCACCGGCTTCTGATAGACATCAAGCACACATCTAAAAGCATTATAGGCTACGACAATACCATTGAGAATTTTGGCGAAAGCCTATTAAAGCTCCGGTTCCCCACGCAGCCATACTACATGACCATGGACCCATTGATACTTCGAAGCGGGTTGGGGAAGAAACCTTTCCGCAATTGCTTGCCATTTTTGGCCATGGACCGTCAAGTTATAGAAGCGTTGGTACCAAACAACACAGACACAGATATGGTAGTTTCTGCCATGAAGGCAGACGAGCTAGAGGGACAGTTAGCATTTGAGATTATGGGCAAGGGAGTCCTATTTAAAATACAAGAGGCAAAGGAGAAGAAGGACCAACCTCGAAATGAAACGTCGTATCCAGCGGAACCAAACGCCAGCTCCAGTAGCTCCAAATTCGATTTAGGTAAACAAACACAATATTGGGAGTCTGACCGAAGTACCGACACGCCCGACGGTCCGAAGTGGGACCACCAAAGGGATGACCAGCGGAGAGAGGTGGATCGTAAGAGCAAAAGCAAAGACGCGGAAAAGAATTCGCAGCCATCCAGAACAGAGTTCGGAACACCCGTGCACAATAACAGACCGACACAGCCCACAGGCAAACGAGAGCTAAAGTTGGCAAAGGTATGGCCAGTGGATAGAGTTCGATACGAGCAGCTCCCTGCACCTCATAAAATCCCTCAGCGAGAAGTTAATTATGACTACAGCGTGCTTGATGATCACGCTTTGCTAAGCATCTTGGAGGACCAAAAGTTTTCACAGATGATCAAGGTGATTGTAGCACACAAGAGCTTGATACCGTATCGACTCTTGGGGATCTCGGAGGACAAACGGTATGAGAAGGCGTTGAATGCAAGTGAATATTACCGGGAAATCGTCACAAACAATCAAGACGACCTAATCAAAGAGATCTTGGTTAGTTTCTTTGACCGGTTTTTTGCCAGATTTTATGCAATCCACCCTCTAGAAGCAGAACAATGGTTAGTAAACCTTTTGATCACCTTGGACGCGAGACCTGCTGTGGTGAGCGAGGACTTGGTGTCAGAGGCTGTGGACCACTTCAAGAGCGTCGTGGGCCAGTCTCAATTGCTTTCATTGAACAAATTATAAACATTGCTACCATCGAGGGCACCTCGAAGCAGCATCCAATGTGCCATCGAAAGCATAAAAGTGAAGTTGACCTTCGTCACTGCGGGCCATTCAGTGTCCCTAACGTGGCAAACCCGCTCATATCCGTTGCACCTCGGGTTGTGACACTTCTCTCCACATTGCATTACTGAATAAAACATGCCTGTTTGTACGGTCACAAACGTGTAACCATGAGAGTAGAGAAGAGGGAAGGCTAAAAGGCTAAAGTCTATTACCCAAAAGGGCTCCCTTGCTCGACGCGCCCCTCTGAAATTAACATGCTATTGGCTGTTGATGGCTAGGTTACTACTTTTCACCTGCAAATTGCCTTTTTCGGTTAAGCGAGTAGCATCCCATGTTATGATTGCTACCTTTTTGGAGCTACTTTTCAACAAGATGAGGGGACTACATCTAAATATAGCACCTGTAATGGTACAAGAGCTGAATTGTAAATAGGTAGAATTGTTCAAAAACCAATCGAAGAAGTTACCAAGTACACTTGCAAAAAAGAAGACCATGGTAGAATACAAATTATTATTGACTACGGCTATGACTGCGATGGTTGTAAGAGCCGCCACTCCAACGTTGGTTGGGTGTTATTCGTCTGTCAGCGGCGGGTCTGGCAACTCGGAGTCCATGTTCCAGGCAGCTTCAGTCTGCCAGTCCAACTGTCCTGGATTCCCGTACTTTGCGTTGACTGGAGGAAACAACTGTATTTGCTTGAGCGACGCCCCTAGCGGACCCCAGACCGACAGCTGCAACAGTCCGTGCCCAGGATACCCCTCGGACATGTGTGGAGGGATTTCGAGCTACTCGGTGTACCAGGCCGCAGCAGGAAGCTCCAATGTGACTTCATCCTCGGCGCTTTACAGCAACTCTTCTGGCGCTGGTGCCTCGACGGCCATTGCTTCCAACTACTCGAGCTCATTGGGACCTGGCGGCCGCTACGCCAACTCCAGCACCACAGTTCCTGCAACCACCTCTGACACCCACACCACCAGCTCCAAGGGCAAGTCTGGCCACGAAACCTCGAGCACCGCCAAGAGCACCCGTGCCGGGTCGCTGGACAGTGCCTCCGAGAGTGGAAGCAGCGCCAGCGGCAGTAGCAGCAGCAAAAACATTGGCTACAAGATGGCCAACTCTGGCGTTTTGGCTGGAGGCATGGGAGGCTTGGCTCTTGCAGCCATGCTTTTGTAGGTTCCCCGTGACACTGCGTCTGTGCCTGGGAGTCCAAGACATGGCCCGCCTATTAGTTAGGCCAGGGCCAAGGAGGCAAACCCATGACGAATGTACAATTGACTGGGCACTACACCCATGACGAATGTTGCCAAACAGTTGACTGGGCCTACACGACGAATGTTCGCCAACAATTGACTAGGCACTACACCCATGCCAATTGGCCAACAGGCACTAGGCACGGAGAACCATCCCACTGAACTCGCGGATACCCCCACACTAATTCACAAGTAAATACTCCTAATACACGTCCTTGTCGCCAAATTCACAAGTAAATACTCCTAATACACGTCCTTGTCGCCAAATTCACAAGTAAATACTCCTAATACACGTCCTTGTCGCCAAATTCACAAGTAAATACTCCTAATACACGTCCTTGTCGCCAAATTCACAAGTAAATACTCCTAATACACGTCCTTGTCGCCAAATTCACAAGTAAATACTCCTAATATACGTCCTTGTCGCCATGCAACACATCTTCTAGAAACCGAACAATCGGTTTACTAACCTATTGATTGCAACGCAGAGGTCAATGCGCCGTTGGCGCTCCCAACAATCGTCGTATCTCAACATGAAGGTCGTATCACAATTGCCCTCCATGAACAATTCATAAACATGTAGCAGATGGCTCCACAAGCAGGCTGTCACACACCAGAAGGGCAATGGCGTGTGTACATTCCCAGCACACCTTCCGAGTTGAGTAAAAGAAACGCTATGTTGATCTAGCAAAGCATAAATATCCCTTTCAAACATTGACACAAATCCGTGGCTGTCGGTTTCAGGTCTAGATCTCAAACAGCTCCGGCACTATCTCCATAACAGAATAAAACGCGCTTTTTTTCTTTGTCACCCTGGGAGCCTGCATTGTTCGTGTAATCATAAAACAGTGTCAAGAATGAAGGAATGTGCGGTCCGCTCAAGGGGCTGGACCCACTCCTCCGACGCGAGCTGAATTTAGATACACTCCTGGACGTTAACCTGTACCATACCTTATTTCTCCAAATTCCCTCTTCTGGTTAAGCAAGTACCTTACTGGGACTCGAAGCTTAAAAGCGTTGCTTTTTTTTCCCTACCCTTCCGTTCCTTCGAATTCCAGTCTAAAAGTAGAAATGGCAAAAGCAACACCAACACCGCTGTGTCAATGCCTCACACACACACATACCAATTGGACCCAGCTGGGCTTGGGCTTGTGCTCTATTCCCTTCCGGAACGTTCTCTCCTACAATATACGATTCATACGGTCGTAGCCATGTCAAAGCCGGCATGGGTTTGTGGCGTATCAAGGTTGATTACATGATATTAATTTTTTTTTTTTTTTTTTTTTTACTATTTTTGAAGGCAGCATAAATTTTTTTCTTTGCCTTGTTCGTGTATCAAGTTTTATTATAGGGAGAGGCCAAAATTTAAAACAACGACTTACAAAAAGATAAAGTGTTGAATTGTTAAAAAGGTTTCTTTCACTTTGAAATACTTCCAGTTTAAAGAAAACACCAGACGGCTTTGACTGTCTCCATTCACTCGTTATATTGAATAGCCCGGATTGATTATTCTAAGAGAAGCAGCGGAACAACAACAGAGATGTTAGGAATCAGAACATTGATTTTAGCTATGGTGGTAGCGGTCGTGAGTGCCGACACGACACCAGGGGAGAACTTGGTGGGATGTTACTCGTCCATTAGCGGGGGCACCGGCAACTACCAGTGGAAGTTCCAGTCGACGTCGTGGTGCCAGTCCAAGTGTCCCGGGTCGCCCTACATTGCCTTGACTGGAGGGGGCACCTGCTACTGTTTGAGCCTGGCGCCCTCTGGGCCCCAGTCCAACGACTGTAACATTGGATGCTTCGGGTACGGCCAGCAGATGTGCGGTGGGACGACGAGTTACTCTGTGTACCAGGTTGCCGGCGACGACTCGTCTTTGTCTGCCTCTGCGTCGCCATCGGCATCCAGTGCTGGCAGCTCGTCGAGCTCCACGTCGTCGTCCACGTCATCGTCCACGTCATCTTCGTCATCCACGTCGAGCTCCGGCTCCACCTCTCCCTCCACCACAAACGCCCCCGTCAGCACAAACTCGGACAGTCCCTCGCCCAGCGAGACGGTTGTCACGAGCACCAAGGACGGGTCCAACCAGGTGGTGTACAAAACAGTCACCAGCTCGCCCACCGGGTCGCTGACCTCTGACGCCAAGAACGGCGACAGCAGCGGGTCCAACCACAAGAAGTCGTCCAACGTGGGTGCCATCGTCGGTGGTGTCGTCGGAGGCTTGGGAGGCTTGGCCCTCATTGCCTTGGGAGTCTTTTTGTTTATGAGATACAGAGACAGAGACGACGACTACGAGGACGAGGAAAACTACTTTGAAAAGGGCGCCGGTGCTGGCACCTTGGCCGGTGCAGGCGCAACCTCCCTCGGAAGAGGCAACACCCTGAAGGGCTCCAGAAAGAACAAGGCCTCGCCCTTGGACATGCCCATGACAAACCCATTCGTGCACCCGCTGGACGCAACCGCCTCCAACCCGCCCAGCGTCTTGGCCGGAGAACACAGAGACGGACTCACAGACCCGCGCTTGAACCCAATCATGATGGGCCGCCGCCGTTTGTCGGAAGGCTCTCTCGCAGACGAGGCCGACTACTCTAGAAAAATCCTACAAGTGGCTAATCCTTGATTTCTCTAACATACCCAGGTGGTTTGCATTCCTCAAAAGTGATTATCGGAATCCTTAACAGAATATTTGCAATCCTCCTCTAACGTGTCATCAATTCCTTTTTTTTATACTACCCTTTCCTTCTTTTTCAAAAATATTGATTTTATATGATGGTTGAATATTTGTGGCCACTCTTTTTTTGACGATTACATACGGCTTGGTTTTTTATTTTTATATATATCTATATATATAAGTTTTATTTCTCTAAATATAGGTTTATGTGAGAAGACACTGGGTGGGCCTTCGCCCCACACTAGCCCCAGCTTGGCACACGCCGGCTTTATATATCGCTTATCTGCCTCTTTTTTTTGTGTTTACTGTGCTCCATACCTTCATCTGTTAGTCCTCCTAAAAATGTGTGCACCCGCATTTCCCTTATTAATTTGTTGTGTGATTCCATAAAACAAAAAAAAAAGGAAAACGGGGCGACTATTATATTCTTTGAACTCAACCACCATGAACATCACGGTGAACCACTCGAACCAGGGTACACGGCCCGGCACGCCCAGCAGCAGCTCCGGCGCTGCTGCCGGCGTGGCTGCCGGCCGCAATGCATTGCCCGCCTACGAAAGAATGTACTTTGACAAGTTGTACGCTATCTACGAGACGTTACTTGCTTTGAAGAACAACAGAAACCACTACATCAATCTGAAGCAAGTTTACGAGATATATGATCAATTCTTGAACTTGTTGCACGATCTCAAGATTAGCCGTAAGGATGAAGAAATAAAGGGACTCAACTTGAACTTGCCGAATTTGAATGATTTAACCATTGATGATATTTGGCAGCTCCTCTCACTTTGCTTTGTCACCTGTGGACTCACAAAGTTTGCGCCCGCCACGTATTCTTCCTTGTCCACAGTGTCCAAATTGTTGAGCCACTTGAAGGAATCCCAAGTCTACACCATGGACGACTTGAACCCCATCAGACAGCGTCTAGATGAAATCAAAGACATCATCACCACAAACTCTGCCAGCCACGACGACGACGACGACGAGGTCAACCACAGCCATAAAAACGAAGAAAACTTACTTTTGAGAAATAAGTTGCGCAAGTGTGAAGACTTGTACCAGGAATTGAGCGACAACTTCAACAACTTCCCCACCGACTTGGAGCCCATTTATCACCAATTGATCCACATCAGAAAGTCAATCATGGTGTACTTTACAAAGACAGAGACCTCGTATGACCAACATTTGATCTCCACGAAAATCGACCAGGTGAAGAGCGAGCTCAAGTCAATCGAGAGCAAGAGAAACGAGGACGACGGCAAGTTCCGCTCCAACATCTCCAACGCAGACTCGGTCCAGGCTGTCCTCAATGGGTTGATTGACGACTGCAACAACTTGTTGAACGACTTGACCATCCAAAACGACTCCATCACCTCCTCAATGTCTCACTTGTCCATAGGTGAAGAACAAAACCCAATCCTTTTAAGAATAGAAAAGAAATTCGAATCCTTGTTTACCAAACTTGTTGATTTGAAACTGACCTTAGAGAATCTCTTGATCACGAGAAGATGGACATTAAGAGAGACAGACTTGTACAATTACCAAAAACTACTCAAGAGCATAGACGACGAACGGATCCAACTCAACAAGGAATTGGAACAAAGTCAATTACAACCCAACCACAGGGTCCGCAAGAGTCATATTTTAATATTGTATTTATTAAGAAGATGCTATGCACTCGTTTACAAGTTGCTTGAGAGCTCCGAGCCCGTCAGCGAATCATTACAACCAATACATAACCAGTTGTCCACTGTTCGTCGTTGTTTGCTAGAAATCAAAAGAATTGACGGCTTGAGCAGCTTGAGAGATGTCTACCCTTTCCAGTTGAAATTGGCTCTGTTGGATAATTTACGTCACGATGGAAAATTCATCATAAATAACCAAATCCCTGAAGGCCAAGGTACTTTGAACGCTTTGCTTGCAGAGTGTTTTGATATCTTGCACGAACTTAAGATTGAGTTGGAAGACAAGGATGGCTACGATGATTTGAATGGTGGCAGCTTCACAAACTCAAAGAAGATAAATGACTCAAATGAAGACTATAAAAAGGGGGATTTAGACGAGGTTGAAATCAAAAGAAAAAGATATGTTGGTTTCAACGAGGCAGACTACGACAAGGAGCTGGAATCGGCGTTGGAAGAGGACTATGATGAGGAGTACGACGAGGACCTTAGTTTCTCAGACTCCGAATATGAAAGTAATGATTATTATTAAAATGTGTATAAAGGCATCTAGAAATGTAAATTTTGTTAGCATAACCTGTTCTGTGTAGTTGTGGATCTGCTTGTCAATTCTGCGTTCCTTCTTGTGCGCTTCTTGTGGGACTTGTGCTTTGCTAAAGACTCGTTTGTGGTTGCAAATGAAAAAGTTGCGATTGCTGCAAATATTCACAAATACGCAAACAAACAAACATGCTTCCGTTTACTTGGCTACTAAACATGCTCTCAGTTCTATGGGTTATATGTTTGGACATTGCGTCTTGTATGATCTTGCCATACCATGAAGGTCTGGAGGATCTCGAATATGAATTTGGCTTGCAGTTGAATGGTACTAATGGTACAACCACACACAAGATTGTGGATTCCACAACACCAATGCTACCACCCAAAGAACAAGAAGTTTTGTTGTCACAGCCTGAGCAAACTGAAGAAGATGTTGCTGGGCCTGATAGTTCCTTCGAATTTGACGATGCACTGGACGCAGACAACGAACTCACCGTCAACCAAGCACTATTTGTCAAGAAAAAGTTGAAAAAGGTCAAGAAGAAGATATCCCAGGCAAAAACCAAGAAAAGAACGGGCTTCAAGAAAGGCATCGGTATTGAATTAGGAGGATACAAAGAAAAGAAAGGAAAGGGCAACAACCACAAGAATTGGCAAGAATGTGTCAACGACTACTGTGATACTTCAAAGGCTCCTGGAGGAGACCAGGATTCCAAGGATGCTAAAAGAAGTGCAGCCAAGAAAAAGCTTAGTGGGATATTTGGAAAGCAAAGACTGTAACATATCCCCACCGCTTTACACTCTGAATATGCAAGATGCTGTCATTCTATTTTATTTAACCTTATAAACCCATTTCTAGATTGTAAGTACCAGTGTAGGGAACCTATCATCCTAATTGGTAGCACCGTAATTGATTGATTCTGAGGTGAAAGACTCATCTTCAGTTTCGGAGTACAGTTCGTTTTCATTGTACAAAAAGAACTGAACAAAAATTGTAAAGTCCAATGCAAGGGTTCCAAAGGAACCAGCCAACCAGGACAGGTTGACCCATAAATAATACCAACTCATGTCGATAGCGAGGATGGAAATGACATAAGTCAAGTTACCTAAACATGCAAACAAAAAGAACATAAACGAAATACCTTCACAACTCTTACGTTTATAGTTGAGGATGATTTGAGGAACACGAGACCCCAAGTACAAGATAGCACACAACCAGCCAAAGAATTGGGCCAAAGGATCGTATATCAACTCAATTGGCTTATTTTCACCTGGGTGCTTGGATCTGTGGCGTGCATCCCTCAAGTAGGTGATGTACCAGCCAATGATACCTGCGGAGATAACAAGTGCAACCATCAAGGTCTTAACAAGTGCAGACTTCAAGCTGGAAATGTTGTTTTCCTTTGGATAAATTTCTTCTCCAATAAGACGTTCGTCGTCATCCTCCTCAAGAATCTCATGATGCTCTCTAGATAAGACTGTTTCCAAAACGTCTTCGTTCATTGGGTTGGCAGGCGACAAATGGACAAGGTCGGCCTTTTCGCCATTTCCGTAAACCAAACATTGCCACAACAAAACAATGTCTGCCAAGGTGTAATAAATGGCAAGGATGATCATGGTTGGCAATACCCCTTGCATGATTGATCCCAACACGTTGAATACATCACCAGCAAGCCACAAGATGATGAATGTGAGCGAAAGCCCTTCCGACGACTTTCTCTTGAAATTTTCGTAGATTTGTGGAGCAAACACAATTATCCAACAGGCAATGGAGATAGACCCTGTTATTCCACTAACAGCTTGCGCATCTATGATGATTGGTGGAGGTGGTGCCATTTCGTATACAGTTCGTGGTTCAAATACACTTATCAAACGACGATGTGACCGGTTATATATTTAAAAATTCTTTCTGTTACATCGCATTCCTAATTGAGTGATTGCTCCGCACATCTGAGTCAGAGCTGGGAAACGCACGGCATGAACCGAGAAGGGAAAGTGCGGGCGCCCGCAACATTAATGACTAAATGCAAGCAGGTCATGTGATTTATCACGCTTTAATTAGAACGTGCCAAGTCATGTGCGCCGAGTAGCTCGTATATTGTTCTATGATTGATATCCTACAATTCTATACAACTCATTTTTGCCTTCAATCAAGTCTTGATAGGTTCCAGTTTCAGCAATGTACCCATCTTTTAAAACAATTGACCTCTGAGTGCATTTCATCAATTCTTGGTCATGGGTAATGATGATGATGGTACACCTTGCTTGGATACTGTGTACCAAATCATAAATGTGTCTTCTGTTGTCAGGGTCTAGACTCGAAGTACATTCGTCCAAGATCAAGACATCTGGCTTGCGGATGAGGGCCCTTGCAATCGAGAGCCGTTGCAACTGGCCTCCCGAAATCAATGAATTGGTGCCCTCTCCAAGTACGGTATTGAGACCCTCTGGGAGTGAAATCACAAAGTCATACATATTGACCAACTTCAATACGGCGTAAACGTGGTTTATCCCCTTCAACTCCTGGCGCACTAACCCATACACCAAGTTCTCATAGAGCGTACCCTCAAAGAATTTGGGGTGTTGAGAAACCCACGCAATTCGTTCAAGCAACCAGTGCACATCCACGGCATTGATATCTTTACCACAGAAATAGATTGAGTTGGCATTCACCTCATACAACTTGAGTAAGAGTGACGCCACTGTCGACTTTCCGCTTCCAGACTCGCCTAAAATCCCAACCGTCTCCTTTCTACCAATGGTGAAAGATACATCCTTGAGGACGTATTCTGTTGCATTGGTTGGATAAGCAAACCTGAGGTGGTCTACCTTAATGAGTGGGTCAGTGGCCGGTAGGTTGCACATGGTGCCTTCGCATTGAGTCGCCAGAGAGTCCAACTTCATCAAGTCTATGATGTGTGTTCCTGCTCGACAACCTCTAGCAATCTCAGGTAGCTGGTTGAGGAGTCCACCTGCGCTTGTGAGGGTAAACGTCAACAACGTTATCACCAGCATTAGCTGCTGCTGAGTGTAGTCCCCGTGTCCCACCAACGTCATTCCGTAATATAGTATTGTACCTGTTGCAACAGAAGTACAAAGATCTGAGAGTCCAAGCCCAAGCCCTGTACAAAAAGCACGATAGGTTCCCACAGAATTGACTTGCTTCATTTTTTGATCAAATTTGCCCTGAAAGCTAGCCCTACAGTCCAAAGCAGATATGCATCTTATAGTGCTCACTGTTTCATAGGTGTGCTCTTCCAAGCTGGCAATTTTATCTTTGTAGGAGGTTTCAAACGAATTCAAGATCCTCCCATAGAATGAGGTGATTCCAAGTACCAATGGAACAAAAGCTAATCCCACGAGTGCCAATCTCCACCCGCTAACAACTGACCAAATAATCCCCACCAAAGTCATTGAAATGAAGTTGACAAACAATGAAAGGGTCTCGGAAACCAAGTTTCTCAAGTCTCTTGTATCATTCATCAATAAGGATGCAATCACAGCAGGCTTATTCCTGGAAGAGTTCAAGAAGGACATGTCTTGATCGTTGATCTTGGCAAAAGCTGTCTTACGAAGTTCAACTATCCATCTCTCACTCGACACATTCAATGAATGTTGTGAGAGGAAATGCGCAAGACCTATACCGCCAGCCACACCAAACACCACCAAACACCACAACTCCAACCTGTTGGAGACATTCTGACCTGTGGATGCATCCACCAAGAGAGACAATAGCTTTGAAAAACAATATGAAAACAAGGGACTACCAACTCCCTCGACAAGTGACAAAGCTACCCCAAACGTTATCAACCACTTGGCCTTGATAGTCGAATTGCAGTATCGTAATATTTGGAAAACGCCCAAAGAATTTTTGCCAGTAATTTCATCCTCTTCAAATGCCTCTTCTTCCATTGCTTCTAACTGCTTGAGAATAGGGAGCTCTTTTAAAAGATCAAATTTGGATGCGCTCTTATCAGGTTGGTCTGTAAGAGGTGACGAGCTCACGGACAGGTCTCGAGGCACAGTCATGACTTCTTCAAGCTCATGACATAAACCTTGTCCTTTAACCTTTCCTCTCTCAATGTATACCACATGATCTTCAGGTCCTATCTCGGAAAATTCATGACTGATTACGATAGTGGTCTTGCCTCTTCTCCATTGTCTAATCGAAGCCATTAACTTATGCCTGTTTTTGATGTCCAACGCACTGAGAGCTTCATCAAGGATGAGTATTGGTGTGTTTCTCAATCTTGCTCTTGCAATAGCTACTCGTTGTTGTTGACCACCAGACAACTTTCCTTTAACAAGCTCAGTGTCCAAGCCTTGTGGCAAGTCTTGAACTAGATCACTGAGCAATGCAAACTCAACGGCTTCATCAAGCAATGCTGGTGGTACTTTCAGCAACTCACCAAACTGATTCACAACTGAAAGCGCTATGTTCTCTCGCAAGGTTGCCCCAAAAATAGTTGGGCATTGTTCAACATAGGTAATATTCTGGGAGATCGTGGTCAAGCTTAGCTCATCAAGAGAAAAACCGTCAATAGTAATCATGCCCAGGGAAGGCTCATAGAATTTCATAAGAAGCTCCAAAATAGTTGACTTTCCTGATCCTGAGCGACCAATAATAAAGTTAAGTTTACTGGGCTCAATATAAAAATCAGCACCATTCAAAATCAAGTCTGGTCGAGTAGGATAGACGAAACTCACGTCAGTAAAATGAATTCTTCCTTCAAGTTGATTGAATGTTGATTTCAAATACTTCTCATCAGATGAATCTCCCACAAACTCGCAAATAGCTTTGGAAGCGGCTTGTGCTTTGTTTAATACAGCCATGAGCGAAGTGAGATTGGTAATTTCAGAGCCCAACACAACACATGAACTGAAACATGTAAAGACCTCATTGATTTTTAATTTGCCGTTCTTTATCATTGAAATGCCAAACCAGAAACCTTGAACAAAAGTTAACAAGGTCAAGAACTTCATGAACCCTGTATTCCCAGAGATACCCAACGAGAGCCTGTAATATGCTCGAGCAGACTTTTCCACAAGCTTGTAAAACTTAGCGGCCTCAAAGTCCTTCCCGCAAAATGCTCGGACCATTTCACCCGAAACTAACGACCAATCCAAAACTTTTAAGGCTTGAGCGCTGATTTCGTTTTCCAACATCGCCGATTTGTAGGTTACGATACCAAAAAACCAACCCAGGACAGCCATTATTGGTGTCAGTGCCAATATCACAAGAGTCAAAGACCATGAATGGTACATGGATGTGACAAATAGCGCAATTATCGAAGCGACACATTGAACAAGAAGTCCAACTTCTTCAGAGGCACCTGCTCTCAACTCTTCAATACATCTATTGGTTTGGGCTAACTCACCTTTCAAGTTTTCTTTTAAGTCGTACCATGAAACACTTTTGTCAAAAAAGCTGCGGTACAATTCGGTTCGTGCTCTTGTTTGCTGGGCCTCACCAAACTTCATCCATGTGAAGACTCCACCAACGGTAAAAAACATCTTGACTGTACCAACCAACATAATCATACCACATTTGAATCTGATTTCAGAGGCAAAACTTCCTGCGGAAGAGTAGTGACCTTGGAAGAAGGAAGTTAATTTGCTAAAGATTTGCCCATAAAGTATAGTTTGAATGGGAGAGGCCACTGCACAAGCACAAACCAAAATCGAGCCAAAAACAACCCTAGGCAAGTCCCTCTTTCGTGCAAACATAAACAAGTGAGCTCTTCTCGCAGGTAGCTCCAAGTTTCCAGCAGCTATGGTTTCATCATAAACATATTTGTCAGAAAATGGTGTTGACAAGTTACTTTCCAGGTCCATCGTGACTTTAACAAAGTAATGTGATATGTTTGATAAAACTCTTAGGCGTGTCAATTCACTCCATTGAAGTAGTGTCGAGGGTCTGGTTTTGGATGGAGGTTGCAAGTATTACTGCATTGGGACAGCTCAATGCAAAGAAGTGTAGATTTCACGTGATGCAAGAGGTCAAAAGTATGGACTTCTAAAAAGCTTTCTGATCCAGTAACTAAGCTCAGCTTAGTCAATTTTCTTGTCAGTTAACATTCTTCTCTCTTTTTCGTACAAGGCCAAAAGCTTGTCTTTCTCAACGATGGTTGATTGTAAGTTTTGGACAACCTTATCTGAAGCAGAGGACCTGTACCCTCCGAGTGCCAAGTTGGAAGCTAGCAAACCTCCAAATAGAAGGGAGTTGATAAATATGAGTGATTTCCAAGTCATTGGTCTAAAGAACCCATTGACTATATCAGATAATGTTTCTGCCGTAAGCATGGAGTGTGCAACGTCACTGGGGTCCCGGTTCATACATGTGTACAAAGCATCGCAGGCATCTCTAATGGCTGGCACGGGAGAGTCTGCACACTTATTTCGGTAGTATTCTTTGGAACATCTAGAGATCTCCTCCAAAGTCTCTGCCACATATTGTCTGTGCTTAAGATCAATATCTTGTCTGACTGCACTAAAAAACTTAAAACCAAAGTAAAGTAGAACTGAGATAACAAGTACATTGACTGCTAGCTGGAGGTATAAAGACAAGACGTATGGAATAGTGGGGTCTCTGAAATATCCTAGGAACTCATTGCTGTATTTTGGGTTGTACGGTGGAGTTTTTTTGGGAGGTGGAGGAGGGGAGTTGGCACTTAGGAATGGATCGTGGAAGCTATTACCTGGGAAAGTCAAATCTCGTGAATGGCTCTTATTTGAAGAATCTTTGGTGAACTTGATCACATCGCCCTTGGAAAATAGCACGTTTGCACCTTTGACAGGATTGAATGTAGTGTTTTTGGGGGTCAGGTCCAGCTGAGAGTGCTTCGACAAGAGCAGCTCCAGCACAACTGTCTTGTAAGGAGTGCTGACATTTTCAATGCCTATGGTGTCCAGATCGAATTCTAAAGGGTCTATTGGCTTTCGTGGTGTTTCCATTGTATATCAAGCAAGTTGTAATTTAATTTGTCTTTTAAAAATGAGCGTGAAGTCCAAATTGGCCCTGTTCCGTCACAATGAAGAAGAGTCTCCGGTTAAGACCCAGCTCAAGATCGTTAAACCAGTCAAAAAGAAGAACAATAAGGCTCCCACTATACCCAAAGAGTATGCACATTTAAAAGATCTAAACCCCATTCTTGAAAAAGGCCAATTTTTGATGTTCATTGGATTCAATCCTGGGGTACAGTCTTCCATACAGCAGCACCATTATGCACATCCCTCCAATCTCTTCTGGAAGCTCTTTAATAGATCCAATCTTTTTGTTACTATATTAGACAAGTTGTCGATTGAAAAGGACGAATTTTTCAACGAAATCTATATCGATGGCGAAACACGATTGAAACCAAAGCATGATGATGACCTTGTGCGATACAAAATTGGGTTCACCGATCTCGTACTCAGGAGCACTAAAACAGCAGAAGAGTTGACTACTAGGGAGAAGTTGGACAATGTGCCCCGGTTGGTTACTGAGTTTAACTTCTCTGAATCGAAATTCTTGGTGTTTGTTGGAAAGGGAATATGGGAAATCATAGTCAAGTACTTTGCAGAGAAGTATGCAATTAAGTGCAAGTTAACGAAAGACAATTTTGACTGGGGAAGACAAGTAGACAACCAGTCTGATACTTATGGCAGGGTGTTGAAGAAGATTCAAGGTGAAGTGCTGGCATCTCACATATACGTGTTTCCAAGCACGTCGGGTCTTGTCACCAGTCTAAAGTTTGACGAAAAGCTACATTTATGGCAAAAATTAGCTTCCGATATTTCTATTTACAGTGAATTATAGCCGTAATCCCAACAATGATCTCATGGAAGGCTACGTTACTTCCAAACCTTGAAAAAAACCTTATCCAAGTCCTTGTTGTATTTGTTTTGACAAGTTTCTTCATTTAAGTCTTCACCATACTGACCAAAGTTATCCACAAACAACTTATCCACAATGTACCTTATCTTGTCACACTGATCGATGGTTGCACAATCTGTGTAATGCAATTTCTTCAAGGCCTTACCTTGGGTTTCAATGCATTGGGACACCTTAGCAATCTCATCTTTACATTGAGTATTTGTAGAAGTTAACGAATAAGTACGGAAACATTCCAACACCTTCTGTTGTAGCTCTGCACAGTTGATCACTGTCACGTTCTTTGGTGTCTCTGAGCGCTTGTATCTCTCAAAGTCGTAGTCGTACTTGTCATTGGCGTGGCTCTGCAATACTTGATTCACCTTGGCCTGCTGAGGAGTAATCTCGAATATGGATTGGGATTTGTGATCTGGGTTCTGTTCTTCAAAGAAGCCCTTTAAGGCATCTGGGAGCTCCTTGGTGAGCTCCTCAGTTTCGTTTTTTCCTCCAAAAGGCCACCATAAAACCATTTCCAAAGGGTATCTCTATACTTTTTTTTTGAGTGAACCTCAATTTTTGATGGTTGTAGGTTTTGGTAATGTCCACCACCAAACTTCACATTTGAATTCGCGGATTAATTTGCTAACTTGGAATTGGTAGCGGAACTTGAATGGGCTTTATGGGTGAGTTTGAGAGAGTAACTGCTCAACGAGGAGTAAAGTAAGTTGACAATCTTGTCTTGCTCAAGTGTTAAATTAGCAAAACAAAAACTTTTCAGAAAATGGTTTCGTGGTCTAGTCGGTTATGGCATCTGCTTAACACGCAGAACGTCCCCAGTTCGATCCTGGGCGAAATCATTTGTTTTTTGCAATTTTTTTTGAAATTAGCAGTAATGATAGGACAGCTACATGGTGTTTGTCTTCTTGCTTGCCAGTTTAACGTCTATATAAGCACCTATTTTAGTTTGCTCTTTCAAACAAGCCCTCGAACAAACGGCCACACTCGACATCGAGAATGTCGAGCCAGTCATTTGCTTCGTCTCTAAAATCCCTGTTTTTGGTCAACTTTTGCAACTTTATCCTCCTCGAGTCAATGCTTTCTGTGACAATGATCCTTAATCTAGTGATGATAGGCGATAAACGTACTATGTGAGTTGTGGATAGTTTTTCTGTTTTGCCCAGCAAAGTTTCATATCCGTCATGCAATATCGATAACTTGACATCGAGGGACTGTAAAAAAGAGAGGTATTCAGTCAATTTCAACTTGTCAACGGAAGACACAAGAGGCAGAGCGTCTCCAACACTGAAAACCGGTGGGTAGTGCATCAAGTAGTCCTCCAAGTCATGGACGATCTTGACCAAGTAATCAGCCTGGCCAAATAGCTCGATTCGTTTCGACACCGGGGCCCACACTATATCCACCAACTTCAGCAAGTCGGAAATGAGCTGGCTGATGGAGTAAGTTTCTGATTCGGCTGCCTGGGACTTGATAAACCTCGATTGAACCAGGAGCAACTGCTCGTCCATGTAGTTGATGAACTTGCTTTGCTGGCTGGAGGTAATGTCGTCACTGATATTGGAAGTAAACCCAGACAAGGTGTAGTCGTAAGCCTGATCAAACGGATTGGTCAATTGTTTGACTGGATAAAAGTCCACCTCCTCCATTTCCTCTTCTTCTTCCTCTTCTGGTGCAGTCTCGGAAACCAGCAATGGGGTCTGTGTGTCTGGCGTATCGACCTTGAGACCGTCCTCGGGTTTGCGGAGCATCAAGTTGGGACGACCCTCGTCGTCGGAGTCGTACAAGTCGGGATTCAAGTCCAAATCATCTATACTTTGATCCATTCTGCGTTATCGGATTCTCTTTATCATCAACTCGGCAGCGAGACGAAATTGTGTGACTTTTTCTTTTTTGTCGTTCCATTTCTTTTTTGCTCATCTCTGTGGGGAGTATATAAAGATATTGGAGGAACGAACAAAGAAATATATAATCCAACACGCGCTTTATTAGAGGTGACCCAAGGTTTGGCTGTCATTATTGAATGTTTTAGAGTTACTGGTGATCTGTGTGAGAAGATAGGTTTAGTGAACACCTACATAATTACTTAGAACAAAAAGGTTTTCGCACAAACAAAGATAAGCTCCAGGGACAACCGTCATCCAACATGCCCGTCATACAAAATAAGATTGCGGAAGATCCAAAACAGCGGCTCACGTCAGAAGCACTTGGTGGGGGGAGAGTCAAGTCCAAGCTCAGTGCCAAGCACTCGCTCGTCCAAGGAGCGGTTCAGGGGGCTTGTGACTCGTTTGGGGACCCTTTGATAGATCAGAGCGGTGACCGGACCCAGTTCTTGAAGGACCCAGTGTCTCGCAGAATACCCAAGTTAAAGTTGGAGAAGGTTGAGAAGGAACTTCCTGTACCAGTTGTGAAGAGGATTCCCCGGTTTTTTAACAATTACTTGCAGCCCAATGCCAAGTTCACTGGGGAACAACAGCTGGCGCTGGCACGTTACCACATGCAAATTGAGATCAAGACTGTTGACTTGGTGGACTCGTTGATCACGGGCTTTCTTACCATCACCGGGTTGACGTCAGCACACCCAGAAATCACCACCTGCTTCAAGGGAGAGATCATCAACAATCCGTTGCAGAATACACAAACGCACCTCAATAGAAGATACCTGTTTATTACCGAAAATAGTGAATGGGGTTCGTTTGTCAGAAACGATTTAGAGCATTGGACCAAGTTAACAGGTAGCACTGGGTTGACGGAATCCCAGTTGTACCACAAACTTACCCAGATCCAAGCGGGGAAGGAACATAATGGCTTAATCTACATGCGTTGGAAAGAGGAGTTCTTAATACCGGACCTGAGAATCAAGCAGATCAAAGACGCTTCCTTCGAGGGCTTCTACTACATTGTGTTGAACATTGGTGGAACCGATCACACGGTTGATAATTGCATAATCCCAGTGGGCGCCATCAGCGGGCTCTACTACCACAAGTCGTCCGAAAAGTTCCAGAGCTTGAACTTGAGGTTTACAGAGGACAGAATGAATAAGGGAGTCTTTGAATTCCAATAAAAATAATAAAGTCTATTTACAAAATCAGCACAAGTAATGATGAAATTTTGTTGATTCAATCAGCACGTCTTGATTTCATTTTGTTGATTCAATCAGCACGTCTTGATTTCATTTTGTTGATTCAATCAGCACCAGTCTTGATTTCATTTTGTTGATTCAATCAGCACCAGTCTTGATTTCATTTTGTTGGTTCAATCAGCACGTCTTGATTTCATTTTGTTGATTCAACCAGCACCAGTCTTGATTTCATTTTGTTGGTTCAATCAGCACGTCTTGATTTCATTTTGTTGATTCAACCAGCACCAGTCTTGATTTCATTTTGTTGGTTCAATCAGCACGTCTTGATTTCATTTTGTTCATTCAATCATCACCAAGTCGATTCATTCTTGCTTCTTGGTTATTCTTGCTTTTTGTTCTTGTTGGCATAAATCTTTGCAGTGAATGGTTCTTCAAACAACAAAGCAATCTTGTACATGACGAAAACAAAAGCAGCAATTGCAATACCCGTTGGCTTTCCGTACCAAAGAGCAGTTCCCAAGAAGCACAAGGAAGAACCGTTGTACATTGGGTTGTCGTTCACATTGAATGGGAACCCAGTCACACGAGCATCCATCAAGATCCCAAAGTAATCTCCCAAATAAGTTCCAGTAATACCCAACTTGTACATGGAAGACAAGACCAAAATGTTGCCAAAGCCAAAGGTAGCAATTGCCAACGCCTTGACAATAAGCGAGTCGAGCAATGGTTGGTACGTTGGCTGCAACAACAACGCAGAGTGATAGACGTGATCTCTATATATACCCAACAGGAAAATGGTTAGAGCCAACGCGTAGCACCCGTAGAGGGCGGATCCGCCAGCAAGCTTGGTCAAAATGTGTGTCTTGTATTCTAATCTGGCTGCAATGTTCCAGAAGATTGGATTGAAGGCAATTGTTCCAATGGCATATCTCAATTCCGGCGTGACAGCAACGTACAGCTGGAAGTTCTGCACCAAGTAGGGGATTTCTTTGGTTAATTGGTTGAAGTCTTCGACAAGGGACATCTTGAGTTGTATATTCAGTACTGGCTCTTTTTTTCAGATACAGATCAATTTATATGGGGATCGTAAACTTAACATGCATGTGATTTTCCCTTCCCCAATGCTCAACATTTTTACTATCTTAGGAACGGTGGTATTCGTCAGATTAGGAAATTGTTTGTGATTTCTTCAGTCTACACTCCCAATCCTGCCACGTATTGCACGGGCATGAGCTTAGATTGAAACTACATGGAGGATATAGCTTACAGAGATTGATTTGTTGTGATTTTCAGATCCTCCTCGTTTGCTTGAATCCTCCCAAAAAGGATCTCCCGCAGCCAAGTTGCAGAAATCGCTCCACACACTAAAGTTGCTCAATTGCTATGGGTTTGAAAACAATACAGTCAAAAAGCATACTGGAGAAGTCCCACAGCTCAGGCCGAAAGTGTTGATTCTGTGGAGTTCCTCTTCCATATAAAGGAATATCTTGCACAAAAGACAATTAAACATTAAAAACGATTTAAAACGTGCAATTACATGCAGGCAAATACAATTGATCTGAACACAGAAGAGGTACAGCAGATATATTAGAGCGTTTGTCACCAAGAATAGGCATTTTGCTAATAGAAACCAACTGGGGTGAAGGTAACCGTCTAGATAGTTGGGCCTACCTGATTCTTAACTCTTCTTTTCTATTGTTCCAGCAGCCAACGGAGAAGTAGGGTACATGTCGTACTTATGCAATCAAAACCTACATAGGAGAGCCTCCCAAAGTGGCGTCTTAAGTAAGCAAAGCCGATTAGGTAAGCTCTGACCAAGCCAATGAGTCTTTTTATTGCGCACGTGACGCGCTAGTTATGAGTCACCGCTCACATGATTGCCTTAGCTTATCCCCAGATGGTAATCGCGCCTACTGACTCACACACCGGAATTGCTCTTCCCCGGAGCTGCATAAAGCGCTGAAAAGAGATAAGTGAAGCGAACAGAATCTTTCAATTTTTCTATAACTTCTTTTTAAGATAGAAACTACAATGGTCAAGTAAGTAGCTTTGAATCGGGGTTTAATGAGCTGGAAGAATACTAACTGAGAGCAGGCAAGTTCTTTTATTGGGTTCAGGTTTTGTCGCTAAGCCAACCGTTGACATTTTGTCCAAGACTGATGGTGTTGAAGTTACTGTTGCCTGCAGAACTCTCTCCAAGGCCCAACAATTGGCCGGATCTGTTGCCAAGGCCATTTCTTTGGATGTCACTGACGAAGCTGCTTTGAGCGAACAAGTTGCCAAGTTTGATTTGGTCATCTCGTTGATTCCTTACACCTTCCACGTCAACGTTGTCAAGGCTGCCATCAAGCACAAGAAGCATGTTGTCACCACCTCGTACATCAACCCTCAATTGAAGGCCTTGGAAAAGGAAATCAATGATGCTGGCATCACTGTCATGAACGAGATCGGTTTGGACCCAGGTATCGACCACTTGTACGCTGTCAAGACCATTGAAGAAGTGCACGCCGAAGGTGGCAAAATTAAGAGCTTCTTGTCTTACTGTGGTGGTTTGCCATCCCCAGAGGACTCTGACAATCCATTGGGTTACAAGTTCTCTTGGTCTTCTAGAGGTGTCTTGTTGGCTTTGAGAAACTGGGCCAAGTACTGGAAGGATGGTAAGGTTGTTGACGTCAAGTCTGAAGACTTGATGGCCACCGCCCAACCATACTTTATCTACCCAGGGTTCGCTTTCGTTGCTTATCCAAACAGAGACTCTACCACATACAAGGAATTGTACAACATCCCAGAAGCTGAAACCGTCATCAGAGGTACTTTGAGATACCAAGGTTTCCCAGAGTTCATCAAGGTCTTGGTTGACATTGGTTTCTTGAACGACTCCGAAGTCTCCACCTTTGCCACCGAAGGTGCCTGGAAGGATGCTACTGCCAAGTTGGTTGGTGCTTCCTCTGCTACCGAAGCCGACATTGTTTCCAAGATCAAGTCCTTGACCAAGTTCAAGTCTGAAGACGACGAAAAGAGAATCATTGCCGGTTTGAAGTGGTTGGGTCTCTTCTCTGACAAGAAGATCACCCCAAGAGGTAACCCATTGGACACCTTGTGTGCCACCTTGGAAGAATTGATGCAATACGAAGAGGGCGAAAGAGACTTGGTTTGCTTGCAACACAAGTTTGGTATCGAATGGGCCAACGGTGAAACCGAGGTCAGAACCTCCACTTTGGTTGACTACGGTGATCCAAAGGGTTACTCTTCTATGGCCAAGTTGGTTGGTGTTCCATGTGCTGTTGCTACTCAACAAATCTTGGACGGTACCTTAAGCCAAAGAGGTTTGCTTGCCCCAATGTCTTCCAAGATTAACGACCCAATCATGAAGACCTTGAAGGATGACTACGGTATCTTTTTGGTTGAAAAGACCATTTAAATATATACATATATTACAGTGCCGGAATAGATATCTTTTAAGACCATTGTGTATATTAATAGTCTTCCTCGTCAGAACTGTCGTAGCCAACGGTATATTCTTGCAAGATTCTATCAATATCCTCTATAAGCTCATGTTTGTCCTCTATTATCTGGAGATGAGTCTCCAATCTGACCCTCGATATGATTTTTTTGTATTCCTTTAAAGTGGGGGCCAAGGAGGTGGATGTGTTGAATTCAACATTATAATCTTTGAAATCAAAGATATCTGGGGTAGAGTCCAAACCAAGGAATCCCGGTTCTCTCGCTAATCGATACGAGTTGGACGGAGCACCTGGGGTATCTGCCAAATCCGTAGGAATATGGCCAATACGGTTTTTGGAAAAGTATGTCTTGCCACTGTCTGCGGATACCCCAATGTTTATGCAATCTTCCTTGGGCGGCAGCACAGGGTCTGCCAATTGGTAGTAGGCGTTGATGTCTGCGTTGGAAATCATGTTTGATATGACCTCTTCATGGTCTGCGTTGACTTTGATTTCGTTCACGTACTTGCGATCATTGTATCCTCTAGTGATACTAGCTTCAATGTGGTCCATGGAAATCGCACCTTCCGACTGGTTATTACAATTCCACATGGAGTCAATGAAAAGAGCAGAAACCGCTCCAGCATGCCACAAGCTGTCTGGTTGGTAGTTCTTTAACAATGCATTTTGGGTGATTTCAAAGGGAAACAATAAAGTGGAGTTTTTTCCAATTTCTATGAAGGCCTTGATTCGAGACATGAGTTGGGAAGCATTGGGTCTTGCCTTTGCAAACAAGCCGTAGCTCCATATGTTGTATTTGCTTCCGTTGTTGAAGTATTCGTCCACGATATTGACCAAGTACTGGTTAGTGAAGCCTGCCCAGGCAGAATCAAGGTCTGTCATCATGGTCAAACCCTGGAACTCGTCGCATTGTTCAAGTAATCTTCTGAAGTCATCTGCACCGTCGTCTAAATCCTTATATTCCTCCGAACCCTGTTGGAAGTTGGTGAACTTCAAATTTCCAAAATTTTTGTGAACACCTTCTTCTCCATCTCCTAGTGAAAAGTTGGGTAATGTGTGGAGATTCTTAGGGTTGTGGATCATCCTGTTATAATCAGTCCAGGACTTGGTATTGTTGACGTTCAAGATGCCCTGGGTGGGTTTCCCCAAATCCAAGTTGGTTTGGTACTGATTCTTGGAGAAGTCCGGACTTTTGATGATCTGGTCCAGACTAAGGTAATCGAAGTTGGAGGCGGGTTCGTGGTACTCAAATTTGTTCAATCCACCAAACCCATTGCGCAAGTCGTATATCAAGCATCTCGGAGAATAGTTGCTCGACCCACTTGTGCTCCTAAATGCAGACAAAAAGGTTGAGTTTTGGTAGTATATGGGGGCCGACTTTTTGTATGCCAAATGGGACTCCTGAGAATTGTACAAGTGGGTGGCCACATGGTTGGCCCTGTGGGAGTGGGACACGGTTATTACTTCACCCATGGAAAATCACGCGTGATGTCTCGAAAGATAACAAGGTAATATGGAGGAGGGGCAGGCTTTTTTGGTTGATAGGGCAATAAGTCCTTTAAGCTGAAAGTAATGTGTACTTTAAGGTTTCCGAATCGAGTAAAATCCATGTTGCACATAGGAGGGAAAAAAAAAAATCCGACACACGTGATTATTGAGAAAAGACAAGTAAACATAGGGAGATCATTGTTTTGGAGTTTCTGTTTCATGAATATATAAAGTCGGAGAATTCGGGCACCAAGTAATGACAGACATCGGGAGAGATCCTAGCGGACCAATTGAGAACGCGAGCATCAAGATAGCGGAAGGCCACGAAGAAAGTACCAGATCCCCATCCATTTCCTCGATTTCGAGCAGCGGAAGTAATGATTCGACTGATCGGCTAATTGAGAGTTTGTCCCAGGTGAACTTATTGGACAAGGCAGACAAGACGGGGCCCACGGCAGGAGACAAGACCCGCGGCGACGCAGACGGCAGCAAGAACAGGAAAACCAGCAAGAGTGCAAAGGAGATTGTTCGTGAAATTGAAGAGATCAACAAAGGAAGCCAAAATGCCTTACACCAGAGAATACCAACACACAGTTCCCAATACCTCCCAGCAGACGACAGAAAGAACTTTATCAACTTTGACGGCAATGGCGACTCTGAGATCCAAAAGTCGCCCGTCAGTTCACGTTTCAAGACGTCTAGCGGCGAGGATGCTGCCAGCGTACAAGAAAAACGTGTCTACGGCACATCTCCGAGCGAGAAGAATGGCGAGAACCCGGTGTTGAAATCGATCAAGCCAATCAAGTTTACGGTGAGAAAGGTGTCCCACGGGTCGGTCAGCTCGCCCGTACTTGGCTCGAGCTCCAAGTCCAAAAAGCCCACCAAGAAAATCGAGTTTGATGAGAAGGACAAGCAGAAGGTGATCAAGCTTAGAAAAGCACAAGCAAAACACGACCACTACACAACCAAAATTAATAAGATTAATAAGGAAATCAACTTCTTGCATGATTTGCTCGTTCCTCCTCATAATTACGACGTTGACTACGCTACCAGAACAAAAATTGTCGGTGCCATTGAAAAGTTGGATAGAAGAAAAGATGAACTCGAAAAGAAAAAGTACACTTTGGGCGTGACAATCAGCCGGTTGTGGAGATTTAAAGACGTCAATGACATTTGGGTGAAAGGTTTCAATAAGGATTAATTTGTATTCTATGTGTATATATTCTATGTATATATATATATGTATGCATTTCTATATAAGCTCTCGTAACGGGTGGCCATCCACCAAGTGACCCGACCCGACCAAATATATCGCTCTCCTCCTCCCCCAATCCCACACAAACTTTCCGGTCTCCAAACTCCGATAGCAAAATTTAGCGCAACCTCGCCAGAACAGAGTTGTAGCCCAACGGTGCAGATTAGCCAATCATGGGCACCATCTCTACCCGCCATATGCCTTGTGAATTTTATACGCCCCCTTTCTTCTATAACATTCAGCCGTATCTGTCGTGGCAAGGTCCGATTCTCCAACATTTTGTGTAGCTTATTTTTCTTCCTTTAGCATTTGCTCTCATTGGGATTTGTTAGGGTGCGACGAGTAGGAATTTTTTTTTAACATAAGGCAGTGGAAACGTATCAAGAGCCAATCAGTTCTGAAAGGATCTTTAGGACAATTTGATTTAGACGACGATAGCGCAACCGTGAACCAAACATCGCGACTTGATAAGATGGGATTAGAGTCACCACTGCGGCCCAATCTTGAGCATGATCACCGTGACCCCGAACGGTTGACCTCACCGCTGTCTCAGGCCCTGTTTCAGCTTTACGAGGAGGACGAGGACGACGACAAGGTACCCAGCGAACCACAGGACGTGCCAATGCCCGCGGCCTCCAATGCCTTGAACCAACAGAAAAGCTCAAAGTTTTTGCCCCGTGGAAGGCGACCTGCCTCCATCATATTTGACAACAACAACTTCTTGACCCCAACCACCTCCAATACGTCATCAACCGTGTCGGGACAAAACACGCCCGGAGGAACGTCACAACCCAACCAATTCAAGAGTTATGAAGATATATTAAAGTTCCCAATTGAGTCCTCGTATGCCTACTCCTACGCACATTTGTCCCCCAATTCCTTGGCCCTCAGATTGAATGTCTTGAAAAGATCCCTAGAAATCTTGAGAGATAGACCCGAGTTGTTCAAGTCATATAATACAAAGAATGACGAATCTGGCGACAAGCGGTTTACCTTGCATTCAAACAACTCTGCCCACTCGGTCCAGGAGCAGGCAAAGTTGCAACAACCCCCGGCCACAACTGCCCACTCACTATACTCGCATACAAACAATTCGTCGGAATACTTTAACGAACCCAACAAAAAGTACAAGCTACAGTCCAATGCATCCTCGGCGGCCTTGGCGGCCTTGTTTAGGCCTCAGGTCAAACGCTCCGATAGCTTCCCCGTAAATCAAGTGTACGGGGGCACCGCCAAAGAAGAGGATAAAAGATTACTATCTTTGAATATCCACCCTACTGGCAACACCACCACTCAAAACGCCCTGGGGAACCTCTCGGATGCATTACTCAACGACGACTTGAAAGACTTGATCACCTTACTTGAAAATGATACAGACTTGTTGTCCAAGAACTCTGAAATAGCTTCCACATTGCATAATCTTTCGCTATCTACAAACTCCCAAAAAGATGGCTCAAAGAACTTAAAGTCCGATGGCTTGAAGAATAAGCTCCTATACGCATTATCCACGCCATTTCTCGAGACTTCCATCAAAACATCTTCCCTTTTGCAAAGTGAATCTTCGTCTACTGGGGTCTCCACCCCCACAAGAAGCTCATTTGTTCACCAATCCAGCACGGCTTTGAATTTGCTTGCCTCTTCAATAAGCGTCAACTCGGCCGCCGCCGCTGCTGCAGCCGCCACCAGTAGTGGCAGCCGCCCATTCCACCAAATGTCTTCTGGTAAGCATTCTGTACCACAATCCGTCTTCACAGTGGACATTGACAACCCATGGTCCGTCAAGGCAGCAAACGATTTGGCTTGTCTTATGTTTGGTGTGCTGAAAAACATGATCAGAAACCTTACTTTAATGGATTTGATAGCACCTCAATTCAGAAACTTTGTCACGGAGAGATTAACTAACTATATCTCCCGTAACTTGGACTTGTCTCTTAGTTCAAGAAGAACAAACAAACTGGAACAGATTACAAACAACAACATTTTGTTTGCAGGTGAAATCGTCGCCATCTTGAGACCAGGAGACCAGAATTATGCATGGACCTCGATGTGGGCAAAACGTAAAGGAAATTTGATCATTTGTATGTTTGACCAGATTCCTTGTGACGCTTTTGATGTCTTGATTCTGTGTAAAAAGGATGAGTACATTCAATCTCCAAAATCAGCCAGTCCTGACGAATCAACAACCTATAATGTTTCGAAAATGAATGAAATTGCAGGTACCTTTTTCAGTCATGTGGACAAGTCCCAAATCTCCAACCTTTATGATGTTTCTGAATCATTGGATGCCCAATTAAGACATATTACCAAGTTCAATGGCGACAACATTGGTGACACCTTGATGGCGTCCGAAAGTGATGCAGAAGAAGAAAATGAGGATTTACTTGATTATTATGCTTCCCCTGACGTCAATGATAGTGAAACAATTAACAAGACAAGATACTACACTGTTCAACTAGGAGGAGATGAAAACATTCCGTGTGCAATCACTTCAATCCCAATGGAAATGAATGAAGAGAATTATGAAATCAAGCTTAAAATACATTCTTTACCTTATATTGCTGGTATATTTGTTCTTGACTCTCATAATTACCACATCTTGTCGTGCAACAATGCCATTGCCCGCAATTTGTTTGGTGTTTCCTTGGAAGATTTGAACGACAGATCCATGGATAATTTGATTCCAAACTTTACTAAGATTTTGACTTTGGGATTAAAAGACAATGCCCACGACTTTACGTTGTCGCCTGGTTTGGTTTTGCCAGAGCATTTTTTCAGAAAGTATGAGGCAATCATCAGACTCCAGCAAGGAGACTGTTCAGAAGGGCAAACAGAAGAGGACTTGTTCTTCCATTCACATGGTGTTAGGGGATTGCATAGAGATGGTAACTTTATCCACGTTGATGTCCAAGTCCGAGTTTCATCGTACGATACTTTGGTGGTTTGGTTGACTTACTGCCGCACATCTCGCAAAACAAATTTGACCAAGGAATTGGACAAGTTGAATGCAAACGATGGTTTGAAGCTTTCCAAACAGCCGAAATTGAATAAAACTGCCATTCTCGAAGAATCACCCACTTCCTCATCAACTAGTTTGCAACCGCCGCCAAATATTGTTGGTGAGGCTCCTGTCTTGAGACACCCTGGAGCCTCTAAGAGCGAGGAAAGACCCAACTTGTCCTCCGCAAGATGGCCATCTCAATTGAACTTGTTTACGCAAAACTATCCTGAAGCAGCTGCCTCATTTGATGCTTCCAATGAAATGTCTAGGAGAAGCAGCACCAGGAAGGCACGTAATGGTTCGTTTGGTATTCCTGTGAAGTACTTGAACACTGGATCTTTAGACAAGAAGCAACCTCATGGACTCTCAAAGTTGAACAAGGACGCTTCCGTTGATATGGAATCCCCAGAGATATCCGAGGACGAGCTGAAACCCACGTCTCTGTCGTCAGCTACTACAGAAAACACTACCCAGACTGAACCTACCTCGACTAGTGCAACAACATCAGACGAGTACACAACATATACAGAAGAGGAAATATTAAAGTTGGAAACGGAAATGTTGACAGAGAAGATGGAACAGTCCGAACACTGGCCAAGAGAAGTTGGTATGAAGAGACGTACAAAGAAGTTCTCTGAATTTGAGGTGGTGAAAGACATGGGTGAAGGTGCCTACGGAAAAGTGGTTTTGGCCCAATACAAAGATGATCCAGTCTACAAAATCATCATTAAATGTATCGATAAGGAAAAGATTTTGGTTGACACCTGGGTCCGTGACCGTAAACTTGGTACCATTCCCTCCGAGATCCAAATCATGGCTTTCTTGAATAGCGAGCCACATCCTAGCATTATGAGAATAGTGGACTTCTTTGAAGATAGACGTTACTATTACTTGGAGACACCTATCTTTGGAGACCCACCGGCCATTGATTTATTTGATTACATTGAAATCAAGAAGAATATGACCGAGACAGAGTGCCGTTTTATTTTCAAGCAGATTGTCCTGGCCATTTACCATTTGCATAAGAATGGCATTGTCCATCGTGACATTAAAGATGAAAATGTTATCGTTGACGAGACTGGGATAGTCAAGTTGATTGATTTCGGAAGTGCTGCATATACAAAGCAAGGGCCATTTAGTGTTTTCTTTGGGACTATTGACTATGCTTCGCCCGAGGTCTTGCGTGCCGAGAAGTATGACGGTAAAGCTCAAGATATATGGGCTTTGGGTATCTTACTCTACACAATGCTTTACAAGGAGAATCCCTTCTACAATGTGGATGAAATTTTGGATGGAGACATTAGAATCCCTTACGTGATAAGTGAGGATCTGGAGAACTTGATTAGGAAGATCTTGATAAGAGATGTGGACCTGAGGCCCACCATTACAGACATTGTTGAAGATGTGTGGTTGAATTTGTAATATATATAAAAATTTTGGGAAATAGCAAATATTTTAATCAGGACAATTGTAGAGTGTAGAAGAGTGGGGGCAAAGAACCAGAACTTGCCTATTAAGGCGTTTGGTTCTTTAGATGAAATTCTCTTTGAGTTTCGGACATCTTTGGTATTCATGGAGATTTCTACGCGTCTAAAAATCTGTGTGAATCAATATGGAGAATGAGGTGGACCTAGACTTGCCGAGTCTAGATTACTCTCGGGCAACATTGAACCCGATTGCACCTCCAGCATTACCCTTTCAGTTTGAGGTCCAGGCTGGGACCTCACAAACCATTACCATTAGCATAGTCCAAACATCCAATGCACTAGATTTCAACAGTGTTCCAATCAACCCCCCCAGCGTCGACTCTATTTTGAACGGAGATTCGAGCCATAGAATCATTTCATTAGAGAAGGACCTTCATATTATAGTCAAATCACTCTCGGCAAATTACTACTTTGTCAAGATCCAGGGATTGGTGAACGATAGAGACCTTCAGTTTGGCATTCTCTTTCACTTCGATGAGAATTGTTACTGCTTATGGGAGTTACCACAAGGCATACTGTTCAAGCTGTTGATGCTTGATTACCAAAAGAGAATCAAGAATATCCATACAGGCGGCGATTTGCTATCGTTAATGGCCCAACCTAGTCCTGTTCAAGCCGATCCTTTGAGCCTGTTTTCCATGAAGCCACCATCTACAGAGGAAACACGTCTGGAGTCGCTATCAGAAACACAAGACCCATTAGCATTTCTTTATTCACGGTATTATTCCACATTATATTCATTAAGCACTCCACTTAGCTACTTTCCCAAAACAGGTTTAAGTCGGTTCAAAAACTTATGTGCTGATCAAGCTACAAGTGCCACATGTTTGGCCACAGCCATCATGACAATAGAACAGATGGACATGCGTCATTCCGAAAAGTTTGGACTATTCAAAATTATAGAAGATCCAGAAAATTTTGACACTTCTCTCGACTCATATGGAGAAATTGATTTGAAGAAGGATTTCATATCCAAACACAACAGCATCTTCAAGAACCAAGAGTCTGACGAAAAGGTTCAACAAGTGGTACTAGAATTGAAGATTAGAGAAGCTCAACTTCAAACTTTGCTTTGCTTAGAATTGATAGACACCTGGGGCATAGATGAGTCTCAATTTATTATAGAGAGCAAGAGCAAATGGGATAAGGAGAGGCAACAGAAACCTGTGCTGTCATTAGTTAGAAAGAAAAAGAAAAGCAAGAAGATTGTTCCCACGTTTCTAGGTATGGGTGTGAACTTTGTTGACGGAGCATCGTCGACTAACTCTCAAAGCCGGCAAGTGGATGCATTGGGTGTGTTCAAAGTGTTTGACACTATTTTGGACAGAATGGGTGTCTGGGATACCCTTTTAGGCAGAACATCGGGAGATGAAAACGACTCAGCGTATGGGTTTTTGGCCTACGTCTTGGTCCCTTACTTCAATAAGAGATTGCCCACAATCGTCAAGTACGCCATTGACAAAGTCAAGGATCTGAATATGAAACTTCAAACCAAATCATTCAGAACGTTTGAAAAAGAAGCCCGTATTCGACAGAAATCGATCAAAGAAGAGACAAAGGCAGTTCACGCTTTGCCCCAGGCGTCTTCTTCCAACTCCAAGTACAAGAAAGTTCTCTTACCTCCAGATAAGGTTCCAGCATTAAGAAAAGCCAAAACGTTTGGATTCAGTGATGATGACGACAACTTGATGCCAGCATTCACTCTCAAGCGTTCAAAGTCGAATCTTTCATCCAAGAATTTACAAAAGAGAGAAGTGGACATGTCCATTGCAAAGCAAGACCTCAAGGAAGCTTCACAGGAGCAACACAATCCATTCATTTTTGGAAAAGTCAAGAAGGTCAAATCATTTGCAGCACCTGTTACCAGAATTGAAAAGTCGTTTTCCCAGGTGGAAGCCACTCCAGCAAAAACAAGAGTTATTGATGTTATTGCTAGCACTCAGGTAGAAGCAACTCCTTTGAAGGTCAACAGAACAGCTTACTCGAATGTCGAGATGACACCACTCAAGACTAGTACTTCTACACAGGTTAAGGATACACCATTGAGAGCTCCCACAACGGCTATGACCACGCAAATCGAAGCCACACCGCTTGCTCCTAGTTTCAATTTGGATACCCAAGTAGAGGCCACTCCAGCTAGGTTTCTGGTTGAGTCCATCCCTACACATGAAGCATCTGAAGTTGTTGATACTCCTGTGCAAGCTTCGACAAGGGTGTCTGCACCACACACAGCCGCTTATCCTATAGCCACACCATCTAAGAGGAACGAATTTGCAAAGCCTAGAGGATCTGTTGTTGATGCCACCCCCATGCGGAGCAGGCCTACTTTGGTGAGTGCCACTCCCAAAGACTCCAGCTTGTCTTCTTCAGGTACAAAGAACCTCAGCAGCAAGTTGTTGGAAGCAATGGCGGAGGATGCTTCACCAGTTACGCTGCCGTTGCTACAAAGAACACCAACTCAATTGATTCATTCATCTCCATTGCAATCGAAATCTTCTCAGAAGCGAAACCGTCCGGGTCAACCAGTGTCAGTTCATGATTCTCCATTCTATAATAGTGCAGCATTGGATGAGAGTAGGTCTAGTGACAGAAGATATGATGGGCCCCAAACTAGTACATCAGATTTAGGCAGAAGGTTAGGAAGTGGGGCACAGAGCCCCATCAAGAGAATGAAAGTCGAAGTCCCCATTACGGCTGCACCCACAGAAACAGTTGTTGTCCTGGTTCCTCAGCCTACCGAGACATCATCCAAAGCAGAAACTGAAGAAAATGGAACAGATGCAGACACTGACGACGACTCGGATTTTGAAATGCTCTCTGCTGCCAAAACCAAGAAACCTCTTAGAACATATACGAGATCACGAAACACTTAATAATATCTATTGAATACAAAACGTTTAAATCGTAAGCTCACCAAAAAAGAGCCCCTTCACTATACTTCTTCCATCAGCTTGGCTCAATACATGTTGGGCCAAGTCAGCGCCGAGGCGGTCTTCAAGTTTCGACTTGACCTCTTCAGAGACTGGCTCGTCGTCGACGTCCATGGCGTCGGATTCCTTATCCACCTTCAAGGCCCTCAAGGTATCTATCGTAGTATTGATCAAGGTTGTCCTTTCAAACTCATGCTTGGATGTATCCTCTATCACCTGCTTGTACCATACCTTCAAGTTTCCGACAACCACCAACTTGACCACCTCGGGCCCCATGTTCTTCAACCCAAGCAAGGCCCCAAACTGGGTACCAGTCGGCTTGGCAGAGTCAAGTAAGGCTCTCAACAAGGTTCTAGTAACTCTTGGTCTTAATGTGGAATATGAAGAACCATAAACCGTAATTATGTGCTTGAGCAAGATGGCTGCGAATTCTCTGACATTCAACTGGTTCTTAAAGATTTGCTGTTGCTCTGGGGAGCTCAAATCCTTGGTAATTGGTCCTATTCTCTTTGCAAGCAAAAGAGTCAAGACACAAGGCATCAAGGCATGGACATAAGGGTCCAAAAAGATGGTTTTGTTGTCACCCAAGGCTGATATCACCTCAAGCATGGTCATTAATATGTCGATATTTCTGAGTTGGTTCGTCACCTGTTCAGCAACAAACTGAATAAAGTATGGCACCAATTGATGTAAACCTGGGTCGCTTTGTAAGGATGTAAGAGCAGCGCTTTTGAGGTGGTCTTTTTCAGGGTCGGAGGAAATAAGAACCTCCACAACCTTATCGAAGTATAGCTTGAGTTCCTTGGACAAGACATGTTTGACAAGTGGCTTGACCTCGTGTGGCTTGTCAACTGTCTTCTTGTCTTTGCCCGACCCAGAAGAAGCGTCTTTGCCGTTGGATTCACCACTGCTTCCCAAGCTCAAAATGTCATTACCCAAGATGGAGGAGGTTGCACCTCTAACAATTGGAGGCAAGCTTTTAATTTCAGAAGGCAATGGGTTTTGAGGAACCATAGGCTGTACTCCTTCGATGGCCAACCAATGTGCTGTGTATGAGGTTTGCCTTGGGACTTTAGGCAACTCTTGGTTTATCAACTTTTCAAACTCGATTTCATGTTCATCAATATAATACAAGGTCTGGCCGCCTGCTCCCACCAACGCTTCCTTATAGGTGAGTGGGTGTGAGCTGTTGTAGCCGTACAAAGGCTCGATGTTCAACACCTTCAACGCATGGTTGATGTCGCTGGTCATCAAGAGCTTTCTCTTGGAGTGTCTCATGAACTGAATGGCGGTCTCCAATATCTCGTGGATACGGTACTCCACATCCATGGCAAGATTCTTGGCTGCTTCTTCGGGCAAAGTGATCCCAAGAGACTCAGCAGCGTCCTTCACCGTGTCATGGGGCGACCACAACGAGTGTGATAATGGAATCTTCGATCCTGACTCCATCTGTTGTTGTTGTACTTTAAAAAAATGTTATGTCGCGCTTGCTTTGTTGAGACATCCAGAGACTTTCAATGCTCGATTGCCAATAGAGGGAGAATGGATCGCCAGAGCTACGATAGTTGGGGCCGAGGGATGGCAGATGATCAATTCCCTTAAAAAAAACTACGGTATTGGTGCTTGTTGATCTTGTCAAAGCTTAAAATTATTGATGTGTTGCCACCATTCTCCCGATAATGCCTAATCTGCACTTCAATTTTCAAATCTACAAGTCTACTTTCTTTCAAGTCATAAATTCATAGGTGATGCAAATGGGAAGTATGTACTTGTTGTCTATCTGTTGGAACTCAACAACTCGTGGTTCAATTCCAATAGTTTCTTGTTTTCCTCCAACAAACGCTGTATTCTCATATGCTTTTTAACCAATTCCCGTTCATATATCTCCAATTTGACCTTATCCTGGCTTTCCTTGTATTCCTCCAACACCTTCTTGGTGTCTGTGTCCAATTCTGTGTCCGGAAGCTTGCCATTTTCGTCTGTTTCGTAACTTTGCAACAAGTGGTCTCTGTGGTCCATCATCTTTTCAAATTGTGCCCTCAATTTCACCTCATATCTTTCCTTTCCAAGTTGTGCAAGCACCTGAGCATCTAGCCCTCTCATCATGTAGAGCTCGTGTAAAAGGTGTTCCTTTCTCTCTGTGAAGCGTGTTTGAATGTTCTCCACTGGAATCGGGACATTCAATGAAAAGTACCGCATGTCAAAGTCGTCCTGCATTTTCTCGTACATTTCCCTGACGGCATTACCGGTTAAGATGGGTGCATCAAAACTAGACTTCAGAAGCTTCTCGTGACTGGATTCCTTGGTTTTGAGGGATTCTTTGAACAAGTAGTTATTCAAGTTGATGGCAATTATTTCCCATGTCGCGTCCTTTTCCTCGGGAGTGATCTGGAATTGGGGTAAACGCTGGATCACCTGGATCAACATGGGCTCCTCCACAAGCTTGAGAATACGGCTCTTTTCTTTCTCATAGAAAGACTTCTTGCTGCCGTATAATGCTTTCATAAAGACAGGGTTTCAATAAAGTGATACCGAGAAAAATTAAAATACACCGTCAGTTTCGCAAGCATTGCCACAGCATAAAATCTACTCATAGCCCCTTTTCAGCCTTGGACATGGCCGATAAGGGTTTGAGTCTGGCCTTGCTTTCTTTCAATTGACTCTGCTGCTTTTCGTATCTCTCTTGGGCGGCCTTGGCCACGGCTTCCTTGGGAGGTGTCCGTGTAGCGGTGGCGGGTGTGTCGTCCTTGTCTGTGTCTCCGAGTCTTCTGCCGGAGTCTTTGGATTTGCCCAATGCTTTTGATTTAGTCGCCACCGACTTGGAGTTTGAATGCTTCTCCAGTCGCGTGGACCCGGTCACGGTGGCCCCCGTTCCCTTTTCCAGAACTGGCTTGGATGTACAACTCCCCATACAATCAGAGAAAGAAGATCGGTTACAAATTTAATTTTCCTGAGTGCATTAAATATGTCTATTTACATGGAAAAGCCCGCTTTGATTATTGGGAGCGAGCAATAAAGTCCGAGGCCAACTTGGAGGTAGCAGCCTGGTAGTCTACATTCTGCCTGAGGTTTTGGAAGGTAGGAATGGTGAGGTCAACCTGCAGTGCCTCTTGTTCGGTAAGGAATGTCGACTGGTCTTCAAGCGACATACGGGAAATGGTCTTCAATTGCAAAGGCTTTCCGTACCAATACTTGAAATAAGCTTGGCATCCACTAATATTTTGCATGTAATTCTTGTACTGGTTGACAATCTCGTAGTAGAGGTTTGCTCTTTCTTGGGACCAGTGTGGGGATAAGATGGTGGCGTCACGCAAGGCAGACCAGTTGGCCAAAGGAATGTAGCTGTATTTGTTTTCGTCCAAGTTGTGGAGACTTTCGTTCCACTTGTTGACAATCTCTTGCAAGGTATATCCTTCCAACTGACCAACCTTCTTGAGAACAATTCTGTAGGAAACTGGGGTTCTGCTGACGTTGTAAATGGTGTAGCTCTCGCTCAATTGTTCAATGACCTCCTTGTTTTTCCAGTCACAGTTGGTGATCACGGTGTTTAAAAAGGTTTCATCGATAGGCTTGATCTTGGAGTATTCTTGAATGATTTCCTTCAACTTGATCAAGGACTCGTCTGTCAATGTTGGGAAACAACGGAAAAAGATCTTGAAGAAACAGTTGTTCACCACAGCATAACGGGCATTCAAGTTGGAGTTGGAGTCTTGTGCATAATATCTGATGGCAGATGTCCAAAAGTACACCAAAGAATCAATGGATTCTTGCGAAGACTCACAGTTTTCCAAGAGTGACACCACAGAAGGAGCCTTCAATTCCATCTTGTATGGTAATTCAAACTTGATAACCTTATCGAAAAAGTGCTTGGAAATAGAGATATCCTTGGAGTCCCCGATAAACCTCAAGTGCAAGTCACTCAAAGATCTCAAGGCTTCGTTCTTAAACTTAACGGATGAGCTGACGTAGTTGTTCATCAACCCTTCCATAAAGTCCAAGGCTCTGGAGTAGTCCTGGGCCAAAATGGAAATCTTACCCATAGAGGTCAACAAGGCGTGACGCTTTCCAGACTCCTTGGCATTCAATTCAAAAAGCTGGATAATCTCTTCATAGGTGAATCTCTTGGTTTCGTAAGCGGCAGGCAAAACGGCTGCCAACACCAAGTCAGAAAAGAACAAGTTGTGTGTCTTTCCAGCATTTTCTGCCGAGTTAATACCGGACTCCCACAAGTTGACAACCTCGGATGTCATGTTGTATTGTTGCATGGTGAAAAGCAAGTTTTGCAAAGAGTACATGTTGAGAAGCTTGACATCCAACTCCTTGTTCAACATCACATCGTTCAAGTGGAAAACGGCCGACTTCAACACCTCGTTCTGCAAATAGTTGGAGTCGTTCATCTGGTCTCTGTCTCTGTTCTTGGTATTCGACAATCTGGAGTTTCTGACAGAGATTGCAGCTGTGTAGATCAACTTGATATAGTTCAGGATATCTTGGTTGGTAAGCATGCCAGAGATGTTGTGGAACTCCGACTTGAAAAATTGGGTGAGATCTTGTGCAACCCCAATCAATGTACTTCGTCCTTGGGCAGATCTGTCTGGAACTCTCTGCTTACCAACAACCAACATTTCCTGGAAATGGTCATACTTCAATCTGGATTCGGTTGTGATGTTGTTGGCCTCTGCAAACTTGGATAAGTTGCTGACGGATTTGTTGATTCCCCCGAGGGCTGTGGCAGATGCCGACGCCGACCCATTCGATGCGGTTGCCCCAGAGTTGTTTCTCTGCTGGAAGAAGTTTATCTGGTTGGAATTATAATTCGAAGGCGAACTGGTCAACTGCAGCGAAAGTGGAGTTGGCTTGTTGTTTCTAACCTTCAGCAATATCACGGGACGAAGCCCTTGCTGAGTGTTGGAACTGATTAACCTAAACATGTTCTTCCACGCTATGTATTGCCACTAGAAAACTTTTTTGTATGATTAAAAAGAAAATCAATCATTGATCCTGCAGGATGCTTCGCTCATTAGGCTGCAAACCAACAAGCACTGGCCGCAACGACATGGCGCTAGTCTGGACTTGCCAACCATCACACTGGATGCTATACGACTACAAGGGTACTTGTGGCCAGTTCAGAGAGTATACTACTCATTTTTGTTAGAGAGTTAGAGAAGTTACTCCAGACTTGTACTGCGTTTCAGGACAGAGTGGCCCTCACAAGGCAGGCTGAGTATGAATGACGTCTACCACCTACTAAACACAGAGGCCTACTTCCATTTCTCCAACCTGTCTTTGGTTAGCGGGATATCTGTAGGAACGGCTTTAAAAATCAAGTGAAGTATTGGCAGAATTGGTGGGCAAGGACGAGAATTGGCTTGCCCTCCCCAATTTCATGTTTGTTCCAGATTGCTAACGTAGGGTCATTTCATACACTTCCACATAGAGATACCTTGCAACAGTAGATTGGTTCCCATGTGCAAAGTGTGAGATAAATGGCCTTTCCGAACCCCACATGGAGATCAAGACAACGTTCTTGACATCCCTATTAACGGGAAGGGTTTGAGGCGTCAAGTCTCCCTGGCAATCAAAAGTTGCGACACTACCGACATCACTCTTATCAGTAATACCGGATATGAGATTGACGGAACGGGTGTAAACATTTCCACGCTAGATTAAGCTTGTGCGATAACAAAAGTCTATCAGTATATATTGTCTCATGTATACCCCTTTATGTTAGTGTTCTCTTGATTCGCTTAACCCAAAAATTTGTTTGCGTTGCCAATCCGATTCGTGAACTCGGACATAAAGTGCCTTCTCGAAAAGTGTCATTTTTGCTATCGCAAACAAGTTCCTCCAAATGAATGGGCTACCGCTAACAGAAAGCACACCGCTACTACAGAAGCCCAGGCGTGGGTCCATGAAGCGGAGAAAGTCCAAGACTCCGCTGCCCGAAGCCAGTAAGTTGGAGACCTTTGATGGGGTCTTTCTACCAACAGCCTTGAATGTCTTATCTATTTTGATGTTTTTGCGTTTTGGTTTCATCATAGGCCAGATGGGCATCATTGGGTCCATGTTTCTCTTGGTTTTGTCGTACCTGGTCAACATCTTGACAACCATGAGTATCAGTGCCATTTCCACCAACGGTACTGTCAAGGGTGGTGGTGCATACTACATGATTTCCAGATCACTTGGGCCCGAATTCGGGGTTGCGATCGGAATCATCTTCTTCATAGGTCAGATCTTGAACTCCTCGCTTAACGTGGTGGGTATCATTGAGCCTTTGTTGGTCAACTTTGGCGAAGATGGGGGGGTCCTCTTTTCCGTATTGCCTGTGGGTTACTTGTGGCTGGTCTTGTACTCTACCATTTTGTTGGCTGTGTGCACAATGATTGCCTTGGTGGGGTCCTCCTTGGTGAGTAAGACCGCCTTGCTTTTGTTCATCCTTTTGACCTTGGCCACTTTGTCCATCCCAGTGTCCAGTATCTTTGTTAGACCCTTCAGTCCAGATGGGGTCTTGTGGTACTCTGGCTTGTCATGGACAACCTTCACAGAAAACTTGTGGCCTCACTTCACTGCCAACGCCGTCGGGTCAATGCAGCCAAAAGGCGTCCCAGAAAACTTCAGAGACTTGTTTGGCATCTTTTTCCCAGCAACAGCAGGTATCTTTGCAGGTGCCTCGATGTCTGGAGAACTTAAGACTCCTTCCAAATCCATTCCAAAGGGTACACTTTACGGCTTGTTGATCACTTTTGTGTTGTACACTCTTGTGATCGTCTCTATGGGTTCCTCCATTCCTAGAGAATTACTCCATAAAGATATCAAAGTCATTCAAACAGTGAGTTTGTCAAACATTTTGATTATTCTTGGGGAATTTTCAACAGCCATTTTCTCGGTTATTATGGGGGTTGTTGGTGCAGCTTCCATGTTAACTGCCATTGCTGATGACAAGATCATCCCAGGGCTTACGATATTTACTTCAAAGTACAAAAACTCTAGCATTTACGCCATTATCTTGACTTGGCTACTTTGTCAACTGTTTTTATTTGCAGATATTAACCAAATTGCAACCTTTATTACTATGGCATTCTTGATGACGTTTATTGTTACTAACATTGCATGTTTCCTTTTGAAGATTGGGTCTGCTCCGAACTTCAGGCCTTCTTTTAAGTATTTCAGTTCTAAAACCGCAGGAACGGGTGCCCTTTCTTGTCTTGTTGCCATGTTTATTGTGGACGGTTTGTCTGCATCGCTTGTTATTTGCTTTTTAATGTTTTTGATTTTGATGATTCACTACTTGTCTCCTCCACTGAAATTTGGTGACATCTCCCAATTGTTAATTTATCACCAGGTTAGAAAGTACTTGCTTAGATTGAAGGTTAACATTAGTGTCAAGTACTGGAGACCTCAAATTTTGTTGCTTGTTGACGACCCAAGAAGTTCATGGAACTTGATTGGATTTTGCAACCATTTGAAAAAAGGTGGTCTCTATATATTGGGCCATGTTATTCTTATGAATGAAGAAAAGACTGTTGTTTCCACAGTCGATGTTTTCAATGAATTGCAAAGACAAAAGCAAGCATGGACCAAGTTAAGAGATGTGTCCAAAATCAAGGCGTTCGTTCAAATTGCAATTGGACCTTCTTTGCCATGGGGTGTCCGTAATGTGTATTTGGGATCTGGTTTGGGTGGTATGAGGCCAAATATTACTGTCATTGGGTTTTACGATTTCAAAAAGCATGGGGTTCAACTTCCTTTGATGACAGACACTGGCGTTGGTATGCTTGATTTGCCCACCGACTCGTGTAGAAAAGAGGAGAAGGTTTCCATAAGCCAATGGGTGCAAATTGTGGAAGATTTGGTTATCTTGCAAGCCACTGTTGCAGTGGCAGCTAATTTCACGGACTTGGAACTCCCAAGCCGCCAAAAGAAGAAGCCCTCGAAGTTCAAGAAGTTCATTGATTTATACCCAATTCAAATGTCACTGGTTAATGAGGTTGATGGTAAATCCATTCTTTCTACCAACTTTGACACATACACTTTGATTTTACAATTGGGTGCCATCTTGACTACAGTTCCAGAATGGAAAGAAACCGGGCATCGTCTTAGAATTATTGTTTTTGTTGAACAAAAGCTGGAGATAGGCGAAGAGAAGAAACGTTTGATGGATTTATTGGAAAACTTGAGAATAGACGCAGAAATTAAAGTCATATCACTTGAAGATGAATATTTGAAGTCTTACAACTACTTGGTGAAGGGTTATCAAAAGAACGTTCAAAACCGTCAAGACTTTGAAAAGATTGACTATATCTTACAGCATGAGCAATGGTGGAAGAACTTGGTGAATGCTCGTGAGAAGATCAAGGAGATTGAAAAACAGAGATCCAAGCGTTCCGTCAAGATTGCCAACAAAGGACCCAAATACGAATTCTCACCTTTGAACTTGACCTCTACCAGTCCAAACTTGAATATGGGCGGAAACAATTTGAGAAACAGAAGGTATACCCTTTCCAACTTGCATACACAGGGTGTTTCACTTTCTTTGAACATGAGCACCAATAACCAATATTTCAAATATGATGATGCCATAGACTCTAGCGATTCAAGTGACAGTGAAAAAGAGGACAGCTACAGCAGTGGAGTAAGCAGCAAGACGAAATCATTGAGCGGGAGCCAGGTTGACTTGGCCAATGTTGCTCAGACCTCTTCTGCAGCTGCGGCTGCGGCCGCTGCTTATACCAGCAATACCTTAAACACCGCTGCTACCAGGTTAAAGAACTTCTCACATTTCAAAAACATCTCATCTGATCGTCTTTCCAACAGATCTTCGAAGGTCAACCTTAAACCAAGCTTTTCAGCAGTGAAGATCCCAGAAGCCAAGGTGAACGCTGATGACGACGAGGATGACGGGGAAACAAGCAAGCCAACAATTCAGTTCATTGTGAAAGAAGACGAAGAAGAGCTTTCCCCAACTCAGGTTCCTGGAAGGAGAGAAGCTTCATCTGATAATGCCCCTACAGACTATTTCTCGGTTCCCAAGAAGAAGCTGAAGAAGGTTGAAACACCTTCTGTTATAACCAACGATGATGATATTATACAGCAAATGATGACACCCCAGTTTTTGGCTGTCGATGAAGAGAACGACATTGACCAAATCAACAACATTCCAAGGTTGGATACTCCTGCCAACATGTCGTCTAGTAGCAGTATACTTCAAAGTGACAATGCAGAAGAAAAGGTGACCTTCAAGCAACTACAAAAGGAGTTGAAGAACTTGAATTTCAATGACATCCCAGCAAAGGGCCAGCATATCATTTTGAACGAGTTGATGAAGAAACATAGTTCGGACGATACCTCTGTCATCATGTCTACGTTGCCAGCTCCAAACATTGGAACACATCTCGACGAAGATGATGCATTTGAGTACGCAAATAACTTAGCATTGTGGTTAGATGATTTACCACCAGTCTTATTAATAAACTCTCAAACAGTGACGGTTACAACGTCATTGTGAGAGTATCAATACATAAATTATAGTTTGCTTTGTTTTGTAGGACCCTGGGATGTAGAGCCAATAAATTTTGGTAGCGCGATTTTTGAGATGGATCACTTAAACACAAAGAGTATGGTATCTGACACTGGATCATTTGCCAACGGTGTAAGACAAATGAAGGTTGAAAGGGGTCATAATACTAACGATTCAAGTAATGATGCGGATATCAGCAAAGCTGAGAAGTTGAGGAGACGTCGTGAGCAGCTAGCTGCTTGGCGTCAGAAGAAAGAGCAAGAGGGCCAGCAGGCTGACACCAAGGACTCAACAGCTGAAGGCGGTCCTTCCGACAAAGTACTGACCGACGACAAGAAGCTTTTACGTCAAAAGAGAATAGAGGAGTGGAAAAAGAAGAAAGCACTTCAGGATACAGAGGCCACCTCCACGCCTAAACCTGATGCTAAGACAACCATATCTCTTAAACAAATGAAGGCTAGACCGAAACCCCAACCAAAGGTGGCTCCTACCAAGCGTTCCTTGTTTGCAGAAGATGATGATGAGACACAATCAAAGAAGCGCTTGTTTAAAGTGCCGAACTTTGACCAAGAGTTTGATGCACACACTGATGATGGTAATGAGGACGAGTTAGACTTGTACCTCAAGAGTCTTGAGGACGATGGGAGTACCACCAAAAAGATATACACCATTTCCAATGACTCTGGGGATGATTCCATGGACGAGGAAGAAGCAGAAGAAGTACAGCAGAAGTTACTTTCAGAGAAACTTTCGAAACTTAACAAGGGAAAGCTACTTAGCACTATGGACCATGACCAGATCGACTATGCAGCATTCAAAAAGGCTTTTTACGTTGAGCCCTTAGAAGTGCAAAACTTGAGCAGTGAGGATGTGGAGCTTATTCGACAAGAGTTGGGAGGTATAAGAGTACGAGGTGCCGGCTGCCCCAAGCCAATCTCAAAGTGGTCGCATTTAAGTTTACCTACCTCCATCTCCAGCATTCTTCAAGAAAAACTTGGTTATGAAAAGCCATCACCAATTCAATCTCAAGCATTGCCTGCCATTATGAGTGGCCGAGACTTTATTGGAATTGCTCAGACAGGGTCGGGGAAGACACTCTCATTTGTATTACCCATTTTGAATCATTTGGCGGACCAGCCTCCGATTCAACAAGGTGAAGGCCCAATAGCTTTAATATTGACCCCCACTAGAGAGTTGGCTTTACAGATTAATAGAGAAGTCAGTCATTTTTCAAAGAAGTTGGGCTTTAGATCTAGTTGTTGTTACGGTGGGTCGCTGATAGAAACCCAAATTGCCGAGCTAAAAAGAGGTACTGAGGTTATTATAGGTACACCTGGGCGAGTCATTGACTTGTTGGCTGCCAATGGGGGACGTGTCACCAACTTGAAGAGAGTGACTTATGTTGTTTTGGACGAAGCTGACAGAATGTTTGATATGGGATTTGAACCTCAAGTCAACAAGATCTTCACTCAGATCAGACCAGATAAGCAAACCGTACTCTTTTCGGCCACATTTCCAAGAAAGATGGAGGTTTTGGCGAAAAGCATGTTGACGGACGCTGTCCAGGTGACTGTTGGTGGTATCAGTGTTGTTGCTAGTGAAATTACTCAAAAAATCGAGTTGTTTGAAACTAAAGACCTTCAAGAGCAAAAATTCTCAAAGTTGGTTAGCATTATTCAGGAAACCTTAAACGAGGATAGCACAGGAAAGATTTTGATATTTGTGGAAAAGAAGTCGGATGTGGACGAGTTGCTAGTGAAGTTGCTTTCGGCCAATTTTCCATGTGTGTCTATCCATGGAGATAAAGACCAAATGGATAGACGGCACGCAATCAAGGAATTTTCTCTGCCCAGCAGTGGTATCAACATCTTGATTGCTACTTCGATTGCAGCTAGAGGGTTGGATGTCAAAGACTTGAATTTGGTCTTGAATTTTAATGCTCCTAGCCATATGGAAGACTACGTCCACAGGGTTGGGCGTACAGGAAGAGCAGGAAAGAAGGGTACTGCTATAACTTTTGTGTCTGTTGAAGATGAGCGTGCCATCACCGAGTTGGTCCGTGCCGTCAAGCTAAGCGTCGGCAACACCGACTCGCTTTCCAATGAGCTCTTGGCAATCAGTGAAAGGTTTATGGACAAGGTGAAGTCAGGAAAAGAGAAGTTCAACTTTGGGTTTGGTGGTAGAGGATTGGAAAACTTGCAAGAGCACAGAGAAAAGGACAAGGACTTACAAAGAAAGGTGTTTGGAAACGACGAGCTTGTGGAAAGCTCATCCAATAAGAAGTCCAGACTGCCTCTTGCTTCAAGTTCTGGAGAAACTGCCACCACCTCTGTTGAAATCGAAGAGAAACTCCCAGATTTTGCAATCATTGAAGGCAGAGCACCCGAGACTTCAGGACCAGACAAATGTAAGTTCCATTCGAGAATCACCGTCAATGACTTGCCGCAGAGTGCAAGATGGCATGTGATGCAGAGAGACACGCTTCTGATGATTATTGATGCCACCTCCACATCTATCACAAACAAAGGTCAATTCTACCCACCAAAGGCCAAAGTGCCTCCACCCAAGAATGGCAAAGAGGCTCCTCCAAAGTTATATTTGTTGGTGGAAGGGTTAACAGAGCAAGAAGTCAAGTCGGCTAACAATATGCTTAGACAGAAGATGATAGAGGGTCTTGAGTTGGCTGCCAAGGAGGAAAACAAGGCACCGGCTGGAAAGTATACTGTGTAACCTTCCCCGGCCATCCCCAAACTAAAACGGTAGAGCTCCATATCCGCCTAACTACGATCGGTACACTACTGTTGATTGCTGTGAACCGATGCAAGTTTAAATAACTAGAATACTCGGATATTTTGGATAATTTCTTAACAAATTCACTCCAAAGGCTGCAAACAGACGTTTTCTGCAGTCGTTTTATAGTCTTGTTATGTCTTCTCCATCGTTACGGTTAAGAATCCATGGATCGGTTATCAAAAACCGTTCCCCCGCATTTTTGTAGTCAAGCTCGGTTCTAAATTTTGTGAGAAAATCACAGGTTATAAAGGAAGCCAAAATTCCAACTTCGAGAAAAGTATAGGGATAAATAACAAAACAAGATGGGATTCAGCGCTGACGATTTCAAGCAATACAAGGGATACGTGGTTAGTGAGATTGAGGAAGGTTTTTACCACCTTGAGTTTGATAGACCAAAGACATTGAATGCCTTCGCTGAGTACGACTGGCGTGCCTACAGTGCCATTTTGGAAAAGTTGGACTCTTACAAGGAGTCCAAAGTGATTTTGATTTCGTCCAGGGTGCCTAAGGCTTTTTCTTCGGGGTTGAACTTGAAGGATGCTATGGCCAGTACTGCTGCCGACAAGGACAAGCCTGCTGAGGTGAGGTATGCCAACTTGAAGAAGCATGTGGACGACTTCCAATACTGTGTTTCTGCACCAAGTAGAATCAACACTCCTACCATTGCTGTTTTGAACGGGATTAACTTTGGTTTGGCCTTGGATCTTGCTGCATGTTGTTCGATCCGTATTGCCACTGCCGACGCTAAGTTCTCCATCAGAGAAATTAAGATTGGTCTTACTGCCGATATGGGCTCCTTGCAAAGACTTCCTCATATTGTTGGAAACCTCTCTTTGTTGAACCAATACGCTTTGACTGGTGAAAACTTTGGTCCTGAAGAGGCCTTGAAGATTGGATACGTCTCGGCTGTTTACCCAGACCTCAAGTCTGCTGTTGAACGTGGTCTTGAATTGGGCTCTGATATTGCTGGCAACGTCCAATGGGCTATCAAGGGTACCAAGAAGTGTGTCCAAGACATGGTTGACGGTGTTTCCACCGAAGAGGGTTTGAAGTGGATTAGTGAATACAACAGTAGAAACCTTGCTGGCGGTCTCACCAAGACTTCTATCACTTCCAAGTTCTAGAAATTAAGTTTTATCATCTTCATCAAGAGCAGGACTACTAGCTGTGCTTTGAGTCTATGGTTGATGTATTTATTTAGTGAATGGGAGATACTCCAAGTGTTTTGTAGAGATGGTTGACTGTATGAGGTTCGTATCAAGTATGTGTGAGTGGAGCTTACGTAACCTCGATTTTCGGTTTTTGCTTACATAACGCACCCACCAAGTCAAATCTTTGGGAAAAGAATTTTCACACTAAGGAACCAATGTTAACGAGAACAAAGTGTGGTGTTTCTCGGGCCCAGGTGCATAGGAGGTTGTACTCTACTAGTATTGCACTTGACGGAAACATTTTGACTCAGTCTGTGAGCACTTCGACCGTTTCCAGAAAGTCTGCGGCCGCCCCATCGTTGGCAAAGTTATTGTCGCAGACACCTTCTTCCACATACCTCCAAAGCATATCACATTCGACCTTTACTCCTAGTAAGGCAGTCAAGAATACCACCGAAAAGCTGAGTTTGTTGAAGAGAAGTATTCAACATTTAATTGAATCTAGAAAATATGACAGCTTGTTGACCGTATTGTTACGGTGGTCCCGTTCTGATGATAAAACCTTCAAGTTATTGGATCAGCTTTCTCAAGAGGAGATTTCGTCCCTCTTGAGTAAAATTGTCGACGAGCAGATCAAGGTATTGCATGACTTCACATTGAATGTTCCCATTGCCAAGGCTGCATCTGGAGCAAAGTTAACGGACGGGATCGACAGCTTCACCGTGACTGATCCCAACTTATCCAAAGCAAGAAAAATGTCCTCCGAGATTAGACAACTTTACAGTGCATTATTATATACCGACAAGTCTGAGTTCATCTATCACGAACAAAAGAGGCACGATATCTACTCCTCGCCCACACTTACGGGGTACAAATTGAGTATTGCAGATTATGAGAACTTGATCAAGTTAGAAATGCACAACTTAAAGTTTGACTTGGCGTCCAAGTGGTACCAGCATTTTGAAAGTCAATTTCCAAAGAACTATGCAGACAAGATGTCGTACAAGATGTGGATGATGAAGTTCCAGTTGTATGCCGGTGGTTTCCCTTCCTTTTGGTCAATTGGCGAAACTGAGTTGTCGAGCATTTCCTACAAGCCAGGCAGGAGTAACTTTATGTGGAAAACAACATTTGCAAACTTATTTCAAGAATTCTTGATGAGTTACAAGAGACTGGGGAACAAGTTGGTTTTGAACAATGACTTTCTCGAGACCTTAATTTATTCCATTGGATACTCGAGAAACGTTGACTACTTGTATAAATTTCTTGAAACCAAATTTGGGATCCAAAGAGGAGGAACCATTGCTCCGGACTTTGCCAAGATGTCAATAGAAAGTCCTAGCTATCCCGACGCCAAAGTCGTTAGAGCAACATTCACAGCATTAGCATACAATGATAGATTTTTTGAAGGACTCAAGTTCTTGAATGCTTTCCAAAACTTCTATGATATTTCCTTAAGTGATAGAAAAACCAAGACTTTTTGGGAACAGATCTTCAGATGGTGTGATATCACCACCAAGTATAACGACAAGAAAGCATTACAATATTTTATCAGACACTCGATCAACCACTCTAGAAAAGTTACTGTCACTAGTTTGGAGGAGGCCAAGGAAGATGCAGACTTTGATTACGTTGGGTATCTCAACTTTTCAAAGGATTTGCTGCACCAGAGATATGATACTTTCAAGTCCTTGTGGAAATTGTATTCGGAAAACAATGGTTTTTTCTCGAATCAAATATACAAGTTGTACCTGGACTTTTTGCAAGAAGAGAGAGGCGAGGTGGAAGAGGACTATTTCGAGTTCTTGACTACCTTATCTCAAGAGTTGGCCAAGTACAACACACTCCCAGAGTCATTCAACAGAAGAACGGACTTACAGATCAAAACTCTCAAGTCCTTTGATACCTCGATTTATACAATTTACACCAGCATCATGAAATCCATAATAGACCACAAATGGAAGGCTGGGTTGGCTGGTCAGTGCAAACCTCTCATAGAGAAGTGGAGTGTTGACAAAGAAATGCATGACTCCTTGACGTCCTGGTTTAAAGATGATAGATTGCCGCAATATAGAGAAATGATGGACAAGAAGAGACGTGAGTTCATGGTCAACTTGAGGTCCGAGGAGAAGGACGATCCGTTTTTGGATATTTTATGATAGACATGGGTAGGTATAAACGATACTGGTAATAGGTGTAGCAATAGTAGGAGAGTTGGGGATATTAACTGATTTAAAAGGTGGTGTTGCAGCCAGTTGCAACCGGCGCATTTTCTGTACCACCCCTTCAAAGAGAAGCAGCCAGCGACCCGTTTTTCCAATCAAGTTTTCTACTAAAACTTGGCCAAACTTGTACATGTTTATGTCGGACCAACATCTATACGGTCAGATGTCCGTATACTTTCGTTGATGGTCGTGTGGTTACTGGCTGCAACATCGGCCAGCGGAACTGCCAACGCGCGTTTCAACAGCCTCACACAGTCTTCGTAACCAGTCTTACATGACAGTGCCAACAAACACTCTCTCGATTTGAGCTCTCACTGCTGTATCTAATAGCCCACTTTCTCCTCCTTACCCATCGCCCAATGCTTTCTTGCTGGCTGGCGTTTCTGCAGCTTCAAGACCTTCCGCCCCAAGTTGCAAAGTTGCAGTCGTGCCCCACCCAATTTCTGCTCTTACGTGTACAATATCTCTGGACGCTTTTGAAAAAAATCAATCACTTGTCCATAACATAATATACAATGGCTGCTGAAGGTTTAGAAAAGATCACCGAAGTTCCAGTTGAGTTCTTCAAGGATGGTTCCGCTTTTGTCAAGAAGTGCCAAAAGCCAAACAAGAAGGGTATGTTGTGCTAGAATACACGTTGTGAGCTGGACTTTGTTACTAACCGAATTTTTTAGAATACTTGAAGATTATCAGAGCTGTTGGTGTTGGTTTCATCATGATGGGTGTCGTTGGTTACGCCGTCAAGTTAATGCACATTCCAATCAGATACTTGATTGTTTAAACAATTTACCGTCCAAAACAATTGCATTCAGTTCTAGTTATATTGATAGGTTAAAGTTTGAACCGATGGCAGGTTTGAAATGTACGTAATAATAATTTTGTTGTTGTAGGATTGCTTCATGATCTGAGAAGAATGTAGTTGAATACACTTCTTGGGGATGTGACCTAGCAAAGGTGCTATCTATTGATCACCGTCCACCAGTTCCATGAGGCGCTATGAGGGCGAGCGGCCTGTTGAGTGGTGTGTCACGCGACCAACTTACACGTGCCGGTGCCATTAAAGATGCGCCCTCAATTTTTCAAGTCCCAACCAACCTCATCGCCATGTCCCAATCGTCAGCATTCGTTAAGAAATTGGCCTCCAATGACCAAGGTGTTAGAGAACAAGCCTTTGAGACCTTGAAGAAGTTTCTTTCATCCAAGGCTAATACAAAATTGACATCCTTGGACTATGAGAAGTTATGGAAAGGGTTGTACTTTTCGATGTGGTTCTGTGACAAGCCAAAACCTCAAGAAAACTTAGCTGAATCTTTGGGGGAGTTATACTCCAACTTTATTCCTGAAAAGTCATTTATTCCATTTTTACAAGCCTTTTGGAAAGTCATCATCAAGGAGTGGTCCAGCATTGATCAGTGGAGAATCGATAAGTACTTGTTAATGATCAGACGTATTTTGAGACACAACTTCAAGTTCTTGGCCAAGAACGAGTGGGACTTGGAGCTCATCAAGCAATTCTCACAGGTCTTATCCAAGAGTGTTTTGAGCGGAAAGAACTCCGTGCCTGCCGCTTTACCATACCATTTAACTGACATCTACCTCGATGAGTTGGAATTAACGATGTTCGAAGAGTTGAAGGATTTACAAGAAGAAGTCGATGATTTGGACGAACTGACCGAAGAATATAAAGAAAAACTTCAAGAATTATATAAAAAGAGATACGAGATTGCACAGGACATACCTATAAAGGATTTGGTTGTTGCATTCGAGAAGATCCCAGACTACGAGACTTTGGCTACCTTGAGAAAGAGAGCCAAGAATGAAGTCTTAAAGTCTCATAGATTGGTTGATTGGGGTGTCATTGAAGAAGATGAAGAAGAAGAAGAAAAGGGCGACCAAAGTGACCAAGAAGATGAAGACGACGATGGCGAAGATTGGAAGGGTTTCTGATTTGTAAATATATAGAAAGTAAAGTATTGCATTGGGTAGGCTTGTAGCAAAATTGTTCAGTTTGTATATGTCATGTGACTTGGATTTCAATGAGCACATTAAATGCCAGGTGAAGGAGAACCCAACAAGTACATTCCCAAGTTTATCTCCGCTAAACCATGGTATAAGGAAGGTGAAGGTGATAAAGAGCTGAGCGATGACTATTTAGCTCATCAGCGGAAGGATCCAGACCAAATTGTCGATTACAGCGTGCTGTTGACTGGAAATGGGATTCGAGATGAAATGGAGGTGAGCGGCAATTCCAAGGTAAAAAAGACTGAAGATTATGACTCGAAGCGAGATAGATGGTTTGGATATGATATTGATGAGTGGAAAGATACTTTGGAAAACTGGGACGCAATACGAGCCAAGAAACGTCGAAAGTTGATCTCGAAACTGTCAGCTCTCAATGAACTGGAGAAATTGGACTCGGACGACACAGACTATGAGTTGGAAGTAGTGGAGTTGAACTTGAAACGAGAAGACATCAAGCTGTTGACTGATGTAGAGGCCTCCGATAGATCTTTAAGAGATAGCCAAGATATCCCATCATACATCTACAACATCACCAGTAATGCCAATAATAAAATCAGAGTCGACTATGATCCAAAGTCTCGGCTTACCAAAGACCTCTCAAAAGGATTCATTAATAACGACCAACAATTTGTCAAGCATTTAACAGGAGAAGGCCGGAAGTTGACAGAACTTCAAAAGTTTTCGTGGGAATTGAACAAACAAGACCAACAAAACCAACAGCAAGACCTACTCAAAGATGCCTTTCAAGGAAGAGAGAATGCCGAACCTATCTTTAATTTAGACTTATCCGTTGAGGCTAGTCCGACCTTAATGGAATTGAAGAGAAAACAACATGAACAGCAGCAAAAGCAGGGTAGCTCTAAGGTAAGCGCAATGGATAAAATAAAGAAGGACTCCACTTCTTCTGTGACCCGCACAGAAGATTATTCCAGCTCCAAGTCCAAATACATTGAAGATGTTTACGTCAATGGCCATAAATCAGTATTTGGGAGCTACTATGAAGCTGGGAAATGGGGGTTTCGGTGCTGTAAGAAGCTTGACAGAAATGCCGAATGTGACTCAACCGGCTAGCTGTACAAGTGGCCGACATTATTCCCAAGGACCCAGGATTTCCAATTTTTCAATCTGACAGAGACGTTTTCCTCGACAGTCTCGATTTGGCTCAACTCCTTGAATGCCTCGATAACCATGTCGAAATCCTTCCCATTGTTGGTCAAAAAACGCAAACGATGAAACTTGAGCAATTCAGAGACTTTGATTGAGCCATCCAGCTTGTCAAAGAGAGATCTGAGATATAAATCCTTGCAGAGGTTCTCGGTGGAAAAGTAGTAGATCAATTGGGCCTTTATCATCTCATACTTGCTCAAGTTTGGGGGGGCTGGGATTTGGGCTGTGGCCAAATGGGTCATGATTGGAGAAGAGGCGAAGTCATGCTGAAAGGCAGGTGGGGCACGCAAATCTTGTCTGAGCGGAAGCTGTTGCAAATGACGGTACTGGATGGAGTTGAAAGCGTCGAAATCGAGAGGACGCAATGGGCTCAATGTGGAAGCGATTGAAACAGGAGAAGTCATGGAATTTTGAAGGTAGGCAACTGGCAGCGTTTCAGCTGACTTCTCTTGCGATACAGATGCCCCTGCTTTTTGGCTATAGCTATGTGATGCTCTGTTGTTTGGAACACATATCATTGGCATTGGCAAGAGGGCAGGGTATCTTGGATCATAGCCTTCAGGAGGCTTATTCTCATCGATTGGAGTCTGAGGCGAGCACCCGCTATGAAGCTGTCTCGTAACAGGGGGGTGGGTGAGTGAACCCCCACTCTCCGAAGCAGGGTTAGGGGAGCCGGAGCCTTGGGTTTTAGGTGGCTGGAAATTGCTTTCATCTATTCTTGCAGAGGAAATCCGGGACGTGTTGACAAGCAAGGGTGGTGGAAGATTTGGATACTGGTCTCCCAAAACGCCAAAAGGGACGGCGAAACCCAAGTGGCTGGGAAGCAACCCAGCAGGCAATTGAGGTGGCCCTGGATGAAATTGAACTGGCTGAAGCACAGGATAAGAGCCAGGGTAAGGCAAAGGGGGGTACAGCGATTGGCGAGTACATGGAGAGGAGGCAGGAGGCACTGGGTGATGGGGAGGAGGCAGCATGTACTGGAAGGGAACAAAAGGAGTAACTCCATGGTAAAAGTTGGGAAACGGCGTTCCCGGCAAGTTGATTGATGAGCTAGGCAGGCATGAGACCGCATTGGTGGCAAACTCCGGCCACTGTGGGCCGTTCGGGGACTTTGCTTCCGCCGGCCGCAACGACTCCTCCTCGTCGCTTTTGAAGTACTCCTCGCTAAGTTTAGTGAATTTGCGTTTAAAGTTACCCTTAAGTTTGTGTGTGGGCTTTTTCTTCTTGAGGCTGGAATTCAATACGGGATAGCACCTCTTGCTGGTGTGTTGCTCTTCCATGGAGCCACCTAAGCCGTTCAATTGATTTGTCTCCCAAGCGTTGGTAGCCGGGATTGGTGCAGGCATCAACCGCTTGGTGACACCGGTGATTCTTCTGTTTGGTGACACACCACCACTGACAAGCACACCTCCTCCCTCTCCTTCCTTCAACCCAGCCAGCTCTGATTTGTCAGTTTGTGTTGCGAGGAACCTGCCTCCCCCTTGGTTTACACCTCCATTTAATTGTGAAACCCAAGTTGATGTTGTGTTTTCCATTGCCCTCCGCTGTGCCAATACAAAAAGATACCTTTGAATGTTGCTGCAAAAAAAGTTGGCTGTCAAAAACAGGCGCGCAATTTTGTGTGCTTTGACCTAGCTGCATCCGGCAGTTACGTAAGCGGCTCGCAAAGGCGCACATGGGTATCGCTAGTGTGCACATGGGGCTGGGCGCAACGCAGAAGAGTGGATGCCTAAAAGAGATCAGCCAAAAAACGGTAAACGGGGGGGCAGAACACGCACGTGGGCCCTATCCCCCAGAAAAAATTGCACATAAAGCTTATCATTTACCGTTTGGCCTCGTGTGACAAGCACTTATATACCAGAAACTTCTTTTTGAGTACCACACGTTGACTTACTTTAATTAGAAACGGCCGTGTGTTGCTTATGTAAGTTCCGTAAGGGTATGATTTTTACAAACGTGGGTAGTCTTGTGGCAGATTTATAAAGGTGACAAGATCCTGCGGGAACGCAGGTATGCCCTAATTAGTTAGGACATTGAAAGAGAAGCGAAATGTTGCCTACCCCACCAGTTTTGAAGACCACGATAATCCAGCTTAACAAGGACCTCGATTCCGATGAGAACAACTACGAGATCTTGACCAACGACTATTTGAATAAGTCGCCCTCCAACGACCCGGTGAATGGGACCAGCGGCAGCAAGTCGGTGCTGCTGCGCAAGAAAAGAAGACGGTCGTCCGCCAATGTTGACGAAGAGGAATTGGCCAAGAGAAAACATGAGACGAAACAGCTCCACTCGATAATCGAAAAGAAACGTAGGATAAAGATAAATCGAGAATTCGAAGCCTTGAAGTACTTGATTCCTGCTTGTCGCTCCACCTCTGGCTCCTCCACAAACTCCCCCGTCATAAAGCCTGCAAACTCGAGCTCAAACAATGGGAACAAGATTGACGGCATGTACAAGCTCACCATATTGAAGTCAAGTGTGGAATACATCTTGTACTTGCATCACATTATCCAAAAACAAAATGAGTTGCTTCAACAATCAAAAGTTGACTACGACTTTGATATTGGGTTTGCCAAGATCCCGTTGGACGTTAATCAATACAGAGACATTGAAAAGGACTTTAATTTCAAATCGTTGATTACTGACGTAAACACCATTCATGAAGAACACTCCAGAGAAGAAAATGAAGACAGCGACTCGTCAAACCATTTGCCCTCGCCTGACGTTACCCCAGACATGGCTCCCATAATGACAATCTTGAACAAATATCAACAAGCCCAGAGAGACGCTCAAAGAGACGCTGCTTCCCGTGTCTCGAGAAAACAATCGGTGCCAATCTCACCCTTCACAAACCCTCAATCCACAGCTAACACCCCCAACCTTAGACACCAGTTGAAAAAACCAAAGGTTGAAACCATGTTTGCCCTCCCAGACCCCGCAATTAATCCTCTGATCGAATTGCCTAAAAAATTACTATTCAAGCTGAAACCCAAGAATGACAAGATAATAATCCACCAAGAGGTTGCTTTGCCCACTCCAAACTCGTCGGTGCCCAACGAAGAGGATGAGGACGGAAGAAGATTATCTGACCACGATGCTTCAACTACCTTACTAGCCTTGAGGAGATCAAATATAGACAGCTTGTTAAACTAGCATTTCCCCAGGTGGGATAGGCAAGTTCCTTTTTATGGTGGATTTATTTCTATGTTAATGTGTATTAATATTTATGATTACGGTATTAGACTGTCTGGATAAATGCTTGTAGGGTGCACTTGGGTAATTCAAAATGTATGTGCTTTGTTTGCAATTCGTTAACACCTTCAAGCCCGCACACGACAGTAGCCCCAGCCCAATCCTGTGCTAGCACATTGAGCCTAGAGTATCGTGACGCTTCCAGCAAATCAACATTTGTCTCTCCATAACCTGTCCGTTGTCTTAAAAAGTGGCTAGGCATAGGTTTTCCCACACTTTGCATTGCTGTGTATCGTGGTCTTTTCCACAAACAAGAGGCGATAGTAACAGTCACCTATTCTTTTCAATGGTGTATGATTGCTGCTGTTTCCTCTCCTTATTGTAACAATTCATTCTCTCTCAAGTACTCGACAAACTCGTCAGCAACACTCGGCCACGCAGCCATCTCGTCGTATCCGCTAAAGCCATGTGGATCGCCAGCAATGACTTCCTGTAAGAAAAGGTAAAACATGGTCCACATGTCTTTTGAAAATGCTCTCTTGTACTCCTTGCTTATAAATTCGTACCATTGGTCCAACCTCTTTGAGATATCTTCATAGTTCGATGATCTCTGAAACTTGAGTGGAAGCAACAACTTCCAGTACTCAATGGCCAATTCTGAGTCAAGCAACTTCTGGTTCTCGTTTTCCAACAAGAACCCAAAGGTATAGTTGTACAACAGCTGGAAGTTGGTTCTTGGATCATTCGTCGTGTCATCGTTCTGAAGGTCATCCCAGTATTGAGAGATGAACTCTTTCATACCAGAGAGGGTATTTATGCCACGACTACCCCATTCTTCCAAAAAGCTGTCACGCTTGAACACCCCCATGCTAGGCGAATTCAATAAGAAGGCCAATGCTAAACTTTTGATGTCTTCAGGTTCGATTTCCAAATCTTCTAAATATGACATTGTTCCGTCAATGTCTATCTGATCTGGATTATTTTGATCCTTGTACTTGTCGAATACCTTGACCAACTTCGGATCGACCTTGTTCTTCTTCTTGGACTTGGACTTCTCTTCTTCGTCGTAGAAGGCGTCCACAGCCCTTCTGAAATCATTATTGTATCTTCGAAGGTACAGTTTGGCCGAATCTGAGGAAGCGCCTGTTAATTCAATAAACTTGACGACGGACTGCAATAGTTAGTATGAAATTCATCTTGTGGCGGACCAAGGGTTCACAGGTTTGGAGTGGCTAACCAAACGCAATCAACAGAATACACATGTAATTGAATGAAAACAAAACTATTGTTGCCTGGCATTCAGCTTGCCATATCTAGCTAGTCAATGGTAGCAATATCCTTGCCTCTACCTGTATTCCCTTTTTGTACTGAATCGGTCTGAACTCACCATTTAAACAAATCAGTATATGGAGTTTATTTTTTTTGTATATCAATCAACATGATTTCTCAGGCCGTACTTCAAAGTATCCTTGGCCGACCTACACTATCCGACTTGGCCACAAACACTGGGGACCTCGATAATGATATTCTGATTCTCCTTGATTGGTTGAGTCCCTTTTTCCCCAATTTGAACGAGATCAACATACGTGAATGGCACCACCCTCAAGAAGCGCCAACACAGCGGCTAAGAGCTGCCATGAGGTCGTGTTTAAAAGACGACAGCAACCAAATTGGATTTATCAAGCTCTACATCAACTCTGTCACCATTGAATGCAACAAGGTAGTTGGGCGCCTTGACCTTCAATCCTTTCAGTTCATTGATTATTACCATTTGATTCGTGTGATAACTGAGTATTTTGATTTCTACATCCAAAACATGAAGTTGAACAAATTGGCCAGTGATCTCTTCCAAAGAAGTTTGAACTCACTCATATACAAGCACTTGGTGAAGCCGGACTTCCTAAGATTATTTCTGGATTACTTGATGAGTTCTTTGGATAACATGGTTGATACTATTGATGTTTTGAATTTATTCTTTGCAGTAAACCTTGGCAATGAAGTGAACAGCATCCTTATCAAATTGTCCATTTCCAAGATAAAGCTGTACATTCTAGAAAATTGCAGTAGAATATGGAACAAGCCCCTTCTAGACACCATAAATCAATACATCCAGAACCACATATATCCAAGGTTCTCATTGATCTTGAAATCATCAGTGGAATCTTTTGATGATATGTATTTATATGAGTTGATCAAAATTGCCCATGACGAGTTGGTATCCTTCAGAATCAATGAAATATACGATATGGTGGTGGATTTCCCCAATAGTTTGCATGGCTTGGAAGAGTTGCACAATTGTCTTCTGATCCGATACTCCATGAATGATCTCTCAAAGGTTTCTTACTTAACTAACCATTCCTTGAACACACAATCATATCAGAGAGCAAAGTTGGTAGATAAGTTCATTGAGGCGTGCCATCTTTCCTTGTTACATAGTGGAGCAGATACGGTAGATGTCATTACTACGTACACCAAAACTATCAAGTCTTTTTTGATAATTGATCCAAAGGGTGTTTTGTTAGATAAAGTCGTCAGGCCTATACGGTTATACCTAAAGACTAGAGATGATATTATTGTGAAACTAGTGCATGGCTTGTTGGAAGAGAAAGGTAATCCACTCAGTGAGCTTGCCAGTGAGTTGACTAGGAAGAGGAGTACTAAAGTTCTGGAAGATGTACCTGACTTAAAATGGTTTCCAGACCCAATAGATGCGTTACCAGATTTCAAAAAGGGTAAGGTCACTGACATCATAGAGTCATTGATATCTATTTTTGACTCGAAAGAGATATTTATTTCTGAGTTCACCAAACTCTTCAGTGAGAAGTTGGTCAATCTCCATGACTATGATGTTCTGGATATTACAGTTCAATTGGCATTGCTTAAGGCAAGGTTTGGTAAGAATGAGTTCATGATTTTGGACAACATGTTAAAAGATATCGAAGATAGTAAACAAACAAACCTCGCAATTAACGGACTTGGTCTGGTGTTCCACACATCCATTCTTTCTCATCTTTATTGGTCGACGATTATGGACAACTTGGATGCTGAAGTTCACAATTTTAGAGTCCCTCAAGTGATAAAGGATCAGTTCAAGCTATTTAACCAAAGATTTGAAGAGCACAAGCGAGGTAGAGTCTTGAAAATGTTGCCCAGCTTGGGTTTGGTGAAGCTTGATTTGGAATTCAAAAGCAGGAAGATGTCGTTTGAGGTAAGCCCAGATAGGGCCGCCATCATCTCACTATTCAACGACGAAGAGAACGAGCTTTCTGTTGACCACATCTCAAGCACTCTCAAGATGACGCCATACATGGTCACTAAAGGATTGGAATTCTGGGTTCAGCAAGATGTTTTACTCGAGCTTACCAAGACTTTGTACATTGTCAACGATGATGATGACGATGATGACGTCCAAAATTTCTACGATGCCAAAGCTTCAAAGACAGAAGCCAGTGCAGAGTCAGCCATCACAGATCCTTCTCTGGATCATAAGCTATCACCATTGAAGCCACACCTACAAACCATCTTAGAAAATATAACATCCCTCTCATTTGAGAGAATAAAGAGCTTGCTCAAGTTGACAGTTCCAAGAGAAAAGATTGATTTGTCTAGTGTTGAAGACAAAGAGCTTGAGAGTTACTTGCAACTTTTGGTTGATCAAGGAATGCTAGAGTTTAGTAGTGGCACATACAAGATGAATAGAAAATAATAGATTGTGCTATACTAATTTTCATTATTGACGTTGGAAACCTTCTGGCTGTATTCTGTTGAAGGTTGTAGTTTGCGTGGCGCCTTTGTGTCCTCCATTGTGTATCCCGGTATACGTAAATTCCAGTTTCTCTCTAAGTGTAGTTGGAAATCACGGATGTCAAGTTTGTTAACTTTTCTATGTTTTGCTAGGCGGCACGCAAAGGAGGTCACTGAAGACACAAACTCGTCTGCCAAGTCAAGGAGTAGTTCATCAACGTCGTTATCCACGGTAGGCTTGACGTCCCCCTCGGTGGCTGCGATAGAGTTGGTCAACTCGGTCAATCTACGCTTTGTCAAAACTCTTCCACCATTGTCTGGAATGTTAATAGGAGTAATGTTCGGGTTGTCATAATGGATTTTGTTTGCGGGTGTTCCATAGCTGTTGGCCAAGTTTGGAGATGACAAGGTGGGCCTTATTTGTTGAGCAGACAACTTGGCAAGTGCTGGGGACTTACTTGTAAGGAAGGAAGATGGTGGGATAGGCGTCCTTATCGAGTTAGGTGTAGAAGTCCCGGAAAGTGAGGTGGTAGTATAACCTAAACTTGAATTTATTGGAAGAGGGGCTTTCTGTGGCATTGATGTGATAGGTGGAGTAGGGGTTGTAGATCTTTCTTTGCCATTACCTCCCCCGATTCTGAAAGCTGGCTTTGGGGCGCCAGTTGTGGTGGTCACCTTAGATTTATCTTCTGTTGCCTTCTGTGGGCTTGGGGTCGACGATATAGACTTGCTTTGGTTGGCTATGTTGGCTTTCATGAACAGAACAATCTTTTGGAAGTCCGCCACTCTTGGTGCTAGTTTCTCTATCTTTGTATTTAATTCCTCTAACACGCTTGGATCTGTTTCGTTCTTTCTGTCATTTTCTAACTTCTGAGCCATCTGTTGCAACTCGTCTAATGATCTCTGTGCCTTGTTGAGTTGCTCCGGAGTGACCTTCTTTGCTGGTGCTTTGACGTCTGCGCCTGGCGATCCTGCCCTTGAGTTGGGTCCCAGTTGTACCATTCTATATTCCTGTGTCTTTTAAATTTGCTTGGTCTATTCACCAATCTCCTTGTGTTTCAATATATTCAAACCAGTAATGGCCTTGTGGATGCTATAAACTGTCCTATAATGTTGGGACTGTTGATAGTTTGAGTACTCTTTTTTTTGTTGCAAGTATTGCAAGTAAGTCACGTGTATTTTCAATTTTACTAAGCAGTACCTTAGTGGAAAGTTCACCATACCTCTCTCATCCAAATGAGCCTACAGAAATGGTACCATGCTGTTAATGTTACTATTAAACTATAATACAGATATCCAATGCAATATGTTTCTAAAATCTATAAAAGTCCCATTATTATCTACCAAGCAAAACATCTTTCAACAGATATACCATTGTTACCCCACCAGTTAGGCATGTCAACAGACCAGCCAACTGAAAATAGTAAGAATATCAACAAGATTGCCAAGTTGTACCCAGTATCAAAAGCGGCTGCTAAAATGTAATTGTAGCGCTTCCACAAATCATGTTTGTAATTGAAGGCCCAGTACATGGTTATTGTACCACCAATAAACTTGGACAAGTAACCAGTGGACAAGTTACCATAGAACCTGGACATGCTTGAGAAGAACACGGTAGTGTTCCAAAAGTTGAACAGAAGTTTTGAATTTGGATATCTGGTGTGCAACTTGTAAATGATTATTGGTGCAACAAGTCCCAAGACAAAGCCATATGGGAGGAGAGGGTACTTGTCAAAAAGTCTGGAGGGTCCCAACACCACATACTGGATAGCATTAGTGTGGCTAATTGCGATGGATTGACCTGTCCACTGGTGAAGAGGGTCAACTTTGGCACCAGTCAAAAACTCTCTCTTTGACTTTAAAACCCACTTAAGAACAATGTAGTTGATTGGAATCCCAATGGCTTCTCCGAAAAGCTGAGAGAAGAAAACAGCCTTGGGGGGCAAGTGGTTATAAAAGCCCAAACGCATACATTCCAAGTGGTACTGTGCTCTGTACCAGGCATTTCCGGCAATACTTCCAAAGACAAGGGCTCCAGCGGGGTGCTTGTGGGAAGCATTTTGAATCATGTACCCGTACACCAACTCGTTGAAGGTTCCTATCGCCAATTGGAAGTTGGACAAAGCATACAACCAAGCCAATGGAGTCACGATGATCGACCCCATGACCAAAGCCACGATACAACACCACCAAGGCATGAACATGTGCCCACTTAAGAAAATGGACATCAAGGTAACAAAGGAAATAATAAACAAGACAGCATACCACCAGTTTGGAACTTCTGCATAGTTGCGTCTAAGTCTATTCAATCTATCGGTTCCTGGTGTACCCAAGGTGCTAATGGATTGCTTGAATTTGTCGTAGCCAAAGAGGACAACCCAAGTGATCCCACTCACGTATGCTGCATAGTCAAAAAACATATTCCAAGCTCTCTGAGCTCCTAAATGCACTGGGCCATAAAATTCATAGGCAGTAAGATTAAGCTTCAAATCTGGAGTCAAGAGCTCGTTGGTTGGATACAATGTTCCGTTCGAGGTGAACAAAGAGTTTGACATCAAACCAAACTGGAAGCCTGGAAGAGGACCCCATTTGACCAACGGAATCATGATCCAGGCCCCAATCACAAATGCCACGAATTGAATCACTTGGATCCAGTACGGATACAACATGATACTTGAGGTGATGTTGGCCCAATCCAATGAGAAGTTGAGCACTCCCATTCCACCCATGCCCGAACCTATAAAGTTCAATGTGGAGTTTCCTGGAGCGATCCAACACAAGACGGCCAAGGACGATGTCATTGGAAACAAGAACTCGGGGAAAAACTCCCAGACTGCTATTCCGATCAACACTGCAAAAAACACCTTCATTTGCTTTTGGCCAACCTTGGACTCCAGTTTGCTTTGGGATTGGAACAAGGCTGTTTGCATGAGTGCTTGGGGCCAGGTGAGCGACACATCGTACATCAAGAAGGTCTTGGCAATGGCAGCGTAGGAATAGCCCACAAACACAATGGAGAACATGAATGGGATAGCCACATATGCTGGTATTGGTTGGTTGAAGTACAACTCGGCCAAACTAATGACGTTTGTGGCCATGCTTCCTGTGGCGCCCGAGTTTGCGGTGATGGTGACCATTGCTGTTTCCTTGATATTCCAAGGCCCTGGGTTCAAGTTGAACAGCCAAGGCCCCACACGCACCCGTCTGGCTGGTAGTACCCTAGCAAGCCAGTTGCCTGCCCAGTGCAGTGCAATCTGCACAAAGAATATAGAGTAGACGGCGGAGGTGGTTCTGTACGCGTTCAACGTGTCAATGAATGCCCCGGGGATGATAAAAAATGCAGAAAGTAGGAAGTATCTAAAGGTGATGACGGGAATAGTAGGGTCGTCTATGAGGGGCACCGTTTCCCTTATAACCTGTGGCAACTCCAACAGATCGTCATCATATTCTTCCTCCGAACTGTCTGTCAGACCAGCTGATCTCTGGCTAATGGCGCCGTATGACTTTATAGTGTCCGCGTGGGACTTGACTGTGAAAAGCTCTTCATTTGCCTCGACGAGGCGCTCTTCTTCTTCTGTTTTCATGGTGTACTGATCTTTAATAAAAGCTCCGAAGCTATGGCCCTTTATACATGCCGCCACAGTTTGATCTGATTTGTCATAGTCACGTTCCGATCATCGATTCTTGCTGCGAGCTTATTAATTGACACAAACCGGTGGTTGCGAGCACGGCGTAGAGAAAGATTTGTCAGTCCGGGAAGCGCTTCCGAAACGTATCCGGGGAGCATTAGAAATGTAGGAGTATACTCAAGCCGTACGCAGCCGGAGCCGTTCCTTACATACCCCAATTAGAGTTTTGGACTTTGGTTTCCATTCTCATTTGAAATACGGTGTTTGGTAATGCTTTCTAGTCATTGCTTTGTCTCAACCCAAGTTTTTGATTTGCAACCGTCTTGCAACCGTTTCTACATAGTTGTGTCTATTGGTAATATTCTTTTAGGGTCTCATTCAAAAGTAAATACTCCAAAACAAGACATATTTACAAGTCTAAAATCTTTTCTAAGACCTTCTGGATGTCTGTGTTTGTCTGCAGTTCGGGATCATTCAATTTATCCTCAATCAAAATGTCCACCAACTTCCTCAACCTCTTGATAAGCACCCCATTTTTGCACCAAGTTCTGATGGGGATCCAGTCATCCAACACAATTCCTGGGGACGTTCTTCCTCTTTCTACAAATTCAGCCAAGTTGTATGAAAGCCTTCCACCAAACAATAACGTTGCAAGGGTAGAGGTTGGTGTCATATCACGCAAATATAACTTTTCACTTTGATGAGAAGACAAATAAACAACAAAGTTGGACTTCAATGCGGGATTCGTCTTCTTCACTTGAGGGTTCGAGAAGATGGCTTCGTAGTCAACCTCATCATCCTCATTCTGAAGAACTGCAATCGAATTTTCGACTTCTGACGTCCCAAACAAAACTGACAGTGGATGCAAAAAGGCTCTGTTGGCGGGGAGTTCGCCCTCCTTGTAGTTACGGATCCAGTACTTTGTCTTTTTCTCATCTGGGTCCAAGGCAATAGCACCAACAGTACTCTTGAAGTACTTGGGGTCCGGCAATTGTACCTGTGCGATTTGTGGGTAGAATGCACCTGTGACAACAGATCTGACAACCGAGAAGTTGGAATTGTTCCTGTTCACAATCAGGTCGTCCTTGGGGATAAATCCGAGCTCCTTAAGGATAGCACGGTACTGAGATCTTGTTGATGCAATGTCGTTCATCTTCAAGTATGAAAGGTAGTTCTCACTTAAAAACTTCTTGTTTCTGTTCTCCTGGTAAGCTTCAAATGCTTGTGCAATGGCAATTAAATCACCTTGGTTTTTGGAAAACTTGAATTTGGCTTGCTTGATTTCGTCTCTGCTCTCAAAGTTGGACAAGAATGGACTACCTGTCGAGCTGATAGCTGCTAATGTAAGACAAGTATCAAGACATCCAAATATGCATCCCAAAATGAGAAGCTTTCCACTCTGTAAATCAGTTGGCAAGTAGGACAAGTACTTCCCTAATTGTGACAACTTGTCTTCCTCATCTAACGCACCAATATCACTCAAAAACTTCTTAGATAAGTCGATCGACGTTTCTGGTGGAGCATCCAAGCCTCCGCTCAAGAATTCTTTCACGTCCTTGATTCCCATCGCCTTCACAACAAGGTACAAGTTCTCCAATCTTGTTCTCTTAATTTCTGGAATAGGCTGTGCTAACATATTGTCAACAGTTTCCTTGGTGTACAAGTGGTAACAGTTACCATTGGTAACACGTCCAGATCTACCTCTTCTTTGGTTGATTTCGGCACGAGAGCACCAGTTTTCAACCAACTTGGTGGTTCTTTCTGAAAACATAGTCTTAGATCTTCCACAGTCAATAACCACGACACAGTCGGGGATAGTAATGGAGGTTTCTGCAACGTTGGTGGAAACAACAATCTTTCTGACACCCTTTGGAGGAATCTTGAACACTCTTCTTTGATCATTACTCGACAATGCAGAGTGTAATGGCAATGTCAAACACCCAGCAAAATTCTTATTGATTTCCCTGATACAGTTGTTGATTTCCATAACACCAGGAAGAAACACAAGAATAGACCCTGGATTCCCCTCCTTGGTGAGCTTTTGGTCAACTTGAAGGCACAACCGAGAGATCAAGTCATAGTTTAATAAACCGTTCTTGAAAAATGTGGAGTCTGGTTTTGGTTTAGTACCATCTGGCAATGAATAGTCCAAACTTGTGAGAATTTCGTCCAAGTAGTAGTCCTCAATGGGAAATGTTCTTCCTTCGATGTGTACGTGCTCAAGCTTGAACTTGAAGAAATCACTAAAAATGGTCAAGTCGATGGTTGCAGACATCAACACAATATGAAGCTTTGGAAACTTGTTCATTACTTTCTTCAAGATAATGAGCAAGAAGTCCAGATCGACCGAACGTTCATGGACTTCATCAATGAAAATGTAGCCTAGATTGGCAAACACAGAGTCATCCTTCGATTGAAGCATTCTCAACAAAACACCGGTAGTCACGAACGAGATTCTTGTTTCTTTGCCTGTCTTGTTTTCACCTCTAATGATGTAACCAGTTTCTTGACCAACAGTATCCTTACGTTCGTCAGAGATTCTCTCTGCCAATCCAATGGTGGAAATACGTCTTGGTTGAGTACATATGATTCTTGATTCAAAATCGCCTCTCTTGCACATGTCATCCAATATGAACTGGACGATTTGGGTCGACTTACCAGAACCAGTTTCACCGGTCACAATGGTTACCTTGTTCTTATTAATCATGGACACCAATTGCTCCCGCTTCAGCCAAGCAGGAAGCTTGGATCTTGGCTTTTCACACTCCTTAAGGGTTTCAATCCTCGTGGTGTACTTTTTCTGTGCCGTTTCAGTGTCAATTCTATGGTGGGTCTGCTTTCTTGTGTTTGGCTTTTTAGCTTTTAATTGCTGGACAGACCTTTTGTTGGTTGGGTCATCCACCAATTCGCCTGGATCATCAATGATCTTGCTCAAATTCTCCTCCAACCACTCGACGATTGAATAAAGGAAACAGTCCCCAACCAATTGCCCATCAATAAGATAATTGCATAACTTTCTAATAGCAGAGATCTTGATGTAGTTGGCAAGTTTATAAGAAGGGTTGTTAACAATGATATGAACCCCTGGGATCTCGTGAGGATAATTTGAAGGTCTAAACAAACGAACACTGATTATACCCTTTTGCAACTTTACAGGCTCTAATGGGATGGTGACGATTTCGGGTGAGGTCACATCAATCACTCTATCAAGCATTTTGATCCCTTCTAGTTCCTGGTCCCATAGTTCTTGAGAGTCTGGGTCGGTGTTTCCATTGGGAATAAACCCAACAGTCTTGTGGGTTAATGCAACACATGTTTGGACCTCGTTCTCTTCATTCTCAGCGAGAGCAGTTGTAATCTCATCGTGATCACATCCCGAATGACTTATTCTGTTTACTAGATATTCGAATTGGATATTCTTGGAAATCTTGAAGGTTGCCTTGGAATCATTGTCCAGTTTGGCAAACAAAACAGGCAAGTCGTCTTGAGGCAAATGGAAAAGAAGCCATTCCAAAGCATCAATGAAGGAATGGGTGTACTTGAAAGCTTCTTTTATGTGAGATTCACGAAATCCAAGCGACCTCAAGGATGCAAGATGCTCGGTGGCATCCCCCTGGCCCTCTTCGAGAGTCCATGTGATGTGCAGTCTGATGCTTGTTTCTATCATATTTCTAACCTCGTCGGAGAAATCAACAAAAGGAGCAGCATCCCACACCTTTCTAGGAAAAGTTCTTGTGGGTTCGACTTTAAGAACCACCTTCTCGGGTTTTGCAGCTGACTTGGTGGTGGCAGGTTTGGTGGAGATGCTAATGGTGGGCTTCCGAACCTTATTTTCATTCTGCTCTTTAACCTGTCTTTCCTTTTCAAGTTTGGCTTGACGCTCACGTTCATCTAGAACAACTTGGAAAGGGTTTGCATTGTACTTTAAGTCATGTTTAAACTTGTTTTCCTTCAACAAGGCCTGGCGCTCAGTTTCGAGATCGGCCCAGTAGTCTGCAAAAATCTTTGGAATCACCATCTTCATATTCTTGATGTAGTTGATACGGTACAATGCGTAGGTGGCCCCATAGTGTCTTGCTTCATTGGTGGTTTCTTTGGGCAGGTATAATGACGAGTCTGGAGTCATCGAGACATGGATCAACTCTCTGGTCTTGGGGTTTGTCCATTGGAGTTTACACGTGCAAATGTACTTAGCTCCTCTCTTGTGCATCTCGTACTCGACCCGTCCCCACTTCTGCTTCTGGCATAGTTCGTTGAGGAGTGTCACAGGAAGCTTTCCGGTCCACCCAAAGTTGTCGCCAATGACACGCCCTCTGTTCGGCTTGTTTTCATCTTTGGCGTCGGACTCTGCTTGCTTGTTTTTGTCGTTCAGCTTCGACTTGTTGTCTCCTTGCTTGGGCTTGCTCTTGTCATTGCCGCTGGACTTAGCCTTATCAACGCTAGTCTTGACCTCCTTGTTCTTCTTGGCCATACACAGAAGTTGATTTCTTTCAGCATCGGAAGTGCGAACACGATTTGTGATGCCTAACAAAAGATTCCAAAGTCGAGCTGGACTTGCAGCACACCCAACGTTTGCCAAATCCCCATTCACCAGTGGACTTCTGTTCTGCTGGGCTAAGAGGGGTTTGCAAAAATAAGCTCATAGCGAGGTTGTTTTGGATATAGCAAACTTGCTACTGTGGGACTAAAGATAAGGTTGAACATGTAGAGAATGTTTTTTAGTAAAGCCTACTTGTGCTTTGTGAGGCTGTGACTTGCTAAATTGAGATAACAACATGGGGGTGGAGGTGTAGTTTGATGTACAAACCTTGATGCTTTGTTTGGAAGGTGGGTTGTTTGAAATAAGGGTGGGGATCAGGCGACTCAACAAACTGTTGCAAGCTTGTCCAAACAGAGCAGCAGTGAGCACCTCTGGACCAAATAGGCAATAGCATAGCACGGTCGGTTCTCCGAGTGCATCGAGGCGGTCTTGCCAGGCGTATAAAGCCGGTGCTCCGGTCTGGCAGCCAAGACATAGGGCTGTGCATGCACACGAAACTTGGCCCATGTCGGATTTATCAAGAGTCCACAGAGTTTAGAAGCTGTACGTCACCAGGAGGGCATCAACTATGCGCTTTGCGCTAGAGTCTAAAAGCCTGGTTGATGTGGGCGGGCCATCGGTTGCTCCAGCATGTGCGGCTAAACCATCGAACACAGCATAAATCCAACGTTGCACACGCCTAGAAAAGTTTGGGTTTTTGAGGTTTTCTTGCAATGCGCTTTTAAAAGTGGTACCAAAACGTCTTTTGGAGTTTTGGGATTTGACATGAGAGACATTGTTCCGGCACCTCCCCGAGAATGCAAGCCTTCAGCCGGCCAGGCGCGTGGTTAAGAACCAAAACCTAGTGGTACGGCGTTCAAATGGTGTGCAATCTGGGTGAGTTCTTTGAGAATACAAGTGGGCTCTTCAATCCATTATGAGCAGATAACAATATGCTACGAACCAACTTAAAAAAGCTTAGGTGTTTTGTGGATGGAGAGGGTTTTTTTTTTTGGCTGGTGCAGGGTCCTTCGAGAACCGAGGGTAAAGGACAATACCGCCGGCCGCATCTCCCAATGCCACGTCGGAGTTTGTGCTTGGGGAGTGGCAGGCATGATGACCCGATGGGAGATTGCAGAGTGGGGTTCCTAACTGCCCATGCTTCTATGACTTCTCCAAGTTGCGGGTGTGGCTACTGATGGCGCTCTTGCATTGTGACGCTTTGTGACACCAAAATAAAGGTGCCACTCTAGAGGAGCCCGACCCAATTACGAGACTGTAGGCACCTGAAATTCACTCTCGAGGTTGGGCCCATGCTACGACCCTGCCGAGCTTATTGGACAATAACCCTCTTTGTCGAGAGGTCCGTGCTGCCACTCATGGAGAGAGGAGGAATTATCTCCGGGGGCCGGTGTTAATTTGCAGAGCGCAAATCACTGTCGGCAATAGCAGGGTCAGCCCCTCAATTTTGACAGACTCTGGGCATCATGTACAGAATGCGCACAAAGGTGGGTTATTTGTCAGTATTACTAAGAATGGCCTAGCCAACTGTCAAACTTGGTGTGGCCAAGGGAGCAGGCGGCGGAGACGGCCTCTGGTTCTATCTTGGTATTTGCGTACAGAGGCTACATATATCATTTCGTAAACAATAGAGGTGCGTGCCCATTTGACAAGCTGGGCCCTCCCCAGTCATTCAAGACGGAGGGCTACGCGGAGCCCAGGAATCCTGTTTGTTGGGTGCAAGAGAAAGCACATTCACAAGCGTATGCAGCTGTGTCGTGTTCCACTTCCGCGTATCTTGACAGTGGCCCAAAAGGGCCGCGATCACGGGAATGCTCTGCCCTGCTTTGAAAGCTGTGGCTTTTGAATGTCGGCGGCAGGGACCCCAAACGTACGACATGCATAAAGTGAAACACAGGTGATCGGATGGCTACAGGCACATCTGGGTCGATTCGCGTGGGAGCGAACGGGCCGCCCGCAATCTAGAGCCCAACTCGTCTCGAGAATGATCTCGATACGTCATGAGAGAATCTCTCGAGTATTGGGCGATAACAGATTATTTCCTAGGGCTGCCTGCACGAGCAGCGCACAATGCATGTCGTACATATACGTGATGACCCAATACTTCTTCCAAACAATCACACAATATTCTCCATCGCCAAGATTCGAATCGAAACATCGAATGCCAAAAATCTAGCGGAGCTCGCAAGGAACAGCTGGGGTGAAAACCAACCGCGTTTCTGTTCTGGCAGCTTCCAAATTTCATCTTTGCGAGGAGGTGTGAGCGACAAAGACGTCTCCCCTTCTGCCATGGCACGCAATCGCAGTGTAGTGTATGTATTGTTTCGACTCTGGTAGAGCATTTTGGCTGCTAAAAAAAGAAAAAGCAAGACTACCGTAACTGGAACAGCAATCACAGGTAGTGTTCCGATTCACATGGCCGATTTGTGGGTTCATTTCCCGTGTTTATCGCTCTGGGCATCGGCTACTCCGATCACCTAGTTTCTTTTTCTCCTCAGCCGCTTAGGAGCCAGAGTGGAGGGCTCCCATTTCGCTAGAAATCAGTCGGTGCGCGGTACTTGTGCCCGAAAGAGGAAAAACCACCGAATAAACTGGCTTGAGTTTTGGGCAGCCACCAACGATCATAATTTGCTTAGTGCTAGTTGAGCCGTTGAGAAGACCTCCGATGCCCCCCTTCACGCACTCGTAGGAGGTCGGCCGTAAAACGGGAAATCCGTGTGGTGCAGTAAAGTTGCTTTGCCCAAGCAAAGACTAGCAAAAAAAACCGTTACTAGGGGAAAAAAAAGACCCTTCTTTTTTGTCTTTTCTCAACCCTTCCTTATGTCTATTTCCGAGGGGTTTTTTTAGTTATTTTTAATGTTATTTTTTTCCAAACTCTAGGTAAAAAAAACTCGGTGGTTATCCTGCACGTCCAGCGCTTGACCCTGTAGCCTTTTGCAGACCCCATGAAAATCATGTACCAAAATTGTATTTAAAGGCGAAGGATCCCTTGATTGACCATGAAAATTCGATTGATATGGAGTAGGTTTTTTTGCTTACAAAATACACTTACAACAACTACAATACATTGACAGGAGATAAGCAGGCATGGCGGATACGCAATACACTAAGAAGAAGCGTGTGGGCAAAGCATGTGACTCTTGCCGCATCAAAAAGACAAAGTGTGATGGCAAGAAGCCATGTGGACGGTGTGTGATTGACAACAAGATATGTGTTTTCACAGAGAAGAAGAAGCAGCGGGAGAAGGTGCATTCCCACGGATACGTTGAGTTGTTGGAGACAAGATTGGACATTTTGACCAAGTCGTTGGACAAGTTGATCCAAATTGCCACTCCGCATGTGCCCTTTTTCCAGCAGCTCTTGGTGGAGCAGAAACAGCTGCAGCAGAACGAGACACACGACTCCGACGCCATGAGCTCGGACGAGGACGGAAGCAGCAGTGTGGACGAAAACAAGAGCGAGTCCGTCATCCCCATCAACAAGGTGATATCGTATTTGATCAGCGAAGAGGGCTTACTCACCAATCTCCCCGTCGAGTGGGAACATGGGGCAATAATAGCAGCCAACTGCTCACAAAACAACTTGGAGCAGAGCACAAAGCTATTTGCACAGCACACCGAGGAGTCCAAGTCGTCGCCTTCGGACCTCAAGTCGGAGCTGCCCTCGTTCCCCGAGTCGCCCAACTTTGAGTTGTTTCCCAAGAGAGCCAACCTGCTATTCTTGAACTCCAGAACCAACTCGTTTGACTCGATTTCCAGTCAGAACTCATCACATCATCCCGCCCACAATGGCCAGCGTCGCACCTCATTTAATAGACCCTTGTCCCCCACCATCAAGGATGGCCACATTCAAAAGAAAAAGTCAGTCAAGAGGCACAGCCCACCCTTCACGCATTCATTTCAACCACCGCAGTCATTGTTTAGGCATCCCGACGATCCTTTGAACTTGTACGACTACCCGCAGGTGTTGGATTCCAGCTCCCCCTCGATTTTGGACCCAGCCCCCATAATACTGCTGTCGTCCATCTCGCCCATCAACAACTACGATCTTCCAATGGACAAATTTAGACAGGGAGCCGGCGATGACATGATAATAGGGCAACAGTTGTTGCCAATGCTAGACATTGGCATGGAAGATGCATCTGACAACATAATGATTAATTCACCTTTTGCAACTTAGTTTTGTATAGTAATGTTACGAGTGTATGGAGAAACGGCGATTGTACAAAAACGGACGTGCCATGCAAGGGTTAGTAGTGGCAAGCATTGTTGGCTGGACATAAGAACAAGTGAAAGTTTCTTGGTTGTTGCCACCATGGCGAGCGGGGATAAATGCTTGCAAACAAGGACAATGCTCTGTTGATCATCAGCTTTCTCGCTTACTCTTTAGGGGGTTGGACAGCGTAGGGAGGCTGAATGAGGCTACCCTGCATCGTCAGATTTAACTACATACGAGGGTTCGGCCGGCGCTTTATGGAGCGTCGGTGCATTCCCAGTGGGCGAGGCCATGTATGCATCACTAAAAACGGGCCGGCGCTTTGTGGGGCGTCGGTGTCGGTGGGCTCGTAGGCGTACGAGGGTTCGGATCTTGCGAGGCCATGTATACTAAAAACGGGCCGCTTTATGGGGCGTCGGTGCATTCCCAGTGGGCTCGGGTTCGGATCTGGCCCATACGTTGCATTACTAAAAACGGGCGCTTTATGGGGGTCGGTGCATTCCCAGTGGGCTCGGGTTCGGATCTGGCCTATACGTTGCATTACTAAAAACGGGCGCTTTATGGGGCGTCGGTGCATTCCCAGTCGGTGGGCTCGTAGGCGTCCGGCTGGTCAATGAGCGCAATGTCCTCTTTGGTGAGCTCAAAATCGTTGACGGAGATATTCTCAATTAGTCTCGAAACGGTTTTAGTTTTGGGCAACGGAATATACCCCTTTGTGAGTGACCACTTGATGAGAACCTGGGCGTTACTCTTTCCGTACTTTTCGCTGACCTTACGCAATCCTGATTGTGAAGACTCTGAAAGCTTATACCCATGGGTCAATGGGGCGTACGCCTCGACCGCGATCCCCTTCAGCAAGCACCACTGGGCCAACTCGGTGCGCATCACCCACGGACTGATTTCAATCTGGTTGACAGCAGGCTCGATCTGCAACTTGTCCCAAGAAAGAAGCTCCTCTATGTGTTTTCTGCCGTAGTTGGAGACCCCAATGTTACGCACCCTTTTGTTGTGTACGTAATCCTGCATCACCTCGTACAGCCCTAACCGTTTTTCCTTGCCCGGAAGTGGCGAGTGAATAAGGAGCAAATCAATGTAATCCAATCCGCCGATATCAGCCAACATTTTCTCAATTGCCTTTTTCGTATTGCTTGCGCCTAGCTGCGAGTTCCACAACTTGGTGGTGTAGAAAAAGTCCAGCCTCTTTGCGCTTGGGGTTTCCTTCAAGAATCTCAAGATTCCTTGGGCAACCTCCTCCTCGTTGCCGTAGAGCACGGCAGTGTCAAAATGCCGATACCCGACTTTGCACGCTTCATACACAACATTGGCGGTTTCGCTGTTGGGGATCTCGTACACCCCAAGCCCAATGCTTGGGATCAACAGACCAGAGTTGAGTTTAAGAAGACCAAACAGCATTGTAATTTGCAATTTTTTGGGAATCGCTTCTTGTTTATCTACAATCGGGTGTGCAGGATAGCAAGGCAGCAATAATACCTCTCAAGTGGGCAATCCGAAATAAAATACCTCTCAAGTGGGATCGGCAATAATGAGCCGAACTAGACCGGCCCAAAAGATCCTTCATCTAAATTTTTCAAACATGGCCAGATTCGATAGGAAAGGGTTCCAGTTATATTTTGTAGTTTTTGTCTCAAAATGTGCAAAAAATAGTAAGAAGCCGTTTGCAATCCGAGGGATTCATGTGGGGTGGTTGATCGACTACAAAATAAAAGAGAGATAGACAGAGATAGCTAGCGAATACACGAATCCTGCCACAAAAGAAGCTATCTGGCCTCCATTGGAGTGGGGTCTGGTGCTGAGGAAGATCGTGGATCTTCGGCTACTCAAAATGCTCGTGCAAAAAAGAGCTTAACCCCAGATGTGGTTTCCCACAATGGAAAATTGGTTAGCAAGAGAAGCTATCTGGCCTCCATTGGAGTGGGGTCTGGTGCTGAGGAAGATCGTGGATCTTCGGCTACTCAAAATGCTCGTCGAAAAGTCAAAAAAGTGGGTAGCTTAACCCCAGATGTGGTTTCCCACAATAGAAAATTGGTTAGCAAGACATTCTGAGCGACACCAGGGACCCGGCGGATCCCTCCTCCAACCCCCGGCCCCACGAAACGGAAACGTCTGCACCAAACGTGGGCGCAATGCAGGAACTGGCAGCTGGGGGTTCCGCCAGTGGCCCGGAAATCCAGCGTGTCGACCCCTCAAGGCACGAAATCACACTGGATTCTGTTGCCAACACCTATATTTCTTGCATTGTTGCTCAGACATCAGGTGTGGCCCACCCGACGAGGAAAGGGTGTCCCGGGAAAGGACCAGCGGATCTGGGGAACCCTCTATGCAGTACCGTCGCCAGTTATTCTAGAACCTTCAGTAAATGTTCACCTTGCACCGGGCAGACGTAATAACCATCAATTCCAGAAAAGAAAATAGGTGCAATCAGGTGAGAGTGCTCCACGTTACCCGTGGTATGAGGTTATTTAAAGCACACTCACGTATCAAGAGATTCCTCTCCTGACGTTTTCGGCCTCGGAGTTCAGCAGTGCGACAGGACGTACAAAGTATGGTGAAAAATCAATCCACCCCTTGATTGCTTTCCTCGGCTTTGGCAGAGCTCATCCCACACGTCCCACCAACTCAATTGAGCAGGACCCACCCATTTCCACCGATATCCCGTCCATTGGCGATATATTACACGGCCAATTTGTCTGGAGGTCAACGTCACCCGTTGGTATTAATTTTTTTTGTGTGAGTGGAGCTCTCTGTCCCGGCGTCACATGTTTTTGGAATTTACAGGTTAGCGCCCAATCAAATCAGCGCAAAGTGAGCCAACGCTACCGGAGCAAAAATTCGTATAAATACAAGAGGATATTCCCAGGAGGAAATAAAATTCAAACTTTGTTGTCAAACAATTTTTAAACACAAATAATTTTACAGAAAAATGGCTATCACTATTGGTATTAACGGTTTCGGTCGTATTGGTAGATTAGTTCTCAGAGTTGCTTTGCAAAGAAAGGACATCAACGTTGTTGCTGTCAACGATCCATTCATTGCCCCAGACTATGCTGCTTACATGTTCAAGTACGACTCTACCCACGGTAGATACGACGGTGAAGTTACCTCTGAAGGTGACAGCTTGGTTATTGACGGTCACGCCATCAAGGTTTTCCAAGAAAGAGACCCAGCCCAAATCCCATGGGGTAAGGCTGGTGTTGACTATGTGATTGAATCCACCGGTGTCTTCACCACCTTGGAAGGTGCCAACAAGCACATTGAAGGTGGTGCCAAGAAGGTTATCATCACTGCTCCATCTTCGGATGCTCCAATGTTTGTTGTCGGTGTCAACCACGAAAAGTACACCCCAGACTTGAAGATTGTCTCGAACGCTTCTTGTACCACCAACTGTTTGGCTCCATTGGCCAAGGTTATCAACGACAAGTTTGGTATTGAGGAAGGTTTGATGACCACTGTCCACTCCATCACCGCCACCCAAAAGACTGTCGATGGTCCATCCCACAAGGACTGGAGAGGTGGTAGAACTGCCAGTGGTAACATTATCCCATCCTCCACCGGTGCTGCCAAGGCTGTCGGTAAGGTTATCCCAGAATTGAACGGTAAGTTGACTGGTATGTCCTTGAGAGTCCCAACTGTCGATGTCTCTGTTGTTGACTTGACTGTCAGATTGAAGACCCCAGCCACCTACGAAGAAATCTCTGCTACCTTGAAGGAAGCCTCTCAAGGTGCTTTGAAGGGGATTTTGGGCTACACTGAAGACGCTGTTGTCTCTACCGACTTCTTGTCCTCCACCCAATCTTCCATCTTTGACCAAAAGGCTGGTATCTTGTTGTCCCCAACCTTTGTCAAGTTGATTTCTTGGTACGACAACGAATTTGGTTACTCCAACAGAGTTGTTGACTTGTTGGAACACGTTGCCAAGGCTTCTAATTAACTATCCAACAAGTTGTAATTAAACCCGCTACTTGAAGTGGTTGGTTGATTATGGCTTATATATATGTTCATGAGTATTATGAATTGAGGTATAATATACAAAATACACTTTTGTATTATATTTTCCCAAACAAAACAAAAAAATGTAGTGACAAAGTAAATAAAAAGACTAGGTTGGTTTTTCCTTGAAAGTAAACAATGTCGGACGTGGCCAAGCTCTTTGTCAATCAGACGTTCAAGATACACACGGTGAACAGGCTTCCTTCGGGACTGCACCACGTGTTTACATCCGAGGAGCTAGACTACTTGAAACTGAGCGTCAGTCAATGGATATACGACCGGCAAACGGAGTTGATAGAGAGGTACGACGAGCCCAGCGAGGTTCTCCAGGACCTCAAGATCTCCAGCGGGACCTTCCACCACAATGAATACACCGTCCAGTTTGTAGTGGTACGATGTATCGACGTTATCACACGCCAGATGTTTGTTTTCGTGGGCAGCGGGACCCTCGATCCAATCGTGCTCACCAGCGGCTCCACTCACCCGATCAATGGCCACCTCATATCGACATTCGAGGAGATGGGCGTTGTTGTGGGCGACTACAGCATACCCAAGGGGTTCATTCCAGCTACGTTGAACCTGGTGTTTGCCAAGTTGGCGAGCTACGAGGATGAGGCCATGGTGGCGATGGTGGGGCAGCTCCAACTCGTGTACGGCCACAACGGTCCCTCCATCAACGACAACCTCAGAAACATAATCATGGACATCCCCCACAGTGACGTGTCCAATTTGCTCAAAAAGGATGGCCAGATTGTGAGTCTGCTCCATCTGTTCATCCAAAAATCCACAACCATCAACCTCGACAACTTGGACATAATAAAGTTTACGTCAGGCGTGTATAGCATTTCTTCGGACGCAAAGTATAGACTCACCTTGGCCAAGCCCGACCTTGTGTGGCTACTCGTGGGCATGTTGACTGCTCGTAGCGCCAACTACAGCACTTCGGACTCGTTGCCGAATGACTAGGAAAATCAGCCAACTCCTTAATGCCAGCACCATTTCCGCCATCCCCTTATAATGAACAACGCAACTCAAACTACAAATACGTAACGCGGAAGGTGTCAACGCGGTGGTTTGCCACTTGCGGGTGACGTCCATTGTCGTGGCACCCGTGTCGGCCGGGCTCCACCGGGCTGCATGAGATCGTCGTACCCCACGAAAATTCGGTCCTCAATCTTTCGCTATTTTTTCACCATTGTGAGAATATATTTCTTGTATTCTGTGTAATTTTACCGTCCTGTTTAAAAGATTCGGGCACCGCAGAAAATAGCTCACTAAGCTCCGCCATGTTGGCACATTCTCCGGGCGGTGGGGGAAAAATTTAGTGGCCCACTCAAACAATGCTGGCGGTGATTAGCGCGATGCGGCAGGACTCTTCCAACGCATGGTGCAACCCTGGAAAAAAAAACTCGCTCGCAACACCTTGAAGAATGAAAACTAAAAAGCTAACCTGGACTAAAATTGTAGCCGCAAGTACACCATCGCTAAGGAGAAGTGTGGGGGTCGGTAACTCTAGCCCCAGCGTTGGGCAGTGGGGCCATTCACCCCTAAATGGTGGCATTGGAAGCCGTACATGCTTCTAGACTGCAAACATAACACGCGTTGCGGCAGAGATGCCTCACGTGTTCAGCTCTAAACAAGACAGGTGTGAGTACGCGCTTTTTTCATTACGTGTCATCAAACCATAAATTTCTCCACCACCTCTCTTTTCCATCACTATGTCATCGTCTGGTGTCTTTAGCGTTGACAAGGACTCTCTCAGTCGCAGGAAGCCTTCCAAGGAGACTGTCGAGGACTTGGTTGTCGACGAAAACGAAGAATACAAAAAACACAGACAAACGGAGCTCAATGAGTTCTTCGATTCACTTGTCAAGTTGGAACTGATTGTTGCGCCAATCTTGTTCACCATCTTGTCGTTTGCTGTCAGATTGTACAGAATTGGCATCAATGACGCCGTTGTGTGGGATGAAGCACATTTCGGTAAGTTTGGGTCCTACTACTTGAGACACGAGTTCTACCACGATGTCCATCCTCCATTGGGTAAGATGTTGATTGGTTTCTCTGGTTACTTGGCCGGATACAATGGCTCTTGGGACTTCCCATCGGGTGAAACTTACCCAGACTACATTGACTACACCAAGATGAGAATCTTCCAAGCCGTTTTCTCTGCCTTGTGTGTCCCATTGTCCTACTACACCATGAAGGAAATTGGTTTCTCCATTGGTACCACCTGGTTGTTCAGTTTCATGGTTGCCTTGGAATCCTCCTACGTTACCTTGGGTAAGTTCATCTTGTTGGACTCCATGTTGCTCTTCTTCACCGTTGCAACCTTTTTCTGTTTTGCCAGATTTGACTCCCACAACACCAAGGCTCTTGAATTTTCTAGAAAGTGGTGGAAGTGGTTGATCTTGACTGGTTTGCTGATTGGATGCACCTGTTCCGTCAAGATGGTGGGTTTGTTCATCACCACCTTGGTTGGAATCCACACCGTTGTCGACTTATGGAACAAGTTTGGTGACAAGTCCATCTCCTGGTCTCGTTACACTGGCCACTGGGCTGCCAGAGCCCTCGGCTTGATTGCCGTTCCCTTCTCTGTTTTCTTGATTTCCTTCAAGATCCACTTTGACCTCTTGTACAAGTCCGGTACTGGAGATGCCAACATGTCCTCTTTGTTCCAAGCCAACTTGCTCGGTTCCGATGTTGTTGGTGGCGCCAGAGAAGTTTCGGTTGCCCACTCTGTTTTCACCTTGAAGAACCAAGGTCTTTCTGGAGGTCTCTTGCACTCTCACGTCCAAACCTACCCAGAAGGGTCTAAGCAACAACAAGTCACCACCTACTCCCACAAGGATACCAACAACAACTGGATCATCCAAAGAGCTAGAGGTGAGCCACACTATGACACCGAAAACAACAACACCAGCATTGAGTACGTTGTTGACGGCATGGTTGTTAGAATTGTCCACCCAATGACTGGAAGAAACTTGCACTCCCACGAAGTCCAAGCTCCACTTTCCAAGTCTGAGTTTGAAGTTTCTTGTTACGGTAACTTGACTGTTGGTGACTACAAGGACAACTGGGTTGTTGAAATCATGGAACAGCAATCCGACGAAGACAAGGTCAGATTGCACGCATTGACCTCCTCCATCAGATTCAGACACCAAGCCACCGGCTGTTACTTGGGTGTCACCGGTAACTCCTTGCCAGCTTGGGGTTTCAGACAAGGTGAAGTTGCCTGTCTCAGAAACCCATTCAAGAAGGACAAGAGAACCTGGTGGAACATTGAAAACAACAGCAACGACATCTTGCCTCCAGCACCAGCTGACTTCAAGTTGCCAAAGACCAGATTTATCAGAGACTTTATCCAATTGAACTTGGCAATGATGGCCACCAACAACGCCTTGGTCCCAGAAACCGACAAGCAAGACGACTTGGCCTCCGCCTTCTGGCAATGGCCTACCTTGAACGTTGGTATTAGAATGTGCACCTGGTCCGCCGAAAAGGTCAAGTACTTTATGATTGGTTCTCCTGCCACCACCTGGACTTCTTCTGTTGGTGTTGTTTTGTTTGCAGGTATCTTCTTGTACTACTTGATCAGATGGCAAAGACAAATTGAAGACTTCCCATCCAGCAACCCCCTCAAGTTGAGATTGTTTGTCATGGGTGGTATCTACCCAATGTTTGGATGGGGTTTGCACTTCATGCCTTTTGTCATCATGGGCAGAGTCACCTACGTCCACCACTATGTGCCCGCTCTTTACTTTGCCATGCTTGTTTTCTGTTACGAAATCGAGTCCTTGGCCACCTGGATCGCAGGTCCAATCAACATTAAGAGCCCTTCGTCACCTTTGGTCAGAAAGATTGCCTACATTGGCTTCTTTGTCTTCTGGTACGCCCTTGTCATTGGTACCTTCTGGTACTTGAGATTCATCTCCTTCGGTATGAAGGGTGACAAGACGGAGTGGAAGCACTTGGCATTGTTGCGCTCGTGGAGAGTGGCCGACGACGACTACCGTTAGTCCTTGTAAATTATAAAACAACAACTTACTATAAAGTCCAGGTTGATGCTATCATAACTCTCGATTTTATATAATCAAATATAGTAAAGGCCGATTTTAGATTAGTCACGTGTACATACTTTTTTCCGTCCCCTACTTGGTTTGTGAAAAGCGGTGTGCTTTACAAATACAAATCATGATCGCAAGGCAACTCAGACAACTGGTCCGTCTTATGAGACCAGCCATAACAAGATATGCCTTTAGGCCGGTATCCTTCTACTCCACGGAAGCCAGATCCTTGAAGCCGTCAGGATTTGCATTACCCAAGGAAGTGCCCGAAGGCAACACCACACATGTTCCTGAACAGGATGTGAATGACTTCCGTGCAACCAAATTGATCCACGGGTCGACCGACTTGGAGATCGCCATAACAAAGCGTGCCAGCGACAAGTTGACGTCAATATCGTTGGAAGACAAGAACGCAAATACAGCTTTAAGAATTAGTGTGGAGAGTGGAGGATGTCACGGCTTCCAATACAACTTGGACTTGACAGATTTAAAGAAGGAGTTACAAGGCGATGATGCCGAAGAATTATTAGTCTTTAAGAGAGAGGACGGCTCGGACGACAATGCATTGGTAATCTTGGACCCAAGCTCTTTGAACATCTTACAGGATCTGAAGATCGACTATACCACAGAATTGATTGGAAGTCAGTTCAAGGTGGTGGACTCTCCCTACACTTCCAGTGCCTGTGGGTGTGGTTCCTCCTTTGACTTTGATTTTGAAAAGTTGGAGAAGAAGAATGCTGAGAAGTAGAATGGAGGAGGAGAACAGAAGAAGATCCATAGAATGTGTCTTTGGTTGAGAAGAGATGGGCACGGGCTCCCAGAAATGAGGTCTAAAAGTGCTTGCAACTTGTGTTATGGACGGAAGCGCTACTAACATAGGCACCGAAACGCTGCCACAGGAACTAAATGCGCTACAACCACCTCCTCTAAGGAGTCTTACTCGTATATGTGTATATATTATAATATCAAGACAGAAGGAACAAAAATGAATTAAAAGACATTAAACACATTGGTCATCACAACAAGTCGTTGATGTTTTGGATGCTTTTACTAGCAAAGAATCTAACATCGACGTCTTCGTCTTGTTGCAAGGTTTCCAAGTCGCCAACGATTTGTCCTGAAATCAATTGCTTCAATTCTTCCTTTGTTGGGAAACCCTTGACACCTTCGGTGCTCTTGGCAACGAGAGAGTCGACAATGACTTGATAAGACTTTGCAACGTTAAATCTTATGTTTGGAACATTGTCGCTGGCGAGCTTGTGAATGAATGGCAAGACCTTAGCTTGTATGGTTTCAAAGTCGATGACTGGGGCCAAAGCAGTGATGGTGAACAAGCAAGTTATTCTGATGATGAAGTTGGAGTAGTCAATCTTACCCTTGGAGTCTTCTTCAATTCCTTCTCCCTTCCTCAGCTCATCGTTCAAAAGACGGCTGAGAATCTCGGCGTTGGCCCACTCAGATCCGAATATAACAGTCAACTCCTTCAAGTTGGTGACTGCAGCGTCTCTAATGGCAAACACAGAGTCCCAGAGCCATGACATACACAAGGACAAGAGCTCATCCTTAAAGAAGGACTCACCCAACTTTTGGGCCAACTTTGGAATGTATTCAATGATGGCCAATCTCACACGCCACTTGTGGTCTTGGGCCAATTCGGTGATGGCAGGCAACAAGTTGGTGGACAACAAGTTGATACCAATGGTTTCGTTGACAACAGCCAAGTTAGAAATAATGTTCAATCTAACATCTGGGAATTCATCCTTCAACATGTTCATGAAGATTGGCAACAACTTTTCAGTGGTGGCTTGCTTCTCGATGATAGGACTCAAGTCTGTGATGGTGGTGGCCAAGGAAGCTCTAACGTTGTCTTGGTCATCTTGACTCAACTCGTCGACAACAGGAATGATCTTGTTGAGAATAGTTTCCTTGGTGGATGGGAATTTACTGAGCAAACGGCAGAATTCAGGCAATTGCTTAGCAATAGCCTTTCTGACTTCACCTTCGTTATCATTCGTCAAGTCGACAAAAGGATTGATCAATTGATACAAGTCGTGCTCATTGTCGCTGAAATTCACTGCAATCTTGTTGAATCTATCAGCAGCAGTGTATCTCACTCTCCAACTTTGGTCCTTGATCAACTTCAAAGAGCTTGCTAAGAAGTCGGAGTTGTGGGCGTGGTCGTTGACCTTTTGGAAGTATTCCAAAATGGCAATCAAAACGTCGATACTCAAGAACTTGACCGAGTCTTGGTCGTCGTTTATCAAACTTTGGAACATTTGTGAAATAACGTCCCAGTCTTCGTTGGTGATCTTATCGTTTGGATGTTCTAAAGTGTAGTCGGTCAACAAGTAAATCAAGTTAGGCAAGCTGTTTGCTGCGGATCTTCTAACCATTGGGTAGTCATCCTTTATTAACTTCAAGTAGACAGCAAGTAATTCTCTTCTAGTTTGTGGGTCAACTCTACTGATGACAGACTTGAAAAGGCCACACAGGGCAACCTTCTTGGAGAACCAGGGGCCCTGACTCAATGAGGTGACCAAAGTCAAGAAAATGCCGTTGATTTCTTCGGTGGTCAACTCCAAACTGACTTTATGTAATGAATCAATGGCTTTGTCTCTCACAATAGGCTCTTCCAAACTTGCCAAGATGGTCAAAATCTGGATCAAAGGTTCTGCGTGTTCGTGGCCACCAATCAAAGGAACAAAGTCACCCAACTTGGAGGCCAAGACAGCAAACACTTCTTCCTCGTCGTCTTGGGCAACGTCGTTCAAAAATGGTAACAACTCCTTCAAGGTGCGTTCTGGCCCCAAAGCAATGGCAATGGTATCCAACTTTTGCATGGCCTCGACTCGGTTGGACACATCGTCATGCTTCAATTCGTCCATCAAAAGTGCTAATGGATATAAATCGTCACCAAAGCTGTCCATGTTGATTTTTTGGGTTGTTGAATAATTCTAGTTGACTTTGATATCTGGGAATGCACAACTCACTGGTATCGACAAATAAATTGATAATGCTAGATGGAATCGGTCACTTTGTATGCTACAATTGTGTGGCGGGTAGTACTTGGTGCCGTAATATTTGTTGTGTCGGTTCACTCAAAGATTCAGGAGGATTTCGCTGTTTACACTGCGTTCAACATGAATTTTTTTTTTGCTCCTTCTATGCAGTTTTTAGGAAGTACACACATATCAAGAAAGGTTAGGGCGTATCTAAGCGCCTAAAAGGTGGGTGACACGATCGATCAAGTCGTTGGGTAAGGTATGGGGTAGTTGTTTTGGGAGAATAGTAACTTTAGACTATAGAACGCTTTGTATTTGGTCGAAAAAGAAGAGGGTGAGAGGATGGTGGCCGGTGAAGAGATCGTTTGGGCTCCCAAAAAGGACATCTCGGCTAGTCCAACATGACGTAGTGAGCTCCACCAAAAACCGCTAGTGTGGGCACACCCAAACGGGCACCCAGTTGGCAGCATGCGTAGCAAGTGGGCGTAGGCGGGCCACGAGTTAAGTTGCCCCACGTCTCTTGAGTGCTTTGGCGAAGGGGCTTGTTTACGTGACGGGTCGGTACCATCTGACATGGGTGTCTGTGATTGGCGGTGGCTGCAAGTGAGGTGACACGGAGGGGGTAATCGTTAGGGTGAGAGGGCGACAAGCGCCCTCTACAAGCGGCAGTGGGTGCAAAATCTTGCAGTTTCTGGCCCCAGTCTAGCCACTTGGGCAGCGGACGTCCAATTAGGCATGTCTAGGTCAGATTGGGAGTGTTTTCGTGAGCAAGTTTGCAGCACAGCAATCTTGGTTGTTGGTTGCAAACGCAGGCGGCGGAGGTAGCAAATTGCGACCTTTTGCAACTCCGTGCACCGCAGAGGTGACGGCTGTCTTAATGTGGTCTGGATACACCAGTTTCAGGCTCTACCCCGTGGTAGCTCTTGCAGCGTGCTTCCTCGAACCACCATATTGCAGCCCCCGAGAACTCCGACATCAAAATACTTTTTTTGACTCTCTTGACACATACAAATGACATATTTTCTACGTTTTTAAGAAAGCCATACATAAGCGCCACCTCCTATCTAAGTAGAGATAGCATATCGGAAGAGTCGGTGCAAAAGCTACTTGTAAGCCCGGAACTTGGTTTCAGTCTGAATTTCACCCTGTTGGCAACAGAGAGCCGTACCATACACGTTGACCATGTACTGAAACAGTGTGTTGAAAACGTCATTAGCACCAAAGTACACATTCTGGAGATGCTGCAGCTGTAAAATTAAATGCAGCCTGTACCTTTCCAAAGGCAAGACTGCAAGAGTTTAACTATGGATCTTAACTTTTCTTTCTGATTACATTTAGTGGAAGAGCCGGAGATCCAAAGTGTGGAGCACAAACGCAAGTCACGTTTACGCATTTTTCGAGCGCTAGCTTTTGATCAATTTTTCAACATCCCCCCCCACGTTTCTTGATTCACTTACACTCTCTTTCGTTACCTACCATGTCTGGCCTCAATCCAATAGATATTATAGATTCCCAGATCGACCAAGGAGAATTGGCCGAGTACCATAGACTCTTAGAACAAGAAAACATTCAATGGGCGTTTGAGATTGTTCCAGGCTACTTTCAACAATCGAGCACCAAGACCGATGAGACCAAGTTTGATTACTTAAACGAGCACTTTGGGATCGCCAAACCGTGGGGGGACATTGTGTCGGACCTCAATAGGCTCAACAGGGAGTCCGAGGAGGATGTTGTGTACAAATTGTTGATTTTGGCACGCCACGGACAAGGGTTTCACAACATGGCACATTCTCAATACGGAAACAAGCAGTGGAATGAGCATTATTCCAAACTCGACGGCGACGGCAAGATCAGATGGGGCCCGGACCCATTGTTGACGGAGCTAGGGATAAGCCAAGCCAGGGAAAACGGGCTCGTTTGGGGGCAGGAGATCTCCAAAGGTGGAGCTGAAATTCCGTCCAGATGGTACGTTTCCCCATTGAGTCGGTCCATTGACACACTCATCCACACTTGGCAAGGGCTTGTTGACATTGCTCGAGTGCAACCCACAATAATGGAGAACTTAAGAGAGACTACAGGAGTCCACACCTGCGACAAGAGACTGACTCGGAGTGTGCTTGAAAAAAAATACCCCCAATTTGTGATCGAGGATTCGCTTACGGAACAAGATGAATTGTACAAGGATGACTACAGGGAGAGCGTGGGAGAAATAGCGATAAGAATGAACCGGGCGTTCCAGCATATTTTTTCCGACTCACGCAAGTCCGACGGCGTTATTTGCATAACGAGCCACTCGGGAGCCATCAGAGCCCAGTTGGCTGTGTTGGGCCACAGGCTGTTTGCTGTGGGCACCGGGGGTTTGATACCAGTATTTGTTAAGGCACGCCGTGTATAAAAATTGTATCTCCTCGCGTGACAATAACAGTCAAGCCTTCTTTGTTGCATAGCCAGCCAAATACACTAGACTTCTTGTTCGTATGTTACATCTACTGTTATAAGAAATCTACACCCTCTCTTCAAATACAGGCGCTTTGCCGAACAAGCTTTTGTCAGGGAAAGGTCCTGGTTATGACCAGCCCTTGGTTGGTGTGCCCTTTACAATTTCACCGCCGCCCAATTAGGCAATGCCTCGCTTGAACTTAATTTCTGCGACACAAAATGGTCAAACTGGTCCACTGTTATCTCTCACACATTATTTTTTGGTCCAAATATTGGCCTGCGCTCTTTCCAATATTAGTAGCCCTCTATTTTATTACAATAGTTAAAAAATTTGTATGATGCTGGTACAAAAAGACCGAGGAACAGAATAATAGTGCAAACATACCCAAACAGAGTCATGTAGTCTCTGCTATATTAGCCCTCCAGACATTTTCTTTTGTCATTAATAATCCTTTGACGACTCCTACCCCCCATTTCTTTCACCCTCCTCTCCTTTGCACCTGCTAGTGCTGTAGATCTCATATATGTAAATCACGGCGATATTTTCTACCGGCGACAATGTATTGCGTAACAAAACGCATTTATCCAGAAATTGCTTTTTCTGTGCTATCACTTATGTACAGGTCAACGATCAAGTACGAGACAGGGTTATAAATGCAGAAACTAATATATATAAAACTGCATGTGCTTCCTTTGGAGAAAAAAATAGTCACCCTTCTATCTATATTCTTACTTATGAAATTTGGTAAGAATTTGCAACATCTATCCATACCCGAGTGGAAAAGTTATAACATAGACTACAATGACGTAAAAGCCCAGATTCGAGAGGCGACTTTGCAAGGCGGCAGTGCCAAGGTAGGTGCTTCCGGCGCCAAAACACAAGATTTGAGGAAGCTTCACCAGACCTTTGTGGACAACTTCGAGTACATCAACTTGTTCATATCGACAAAGCTAGGCGAACTCCAGCGCAAGTTGAACTTTCTCAAGGACATCTTGCGGACCAAAGAGTCTGTAGCCTTCAGCGACGCGAGAAGAGAGCTTTTTGAAACAGATGAAATCTTCACACAAGGCATTGAATTGCTGATCATCTTGAAGAACTTGTCCAAATTCATCATTGTTCAAAAGATAGCCCTCAAGAAGTTGTTCAAGAAACTAGCAAAGCATTACCCTGATACAAACAGGTCAACCAAATTCATCATTTCTTTAAAGAACTACTTGGTAGCAAACCCAAAGAGTTTTGTCAATGTGGATCTTCTGGACTTCACAACAGAATTAACGTCATTCCTTGCAGAGGTCAAGGCCAAACAGAATATCTTACTCGAAGAGATTCAAGGCGGGTCTCCCAAGAGATCGTCATTGACGCATTCTTCGCCTTCAACCACAGTGTCTTCTCCCAAGGAATCGGCCCAAAAGCCATCGTATAGTCATGCAACGTTCGACTTGAACATTGCCATTAAGAAGAATTTTCACTTGAACTTCTTACTTCCCAACGATTCTAATAACTTGACCGATTTGGAGTTAAACTTAAACATCTACATGAACTTGGCAAAGTCAAAGAGCCTGCAACTCCAAATCACCTTTTTCAAATCTGACTTAGTTCCTCAAGAGTATCCCTCCTATATCATCTCAGACGAACATGATACCAATTCAACATTGGTTGTGCATTGTGGAGGCCTTCGGAACTATGCCTACTGTACTGTTCCCAACAAGCTCATTCCAAGCTTGCTAACTTATTTAAACGACGGCTCTCACAAACAAGAATTCTTGAACGAGTTGTCTAAAATCCAAACCTTGTCCTCTTTGGCAGAAACAGCAATCAAGACCTTATTGAATGGCAAATTCCAACCTGCCTTTAAGGTCTACTGTCATAGAACAAGATACTTTTTAACAAAGAATGACGAGGTCTTCACAGAAGACGCTGCAGTCGACTTATTATCTAACTCTCCTTACTCCGACGTATGTCCTACCTCAGCCACGGCTGCATTATCCAACTTCCAGGACGATTTTTTGATCTCCTTGGACTATAATATTCACACCACTAATGATTTACGCTTGGTTTGTTCACTAAATCCACTTGATTCCTTAAAAGATGTCGATATTGAATACTTCCCACACAATCATTTGTCCTTCCATTCCAACGATTCTAATTTGTCCAACTTCATTTCTTCACTCGAGACTTCTGTTAACGGCCCAGAAGTCAAATCAACTTACAACCCTTCATTATTGAGAAACTTGCCTTTGAAATTGCAGAAGTTGATCACAAACAACACTGCAGTCAACTTGTACAAGAACCTCAGTTTTTTCCAGTACATGATGTCCTGCTATAATAACGTCATTCCAAGCAACTCTAATAACCACTACTCCAAGATTCTTGGTCTTAATTTGTTGAAGAAGTTTGAATCGATTGAACAATTCAATAACCAAATGAACATGGAACTGACTCTCATTAGAGCCAACTCCACCCCTGTTTTAAAAAGACAAATGTCTTTCAAGTCTGTCAGCGAACCTTCGGCAGGCCCTCACCATTTGTCTGCAGCACCTGCACTCGTCAAGCACAACTCGACAGTGAGTATTGTCAGTACCAAATACTCCCTTGCATCTATACACTCCAACCACATTGGTGAAGAAGCAAACGACGACGGAGAAGTCATGGGCCAGCAGGATTACGATTTCTTGCAATACAGCGGCCCCAACGAAGGTCTTCCCGGTGATACAAACAGCAATGAAGACGAAGACTACATGTCCTTATTTATGAATGTACAACATAAGCATGACGACTCCATGTTTGGGAGCTTTATTGTCAACATGATCAAGTTGAAAAACAAGATCTCCAAGAAGCTTTTCAAGAGACTGTCAGAGACAGAACCTTTACTTCCAATACATAATGGCAACCGCAATGGTTACGATTCCTTTTACGAGGATGGTCCAGAATACATGGATAGATACTCTGTGATGAATATCCACAACAGATACGAACAAGACTACGACCAAACCCTTTCCTACATTTACTTTTCACTCAACCTCACACTGATGTTCTTGAGTGGATTGGAATTGGGTATCATCTATTCAATCTTCCTCAATTTGGAATCCCACGACTCAAAGTTACTTATCAACGATAATTTATGGTTAATCCTTATTCTTGTCGTGGGACTCCTTCTCTCGTTGGTATTTTCTATGATGAGCATTAATTTAAACTTTCTGCGTTACACTCCGGCGCCCCCCTTACACAGCTATGTGGTTTGGTGTGGGTTTGCTATTGTCTGCGCATGTTGCTTGCTGTCTATGGCTATCATTCTTCAAGGGCTATAAGAGTCAAAAATACGACACAAATTTTTCATCATTAACACCAAACAAAACAATCATTAATTAGTTTAGCATTTGCATTTTACTTCTTCCATGGTATATTTAATTTTATGTTCACGGCATTCTCCATTTTGTAGACCTTATTGAAATGAAACCTTGGTACCGGTTGCAATCCCAAATAATCCAAAGGGTCTGGGGCACATATGTGGCTTTTGAAGGCACAGAGGCGGTACGGGGAGTTGTCAAGAAATAATTCGACAAGCTCTCGACACTGAAACCGATGTTGCATGCGTGTAGCCCTAATTGCACGCTGCAGGGTACCGCTTCGGCCAGTGGATTTAACTTTCTTAGGTGTTGATTGGGTTTGAAACTTCACAGACCATTCCCCTTTCGGTCTCACGCCTGTGCACTTATTTGTCGGTTAAGCTGCACTGTTTCTTAAATGATGTCAGGACATGTACGAGGCAGTAATTCCACAACTGGACCGGTCGACTACTCCAGTAATCCGGCAAGCTTCAACTTGCCCAAAGAACCCCCCATTCATCACCTTGGGTGTTGTGTTTCCAACAAGAATTTTGGTTTTCCGTGGCGAAACACCCTGTCTGAACCGTCTCTAATTTTAAGAAAAGGAGCCTCAAGCCCTATGCTTAAGGAGTAAAGTGCCGTGAGTTTGACTTGCCGAAATTAAGACAACGGGTGCAAAAGTGGCAGTTGAATGGTCATCCCCCCCCCTTTTACAGCGTTTTACAATGCTACGGAATATGTTCAATTTCGGCCGAAGCTCGCAGACCCCATGTAATAAATTGTCTCTCTCGCCTCCTCCATCGCCGTTCCTCGTGAGAGCATGTAATCAGATTGTACAAAGAGCGATCTTAATTTTACTCCACCAGGGATCACAAATTTTGAGCTCCGCAGACCCCAGCCCTTGTTTCCTATCATGTAGGCACTCGAAGCTCGTGTGGATAATCGCTACTATCCATTTTGAAAGAGAGCGTTGGTACATGCTACGCGATGAGCCTCTCAAGCAAAATATTTTCCTCCAACAGCTGCATGAATCCTAATTCAAAACATAGGAACGATCCGCCGTTGCCACATACCTTGGGTGTGTTGCATTGAACCGCATTGTTCTGCTTATTGCCTAAGAGCTAATATTCGAAATATCTCAAAATGTTCACTTTCGGGTCAAAACGCACCTGTGGAATTTTTTGAGCGATGAGCTGAGAATCTAACGCATCCCAAATGATTCAAAGTCGACCATTGTGAAACGCCTTGTACCTTCGCAGATAAACGGCTATGCTTTGTGAGGTGAGTTTACGGGAAGCCTGAGATACAAAGGGAGCGCCAATGTAGTGAACCTGAGATTGACAAAGCTTTTGTTCAACGATCCTTCCACCTTAGACAAGCGTTACTCTTGCATACGTGGGGTACGTGGGTGCAAACTTTTCTGTCATGCTGCAAAATACATCTCTTGATAAAGGGTACACGGAGTTAGAAAGTTCCAGGTGCAAGATGTATATGTCCGTTTCTGTTTGTTTGTTTGGCTGAAACAGTGTGGTCTAGTCCTTATTGTTATGTTTGCCTGTACGTCTGGATATAATATTAATAATAATATACTACACACAAAATCCCTAATACATACCGCATAAGATGCCGTGAACGTTATATGAGTGGTTGCAATAGCAGAGCTACCCGACCGTTATGCTGGGTGTCATAGGAACCACCACGCTGGACGACAGCACAAGCAGGTTGCATGTGTCACATAATATTGTTTGAACTTACTCCAACGGCCCCGACCGTTATTTTTAGGCTAACCCAGTTACTAGAGTAGTTGCATAGCTTTTCACAGTAGCCACACTTTCCCGTAAAAGTATGCTAATTAGCATTTCAGATCTGAATGTGCAGTCTAAGTGGAGTTAGCCAGATTGCAGAAGTTCCATTAGTAAGTTGACTGCCACAAGAGGACCTATAACTGCTTGCAACCATCTCTGGAAGACTACTCGGCTAACATAACTGAAGTTCAGATAACAATAGAAGATCTTCAAGTCAGAAGCTGCAACCAAACCTTCTATCCAAGAGTAGAACAATGTGAGAAGAAACGACTTGTCAATGTCAAGGAAGAGGTTGTGGAGTAGATGAACAATAAAAGGTTACATTTCAGGTCTAGCATATGGGTTTTCTTCATCATAGTAAAGAAACCTACAATTGGCTTAGATCTAGCATGTCGGTTGGGATCTAGCGCATCCATATTGACTATCCCATGGGCCATCTTCTCCTCACCGTTGTTGCAGTTGATCTGTATCCATGGCTGCACAGTTGAACCAACTCTTACAGCGACCTTCAGCAAAGTATGACCCGTTTAAAAAAGTGGTCTTTAGCACTCCGGTAGACTTGCTCGGTGTCATGTGCCTCTATCTCTCTTGTGCCGTCAATCGTTTATGTCTTGTGCTGTTTGAGCCAAATGGATCAAAACCTGCATACACAATGTGTTTAAAATTTTCTGTCGACACACTTGAACAACCAACACCATGAACTCACCACTTAACTTGACGTTGGGTGCGCGTATGAATGCGTACTTGGCGAGTCCAGAAGATTATAGAAAGCAGAGAAAGAGATTGAGCAAAACTTTGCTCAGGTTACGTCGTGATTTGAGTTTGATTACCAAGGACACCAAGGACTACGATGCGAAACAACGTATCAAGAGTATCAACGCAGACGACTTCCAGAAGGACCCAAGATATGGGTTAGTCTTATTGTTGACAGCCGAAAGAGACTTGTTGTATGCCTTGGAGATCAAGAGTTTGGTTGAAATCAGCAACGACTCCACCTCCGCCAACTTCAAGACTTTGGTCAACAGTAGAATGAAGAGAGCCTTGTTGATCACCAAGAAGGTTCTTGAAATCACCCCTAAAGTGAACGAGATAACCAGATTGGAGTTGTACGTGTACGCAGCTTTGATTCAGGGTCAGATTTCAACCACCAAGAAGCAATGGAAGTTGGTGCTCAACTCTCTCTCCATTGCCAAGTGTGCTTTGGAGTTCTTGCAAGTATACAGAGGTGAGGTTCCAAACTTGGAAGACGAAGACTTGGTTGACTTTAAGACTTTGGCCGATGACTTGAATGAAACCATCATCGACCCTTCGTTGAATTTGGCTGTTTCCCAGTCTAACGAGGAAGGTGCTTTTGGTATCAAGGCAATCACTCGTAAACACTGTCACGACAAGCAATTACCATACTTGCAACCAGCCTTGGCTTTTATTGAAAAGAAAGACCCATCATTCATTTCCGAGATCCCGGACAGCATCAACCTTATTAAGAGTGTGACGTGGAGAGACCATGAAGCTAAGTTGTACAACGACGAAATAGCCTTCAGAATCATGACCTTGAACGAGTCCTCCAACGATTTCCAAAAATTGCATAATGAGTCCAGCAATTTCGACAGCTTGATAACCGACTGGAACCAAGTTTTGGAAATACACCAACAAGATGTTGAAAGAGCTCAATTAAATGACGACAGCGACGACCTCAACAAGGTTCAAGACAATGCCATTTTGTTGACTTACATAAAGTACAACATGTTGTTTATCAGAATCAAGAGAGACTTCACTAGGGCTCAAGGATCTGCTTTGTCTGGCGTTGAAAAGAACAAGTTGTTTGCTGAATTGATTGCTGCCACAGAAGAATTGAAGGAATTGCCAGGTGTTTACAAGGATGAGGAGCTTTACTCATCTTTGGAAAACTTGCAAAAGTACTTTGGTGCACACAAGAACTTGCTGCTTGCAGACCTTTACATAAAGTTGGAGCAATACGCAGAGGCTCTTGCCGTGTTAAACTACACTATAGAAGAGTACTTGGGTGTCCAAGAAGTGTGGTACCAAACCGAATTCCCATATAACATCACCAGCAACCAAGACTTTGAAAAGTTCCGTGCTGAGTTGAAAGACAAGTTGATAAATGCTCACGTTTTGGCTCAGTTCCTGTTTGAATTGAACTCCACCAACGACAAGCATTCCTTCTTGATTGAAAACATCAGCAAGACCACGTCTCACAACTTGGACAAGTTGGTCAACTTGAGCGAGTCGGCAAAGTTGCAACCAATCTTATGTAAGCCTGTCTTGTTTGACATTGCCTACAACTACCTTAATTATGACCTTGGCAGAAACAACACCACTTCAAAGGTCCAAGTCCAACAAACCCAACAAACTGCTAACGAAACTGACGACAACAAGAAGCGTAGTGGAGGGTTTTTCGGTATCTTTGGTGGCCGTTAAGTATTACTATGTATGAAAATGCTCACTACTCGGAAGACTGCTATAATGTATATTTACCATTTTGAAACACGTAGTTTTTTTTTTTGCGTAAAAACAAGTTTACTTCACGTTGCTTATAGACAGCGTAACATTAATGAAGACACAAGGCCTGGCGTTAACGTTAGTGATATGCGTGTTAGGTCTCTATGGGTCCTTTTTATCATGGTCAGTCCTTCAGGAGAGAATTAACACCAAACCGTACGGAGTGAACTACTTTGGGGAGCCTGAATTTTTCAAGGCACCTTTGGTGGTGAATACGGTTCAAGCGTTGTTTGCTAGCATTGTGGGCAGCATTTATTCATATGTGTCCACCGGAACACTTCCACACGTATTGTTTACGCAGAATGAGCGTAGTGTTGCTATTCAATACTTCAAGAGCTTGATGATTATCTCCATCTGTTCATCACTCTCGTCGCCTTTAGCATACCAATCATTGAAGCATGTCGACTACCTCGCGTATTTGTTGGCAAAGTCAAGCAAGTTGATACCAGTGATGTTTATCCACATTGTATTCTACCGCACCAAGTTCCCCTTTTTCAAATATGTCGTTGCGTTGGCGGTTACGGCTGGGGTCGCTTTGTTCACCATTGCACACAAGAAAGGTGAAAGCAAGTACAGTTTGGACGACGAGCAAGAATTGCTTGGAATGGCACTTTTGGCTGGCCTGATGCTTTTGGACGGGTTTATGAACTCCACTCAAGACCAAATGTTCAAGTCCCAGCGCAACAACAAGGTCAAGTTGACGGGTGCAAACTTGATGTGTCTTCTCAACCTTTTTGTAACTACACTTAGTTTGGGCTACACCATCTTGTTCAAGTACGACGTTGAGATACAGTACACCATTGATTTTGTCCACAAGTACCCCAAGGTGCTCTTTAACACGTTGGCCTTTGCTGCTTTTGGAGCAGTGGGTCAGGTGTTTGTATTTATTATATTGGAGAAGTTTGATTCACTTGTCTTGGTCACCGCCACAGTCACCAGAAAAATGATTAGCATGATCCTTTCTGTCATTTTGTTTGGACACCACTTAAATTCGTACCAATGGCTCGGAGTAGCCATGGTGTTTGGTGGAATCGGGTACGAGGCAGCAGTCAAGTTCATTAGACCGGTCTCCAAGGTTAAGAAGGATAGCTAGACATGATTTTTAGCAACCTGTAAAAGGGTCAAAAGTGTAAACGCAGCTAAAAATGCTTATGAAACAAAACAAAACAAACTGTAAAATCATAACCTGTAAATCGGTTGTTCTCCTGTTTATGTGACCCTCGTTTGCAGGTTGATATACCAGCCTTCTCTTTATGCTCATATCACATCCATCAATCATGTTGAAGCTGCGACTGTACCTGATGGGAGCTATCTGCTGTTCATTACTATCCTTATTTCCAAAGATCTTTTGCACGTTTTTGCTTACTTGGGCCATCTATGTGTTGGTATTCATCGTGGGGTTAGACGAGTTAACCAATCTCAATAAGCAACCACTCGTGGCAAGTCTTATTAGCGGAGCAGGACTTGTCTTCTATGCATTGACCATATTCACGTATTACCGCGTCATTATTGCAGGACCCGGTTCTCCTTTGGACTATCCAAGATTAAGAATCAAGAACTTGCTGGCTCTAGACAACAACTCGTCTTCTGCTGCTCTCTTGAGTGACGTGGAAGGCTCCCAGCAAGAGGAACAGGAAGTGCCCCCTGAAGATCTTATGATTGTCCACAACACTTTGAAGCGTCCTGGCAAGTCAGAATACAGAATTTGCACTAAATGTTCTGTCTGGAAGCCAGATAGAACACACCACTGTTCGTCCTCGGGCAAATGCATCTTGCGTATGGACCACTACTGCCCCTGGTTCTCCACCTGCATTGGGTTCCAAAACCATAAGTTTTTTGTTCAATTCCTCATCTACGGCACGTTGTTTTGTCTTGTGTGCCTTGTAGGATCACTCCTTTCGTTATGGTGGTTTATCAAGTATGAGCTCTATGACGAATTTACCATCTCCATCAACTTGGTTGTCTTATTTGTGTTGCTGTTGCTGATTTCTGTTGCAATGCTATTGTTTTCGGGCTTTCAAATCTACTTGGTCATCAACAACTTGACTACCATTGAAATTAATGAGAGAAAGTGGAATGGAGACTCTGCCTTCAACTACAGCTATGACTTTGATGGCAAGAAGAAGAACTTGGGTAACATCTTTGACTTGGGCAAAAAGAATAACTGGGTTGCCATCATGGGAAACACATGGTTGCAGTGGCTTTTACCTATCCAAGTCACCTCCACCAAGCAAGAGGATACCTTCAATAACGGTATCAACTATCAAGTGAATGAGGCGGTATACGAGCAATGGGTGCACAATTCTCAGCTCCAGGACCAATTGAACGCTCAATTACAAGCATACAATAGAAGAAATAGGCTGGATTAATAGGAAGTATATATGTTATATTGGTTAAACATCTACTAGCTCTCTTGTACGGCCAACTTGTCTCCTCTTATCAAAGCACCAGCTCGGTTGAAATTTGAAATTTTCCGGGTAACAAGATTGGGCGGAAACTCAAAATACAAACACATTGGACCAACCCAACCAGCAGTATCCATGTACACACAGCTTCCGTTCGACGAACTAAAGGTCGATCCTAACCAGAAGAAGAGAATAGCATACTTCTACGATGCAGACATAGGGAATTACGCCTACGGTGCCGGGCATCCTATGAAGCCCCACCGTATTCGTATGGCGCACTCGTTGATTATGAACTATGGATTATACAAGAAGATGGAGATCTACAGAGCAAAGCCTGCCACCAAACAAGAGATGTGTCAGTTCCACACGGACGAGTATATTGACTTTTTGCTGCGTGTGAGTCCAGATAACTTGGATATGTTCACCAAGGAGCAAATAAAGTTCAACGTCGGTGATGACTGTCCAGTGTTTGACGGGTTGTTTGAGTACTGTGGGATCTCCGGTGGGGGTTCCATGGAGGGAGCTGCCCGTTTGAACAGAGGAAAGTGTGATATTGCCATTAACTACGCTGGTGGTTTGCACCACGCCAAAAAGTCCGAGGCTTCGGGTTTCTGTTACTTGAACGACATTGTGTTGGGGATTATCGAGTTGTTGAGATACCACGCTCGTGTTTTGTATATTGACATTGATGTCCATCACGGTGACGGTGTTGAAGAAGCCTTTTACACAACAGACAGAGTGATGACCTGCTCATTCCACAAGTATGGTGAGTTTTTCCCGGGTACCGGAGAGTTACGTGATATTGGTGTTGGCAAGGGTAAGTATCACTCAGTCAATGTTCCATTGCGTGACGGGATTGACGACTCCACCTACAAGTCTATTTTTGAGCCCTTGATCAGTAAGATTGTCGAATGGTACCAACCTACTGCGATTGTCTTACAGTGTGGGGGTGACTCTTTGCTGGGTGACAGATTGGGATGCTTCAACTTGTCTATGGCGGGACATGCCAACTGTATCAACTTTGTCAAGTCCTTCAATATTCCGTTGATGGTTCTTGGGGGTGGTGGGTACACCATGAGAAACGTTGCTCGTACGTGGGCTTACGAGAGTGGGTTGCTCAACAACGTTCTCTTGCCAAACGAGTTGCCATACAACGAGTACTACGAGTACTATGGTCCAGACTACAAGTTAGACGTGAGACCCTCCAACATGTACAACTCCAACTCGCCAGAGTTTTTGAACAAGATCTTGACCAATATCATTACCAACTTGGAAAACACCAAACACGCTCCGAGTGTTCAAATGAACGAGGTTCCAAGAGACCCAGAAGACTTGGGAGACGAGGAAGAGGATACCAGAGAAGCCTTGGACACAAAGGGTGGGTCTGAGTACGCTCGTGATAACCAAATTCAGCCAGGCACTGAATTTTACGAGGAGGACAGCAAAGACAAGGAAGAGAAGGACGTGCTGGTGCAAAACGGCAAGAGCACCGAGTTGACCGAGTCGGAGATGATGGAAATTGAAGAATTGAACAAGGAATAATTGTAACATTAAAAGCTTATAGGTTGGAATAAAAGATACTGCATGTTAAGGTGTGGGTTTGTAGAGAGAGTAAAGTAAGGTGGGAGTTTGGTGGGGAAGCATGGAGGAGGATGGGAGTAGCACTGGGGAAGGATGGGGGAGGATGGGAGTAGCACTGGGGAAGGATGGGAGTAGCACTGGGGAAGGATGGGGGAGAGTATGGGAGTAGCACTGGGGAAGGATGGGGGAGAGTATGGGAGGATCACTGGGGGAGTATGGGAGGATCACTGGGGGAGTATGCCCGCTGGGTTTTGTTGGTCGCCACGTGACCAAAACTTTTCTAACCTGACTCACACAAGCATGCTCTGGCGCCGACTTCGACTCCCCCTGGGAGTGGCCAGGAGGTGGAGCACATCAATTCCATTCAGCAGAGGCATTCATTTTCAGGTGCACTCGATAGCAGGGGTCCCCGAGGCACGGTATCCGGAATACAAGAAGAATGCCAGCAACTCGTACAATATGATCTGGCGGCAGCCGCCACGAAACGTCTACATTGTGAAGAAGCCATGGGACAGCAACATACGGGATGCGATGCTTGAGTTTGTGGGATTTCTCAACGAGGAGTACCCCGGCATCAACGTGCTAGTGGGGGAGGACGTTGCGGACGAGATTGTGCACGAGACGTCATCGCTGGCGGTGTGCATGGCGGGCCAGGACAACGGGCAGAGGAAGGAGCGCAACACGCGGGTCATCTACACGGGGAGCAAGGAGGAGATTGCGAAGAAGGCGGACATTGTTGTGACGCTCGGGGGCGACGGGACGACGCTCCGGGCGGTGCTGGCGGTCAACAACCTCTACGTGCCGCCCATCCTCAGTTTTTCGATGGGGACGCTCGGCTTCTTGTTGCCGTTCGACTTCAACACGTACCGGCGGACGTTTTCGATGGTGTACCAGTCGCGGGCCAAGGTGATGCTGCGGAGCCGGATCGGGTGCGAGGTGTTGCGGCGCAACGGCGAGCGGGCGGGCAGCGGGAGCATCTACGCCATCAACGACGTGGTGCTCTACCGCGGCAGCGAGCCGCACTTGGTGTCGCTCGACATTTTTGTCGACGGCGAGTTTTTGACCACCAGCACCGGCGACGGCGTCATCTTCTCGACGCCCACGGGCTCGACCGCCTACTCGTTGAGCAGCGGCGGCCTGATTGTGCACCCGCTGGTGGATTGCACCATGATCACGCCCATCAGCCCCCGCTCGCTCTCCTTCCGCCCCGTCGTCGTCCCGTCCACCTCCCACATCCTGATCCGCCTCAGCCAGCACAACCGCAACCAGAAAATAGAGCTCTCCATCGACGGCATCAAGCACTTGGACATCCAGCCCGGCGACGAAATCCACGTCAAGAATCCATGCAAGATCCACCACCACGCGCAAGACAATACAGATTTTTTTAGCGACCTGCCAGGCCAAGTCGGCGGCATCTGGTGCGTCTACAAGCACGACAACGACTGGACCAAGGACATCAACGAGTTGCTAGGCTTCAATAGTAGTTTTCTGGCAAAATACAAGAACAGGCTGTGACTTTTCCCATGTTGTTTTTTTTTGACGTCCGCCAAGTACCCTCTACACCGCCCGTATCTTTTCACCTTGTGTCTCTTTGTGGGGTTGGCTTGGTCAAGACCACTCCTAAAAAGGGGTTAGCTCCAAACCTTAATTTTTTTTTAGTAGTCACATTCATTTGCCCTTTCTTTTGTCCATTTTTTTCCCCCCCGCCTCTCTCACACAAACTCGCTCGCCCGCTCACCTTACAAATCTCTTCTCTATCTGGCTCTGTCATTTTTTTTTTTTTTCCCCTAGCCTGGCATGAACCACCCCCCCATTCCCCCTCTATCCCCTTGCCCCTGCTAACGCTTACGCAGTCCATCCGTCGGACATCTCCCACACCCACACCACCCACACCACCCACACCTCAAAAGTAACCACAAGATCCTCGGTTACTAGCTCGCAATCCAATCTCTGGAACCGAAACCCTGTTTACGGCCAAGATACGCTTTATCGCTGTACCCTGCTACCTCTTAAAACAGCTTGCACAAAAAAAAAAAAATAAACGAGGGTCAAACATGTCACTTGTGCTACTCAATCGAACTGGCAATAGCACAAAATAGGAAGGTTAGAATTCTTCCACTAAGAGCACTATTAGATCGACAAAGAGTCGACAAGGGGAGCGGGCGAGGTCAGATGCATTTTACTCTCTGCCTGTAGGTGGCCACATCCAAGGCTTGGGACGGGTGCGTTCCCTGTCCAACCGTAGATCTGCTGGTGCATGCTTCCCACCTCCTTGTCTGATCAAAACCTAGAATGCTGCCATATGGCCCATGTCTTAGTTGACTCTCCCTCCCCACTTGCAGTGATTGCATAACCTTAAAGCAAAACGTCGCGAAAGAATCAAATGTAACACAAAGTCCCAGTTCATTTTCATCAAAATCGGGAGAACGAAAACAACAAAAAAAAAAAAAACTTAAATATAAGGGAAAAACAAAGAAAAAAAAAAAAAGAACTGGGAGTCTACTCAACAAGTTAATCAATCCACCAACCAAAGAGACACAGGCGGACTAAGTGATCCATCGAACCGGACCAAAGTAGTCACCCGTTGATAAGGAACAAAGCATATAGAGCACTTACGATATAGAGATTTATTTTGGTTGTGAGTGAAAAGTTGACAAACACCTGGAAGGCACCAAACACATCTTGAACAACATGGCTGCGTTGCACTCCATCAGCAAAAACACCCAGTCTCCGCATTTGGCGCACTACGGGCAGCAACCACAGGCGGGAATACACCCGCTCCACCAGCAGGGTCCACCGGGCAACGGGCCCGCGCCAGGCCCTCCGCCTGGCCACTTGCAGCCCATACATGGGTACGAAATGAACCAGATACCGCCACCCGGCGCAATAAATCCCAACGGACCCCCTCCTCCCCAGCTCGGCGGGCCGCCGCCCCCAGGCGTCCTGGGCTCCTCTGCGGGTAGCGCCGCCGCCGGGCCCGGCATCCCCCCACCAGCACCAGGCCCCAGCGCCGCAGGAAGCAATGGAAACGCTGGCCCCAGCCAAATCACAAACATCTTGAGCGAAACAACAGCCGCAACATGGTTGACCATCGGCTCCCTCGCCGAATCCCTAGGCGACTCGGACAAGGCCATCGCCGCCTACGAGTCCGCCCTCAGGCACGTTCCAAACAGCCCAGAGGCCCTCATCAAGTTGGCCAACGTCTACCGCTCCAAAGACGTCTTTTTCAAGTCCGCAAAGCTCTACGAGCTGGCATTGAACTTCCAGCCCGAAAACGGCGAAACATGGGGCTTGTTGGGCCACTGCTACCTCATGTTGGACGACTTGCATCGTGCCTACGCCGCCTACCAAAGAGCCTTGTACTACTTGGAAAACCCAAACGTCCCAAAGTTGTGGCATGGCATCGGCATCTTGTACGACAGATACGGCTCGCTTGAGTACGCAGAAGAAGCCTTTGTGCGTGTCTTGGAATTGGACCCCAACTTTGACAAGCTGAACGAAATCTACTTCCGCTTGGGGATTATTTATAAGCACCAAGGCAAGTTGCAATCCGCCCTCGAATGCTTCCAGTACATCTTAAACAACCCTCCTCACCCATTGACCCAGCCAGACGTCTGGTTCCAGATTGGCTCCGTCTTGGAGCAACAAAAAGACTGGTTAGGAGCAAAAGAAGCCTACGAGAGAGTCTTGCAAGTCAACCCTCAACACGCAAAGGTCTTGCAACAGTTGGGTTGCCTCTACTCCCAAGCTGAACTGAACCCAGCCACCCCATCCTCCGGTACCGCAAACGGTGGTGCAAACATAAATGGAAACTCAAACGGCTCAGCCAACGGCTCGGCTCACTTTCAACAAGATTTGGATATCGCCTTGAAGTACCTCACCCAGTCCTTGGAAATTGACGAAAGTGACGCCCATTCCTGGTATTACTTGGGTCGTGTGCACATGATACGGGGCGACTTCAACGCCGCTTACCAAGCTTTCCAACAAGCGGTCAACAGAGACCTGCGTAACCCAACCTTCTGGTGTTCCATCGGTGTCTTGTACTATCAAATTTCCCAATACAGAGACGCCTTGGATGCCTACACTCGTGCCATAAGATTGAACCCTTACATTAGTGAAGTGTGGTACGACTTGGGTACTCTTTATGAAACTTGCAACAACCAAATTAGTGATGCCTTAGATGCGTACAGACAAGCTGAAAGATTGGATCCAGGAAATCCTCACATCAAGGCTAGATTGGATCAATTGATCAAATACCAACAGGATGGAAACACTCATCCTCCACAACCTCCTCCAGTCAGCCAACAGCCAAGGTTGCCTCAGCAAATGGTGCTCGAGTCTACAGCACCACAAGGAGGCGCTCCTCCAGGTGCTCCTCAAGGCGCCACTCCTGGACAGTTGGCCCCAGGCGCTGCACCAGGCCAGCTTCCTCCTCCACCTCCTCCAGTCACCCAACAAGCTTCTCAACAGCAACACCACCCTCAAATACAGCAAGTCCAACAACCTCCTCCTGTTGCATACCAACCACCACTTGCCGGGGGTTCACAGCAAGCTTCCCCTTACCCTCCCCAACATGCTCAGCTTGCTCAAATCCAGGAACCTCTTCCTCCAGCACAAGCCCAGCAAGCCCCACCACGTCCACAGTCCCCACAACAAGTGAAACGTGAGCTCGAGGAAAAAGACGATAGTAAGGTTACCAAAAAGCCAACAAACTCTTCGCCGCCAATGGGCTCGTTAAACTCTTTGATGAATGCAGCCAACGCTGCCGCCGCCGACGCTGCCGCCGCCGACGCTGCTGCCGACGCTGCCGCTGCCGAAACATTGAAGAATGGAACCCAAAAAGACAATTTGCGTACTGAAGCTGTGGAAGCAGCTCCCGTCGCTCCAACCGCATCAGCACCACAATCTGCACCAGAGCCTCAACAGGTCCAGCAGCAGGCACAACCACAACACGAACAACCACAACCACTCGCACAACCACCACAACAAGACCAAGTGAAACCGCAGCAACATGAACAACCTGCTGCTCCTGCTGCCGTAGCCACCGCTGCCTCGACCACTGCTGCTCCACAACCTCCTGCCACCAAAGAGTTGGCAGACCAAGGAAACATTGCACAGGCAGCTGCCAAACCTACCCAAAAACCTGATGACGATGACGATGACGATGACGAAGATGAAAAGAATGAATCTGTTGAACCTCCTTTAAGAAAAGTTGATGAAGATGAGAATTATGATGACGACTAGATTCGGACGCTAACAAATCTTTTGGTATTTATATTTGTTTTCTCTACCTGTACTATTCTGTAATAAATTATCCTTTCAATGTGAATAACTAATAATTACTTTGTAAAAATGTAGTATGACTAGATTACAGGGACGTAGTTTCATGAAGTTCGTAAGTCGTATTTGAAAGCAATCAGGTGTCCAAAGGATATGAACCTGGGATCTCTTCGTTAGCCTGAACAACCTCAGCATCAGCATCTTCACTCTCGGTGTCGAAACTGACTCTATTATTCCTAGACCGGAAGATGTGCATATCGGCCTTCTGGACAGCTCTCTTTCTTGCAATGTATAAATTGACAGCGTCCTTCAACACCACCAATACAAAAAGGGCAAGGAAGTTGCTGAGCATCAAAACCTTGTCTGGTGTGATACGGTCGTCCATCTTGATCACAGTGCTGAGTACCTTGAAGATTGCTTTGCCAACTTCAGCGCTCAGCATTGGCCAGAGGAAGGTGACAAATGCTCTTAAGGTGACCGAGTCCGTCAAAAATCCAGACGAGAAGTCATGTGTCAAGCATGCTTTCAACTCAAAGTACCAGCTGCGTAACTTGGTTTTCAAAAATAGCATGGGAAGATTGGAGTTGAAGCAATTGTACAAGTACTTTGTTTTGCTTCGACCAAGGGTGTAAAGGTACTTTGAAAAAGGGATCTTCAAAATCCAAGAAGGCAACTCCTTGGCCATGAGTTCAGCTTCATGGTAAGCAACCTTGGATGTGGTCATGCAAATACCGTCAAGAACGGCCTCTGTGTTGTTGAGGTCCTCGAGCAAGTCGGCGTGCTCCTCAGGAAGGTGGTTGGTGATATCTCTTGGTTTGGTCTGCTTGATGACGTTGAAATGGGCCCAGTTGAAGGTGACTCTGAAGAAAAGGTCGTACGCCCAGCGTGCTGGCATCAAGAGAGAGATCATCACCATTGGGTCCCAGAAGTTGACGCCATGCAAGAAACCCAACTTTCTACCCGTGACGAGACGTTGTTTGATATTCTGGATCACCTGCCGGACAAGAGAGTGGTCACCTAACGATGATAAATATGTCAGAATGGCCAACTCGCTCAAGACCTCCCGGAGTTTCTCCTTTGCTGATATGTTCTCAAACAAGCATGACACGATGGAAGAACCACTCAATCTATACAACATGATGGGCAACAAAGGAATGTGAGTAAGCTTCAAAGGGTCAACGATCCCACGCTCAAGCGCAGCATCGAGCGAGTTGGTCCTCGTGAATAAACTGTATGCTCTCGCAGAGTTGAACCCAGACAAGTTGGGAGTATATCGTTTGGTCAAGATTGGGACTTGGAGTTGGCCCGGAATAATATAATGCATCATACTTGTTCCACACGAGGTCAAACCCACCACACCCATCAGCAATGCCCCCACACAAACAGTGGTGAACCCCGTTACCAAGCTCCCAAACTGTAAAGCGTGAGTAAGCGATACTTTGGATTCAGTCAAGACATCAAGGAATTTGGAACGTTTCGAGGAAAACAACAACTTTCTCTTACATTGCGGGCAGCTCAACATGACAAAGTCATGGGTGGAGAAGCTGCTTTGGGCTTCTGGTTCAACCTCGGGAGACCTACTCATGAGGCTGTTGAACCAGTCTTGAATTGTGGAGGCATTCAAATGAATAACTAGCGAAGTGTCGTCGGGTTCGGCGTTATTTACGTTTTCGGCATCGATATCGGGTGTCACGTCTCTCGATAATGCATCGAGAAACTCAATCGCTTCTCTGTACTTCAACTTGTAGGGTTGACTGGAGTTGAACCATTCGAACAAGCACTTTTTGTGTGCGGTCAACAGACACATACACGGAGTGATAAAGTCTTGGGCGTCAAAAATGTCTCCAAACGGAGGGATATCGGTGTTGTCCCCAAGACAGAAACAACAGACGGCACCTTCTTTACTTATCTTCTCGACCATCGTTCTTTGCTTCTAGAGGGTTGGTTGTTGAAACTGATTAATTTTGGTACCGAGCTACGTCTCTTTTTTTGGGTTGCGACTTTGAGGGGCTCTACCAAATACGAGGTTGTGATTTCCACACCTTTCTAGAAGGAGATATGGCCCAGTGGCTTGTTCTACAAGTGAAACAGGAGGTGAAACGTTCCTGAATGCTAATTGAACGTTCCAGTCTAGAAATTATGTATGGTGGACACCATTTGTACGGGATGTCAAGATGGGAATGACGCTTTTCATAAGACAGTATATTGCATTTTGTGGAGAAAGTGAGCTAATTTTGGGTCTATTCTCTTGCCAATTGTAATCCGACGGCAAGGTGATACAATCTTGCATCCACAGAGCATCCTTCCTTTTCCATGAGCAGCTCCAAGTCTTCCAACAAGGTGGCCAAGGGTAACTTGAAAGTGTCGATGAATTCGCCGTCTTCAAGCTGGGGTTGAGGGTTTGCGTTTCTAGGATCAGAGAGGTCCACATCAACGTAGGCAAGTACCATGTTGGCGTTGGTCAAGCCCGGGTCACTAAAGACATCTACTGACTGGCGAGTGAACTTTCCGTGGTATCCTGTTTCTTCTATGAGTTCTCTGACGGCTGTAGATTCGATGGTTTCGTTGGGATCGATAAGTCCAGCAGGCAACTCAATCACAACCTTGCCGGTGGGAGGCCTGAATTGCTTGACAAGAACAATTTCCTTGCCTTTGGCAGGTTTTTGCAAGTCCTGGAGTATCGATACAATACACACTGCATCAACATTGGTGGTGGTGGTTCTGGTTGTTCTGACAGCCATTTCCCACACACGGGGTTTGCCTATAGGGTCGACGTAGTTGATTTTTCTGGTCTGGATCCAGTTACCCTTGTCAAGGTCTTCAACAGAGGTGATCTTGGAGTCGTATGGTGATCCTTTGGTGTTGCTCATGGCTAAATTTCGTGTAAAGGTCAGAATTCTATTGGGGGTTCTTCGTAAACAAATGCTCAACCTGCTAAACATATATGCGAAATTGATGCAACGAAAATTCGAGTAATTTTATAAGAGAGCCCTTCGTCGTTTACCCCAGCCCACCACACCCACACCCATGAACGACGAACTCGATCAGATAAAGGCCCAGATCCAACAGCACTTGGTGTCGTCAGGCAACTACGATATAATAAACAAACAGCTCAAGCTCCAGCTATATGAATCAGGATGGTTTGATAAGGTGAGCCAGATTGCAAACAGAGAGTTACAGTCCGCCAACATCTCCGAAGACCAACCGCTGCATAACTTTGATCAATTGTACGCTTTTTTGAAGCCAAAGGCAGAGGAACTAGTTCCTTTGAAGGTCAAGGAGGATGTTTTGGAAAAGATAAAGGATTACTTGGATGATGTTATACAGTAAGCAAACGGATTGCCACGATAAGAAAAAGGTTGAAATTTAGTCAAAATACATATTAGCATATAAGAGAGATGAAGATGTAGAGAAACTACACGAAAACAAGATCTGTGTGGCCAAAGATGTCGGAGGTGGTATACCCACAGTGGAGCAGACAATGTGTGGTAGCGCACATGTCTCGATTGTAGGCGCAACGGAGAACGACATTTGGTGACATGTCTCACGACAAAAAGCGCTGTATCCAATCAACGGTCTGAAATTTTTGCTGATTTCCAATTTGGAAGACGCAGTAAAAATCTTAGCAAAAAAACAAGTCCAAGCGATACGTTCAACAGGAGAAGAATGTTTTCATTAGCTAGAAGATCCGTGTTGACCCAGGTCGGGGCTCCGGCCGCCAGAATGGTTGTTCCATTTTCCGGAACCGCCTCTGCCCGTTACATTTCCAGTGCCGACTTGACTCCAAAGCAGTTGCCAACCGACTTCACCTTGATGTCTGACAAGACCGCCTCGAGTCCTATCGACTATGCATTGACTTCCTTGGATACCATTGCCAACTGGGCTAGAAAGTCCTCCTTCTGGCCAGTCACCTTCGGTTTGGCCTGTTGTGCCGTCGAAATGATGCACGTCTCCACTCCAAGATACGATCAAGATAGATTGGGTATTATTTTCAGAGCTTCCCCACGTCAGTCCGATATCATGATTGTTGCCGGGACTCTTACCAACAAGATGGCTCCAGCCTTGAGACAAGTCTACGATCAAATGCCAGACCCAAGATGGGTTATTTCTATGGGTTCATGTGCCAACGGTGGTGGTTACTACCACTACTCCTACTCTGTTGTCAGAGGTTGTGACAGAATTGTCCCAGTCGATGTCTACGTCCCAGGCTGTCCTCCTACCGCCGAAGCATTGATGTACGGTGTCTTCCAATTGCAAAAGAAAATGATGAAGACCAGAATCACCAGATTGTGGTACAGAAGTTAGGTTTCACACTTGTTATCGTTAAATCGGAAAATTATTTCATTCTTTGGGTTGATGCTACTTCTAGAGTGATTGTACTGCATTGTATTTTATACAGCGACCATTAGGTCTTGTTAGTTAATAAAGGAAATTAAAAGTAGCTGTAGAGACAAGTGAGAGTAAGAGTCCACTCCAAAGCGGCTGCATTCGACGAAACACCATTTAAACCGCCCAGTCCATCTTCGCCAAACCCCAGCACATGGTTTCCAATCCTTCTATCCCCATCCCACGGCAATTAGCTGACCAACGTCTCCCTTAACATGGCACACACTCTATCCCTCCTCTAAAAGTCCATAATTACCCTAAATGGTACCTGACAGGTTTAACTTTTTTTCCGCGACTTACGTAAGCCTCTTGCACAGTGTCATCTTGTGAATGCGCACTGAATAAGGATTTTTTCTAAGGCAACCCGAAGTCGCACTCATTCAAGAGCGAAAATACTAGAGTCTCAAATGTATGAGGATTTAAGGAATATGGGCGAACAAAGAAAAGCGCACGAACCTGCAAACACGTGAGACGAACATGCAAACGCTAAGGGGGGCCGAAAAGCATGAGTAGGCAGCCCAAAAAAGAAAATTGCCACCCCTTTAATGGCAGCGTGATGTCCGCTTAGCTTTTTGTCGGGGGGAATTTGCTCAACTCCCTCATATTTAAAACAAATTGGATTCCCACAAATTTAATTCTCTTTTTTTCTCCTTCTTTTATCAAGTCAATATGGCTAGAACCAAACAAACAGCAAGAAAGTCCACTGGTGGTAAGGCCCCAAGAAAGCAATTAGCTTCCAAGGCCGCCAGAAAGTCCGCCCCAGTCTCTGGTGGTGTCAAGAAGCCTCACAGATATAAGCCAGGTACCGTTGCCTTGAGAGAAATTAGAAGATTCCAAAAGTCGACTGAACTTTTGATTAGAAAGTTGCCTTTCCAAAGATTGGTTAGAGAAATTGCTCAAGACTTCAAGTCCGACTTGAGATTCCAATCCTCTGCTATTGGTGCTTTGCAAGAAGCTGTCGAAGCTTACTTGGTCTCTTTGTTTGAAGACACCAACTTGTGTGCTATCCACGCCAAGAGAGTTACCATCCAAAAGAAGGATATCTTCTTGGCTAGAAGATTGAGAGGTGAAAGATCCTAAGCTGGCTGCTCTTTTATGATGTGTTCTTTTTATTTCTTTGCGGCTAGTTCTGATATATTTTTATAGGTATTTTATTCATGTTTAACCATACTTTGAGGTGTAGTTGTAGAGTATTTGAAGCGAGGCGTGGCAAGAGGAGAGTTTTGCTTAAAGCGCCGATGAATTTGGGCCCTATGTGGGTTGCTCCCTGTTATAGCAGTTGCAACTGATTGTGCGCCATGTTGCAAAATGACCAACAAGTCTCAACACAAGGCACACTTGTTCAAAAAAGACACAGAGTACACTAAATTCAAACCTACATTTCTTCAATAAAACCATAATATCATATAAAAGCCAACAAAAACAGAATATATATCCCAGTAAACGACCCAATATACTTTTGAAAAATCAAAGAAAAATCAACATGTAGAAATCAAAAACCAAAAAGTAATAAATAGAACAAAAAAGTGATTCAAGAACTGTTTTTAAGACTCTTATTAATTGTTTCCGACCCTTCTTCCGTAGGACTAAGCTGGTTTTGGTCAACCTCGGATGGGTTTTGGAACGGAGCAGCAGAGGTTTGCGGCGGAACATGCACTGCGGAATGTTGCGTCAGAGGGTTCCACAAGTCTGCGTGCGAGACGGAAGGGGGGTTGGACTGGTCGGGCAGGCCACCATTCTGGCCAAGCAAGGAGTCGGACTGTAGACTGAGGTTGCGCATACTGCCCACCAATTCTCCGGGAACGGTGATAGGCATTGCGCTGTAGTCTGACTGAGAGCGTTGGTGCTGCTGCAAAGGGAGGCTCAACCCACCCTCGGGCTTCTCGTCTTGAAGAACGCCGCCAGGAGCACCCAATCTCTCCGCCAAGGTGTCTTGGTAGAAGTAGAGCTGCTGTTGAGTGTATGCTTCCACACTGGCGGGGGTTCCTTCAAAAGTGGAAGCGCCCGAGTCGTAGTTGGGCATCTGTCCGCCGGCTGCAAATTGAGGGGTGCCCAAAAATTGAGGGGCCTGGTGCTTCAATGCATACTGGTTGGAGTAAGGTTGGTAGTGGTTCTGGTTGCCATAGTGTGGGCCTTGCAACTTCCTCATGCTGTTGGAGGATCTGCCCCAGCTGAGCCTGATTCGACTGCCTCCGATGATAAAACCTTGCATGTTGGCAATGGCCTTTTCGGCCTCCTCTCTCTCGGAATACTTGACAAACCCACAATTCTTACCAGGGGGTACTTTTACCTGTATTATGTTACCAAATGTTTCAAATAAGGTGTATAGTGTGGTTTCGGAAATTTCTCCAGATAAGCCACCCACAAACACAGTGGTGTTACTCATGTCGGTGATGGCATCCCCGTGGTGACCAAACAGATGGTTTCCTGGGGGGCCAGCAAAGGCATCAATGTCTGCAGCCGGTGGAGGCGAGCCAATGTATGGATCGCGTTGATCCAACTCTTCCATTGATCTCCGGTGAGGGAAGGTTGGCTGCATATGATAATAGTTTTGGTTTGGTCTTGCGGAGTGGGAAGGATTGCCGGAGGAAAGATTAAGGAAGTTGGAGGAGCCTAGCTGATCAACAGAGTCATGCAATATGTGGAGATCATTGTCCAAGTTGGAAGGTTCGATTTGGTTGTCTATAATTGTAGGGGAGTTGATTGGTTGGTCGGGGATCTTTGGTTTCTGGTTAACCCGTGGAGTTGCCAATGCGACTCGCAAGGGCCTCCCACCGAGCCAGACTCCATTCATCTCCACCAAAGCCCTTTGTCTTTCCAGCTCGTCCGTGAAGCGGACAAAGCCAAAGCACCGCGACTTGCCTGACACCGGGTCAGTCATCACACGTACTGTCTTGACGGAATTGGGGAACTTGCTTTGGAAAAACGAAAGAAGATGGGCTTCTGTCGTTGATGCGGATAAATCGCCAACAAACAATGAAAATTCTGGAGATTGTATGATTGGGGCCGACAAGGTAGCGCCGCTGGCCCAATTGAGTCGAAAGTACTTCTTTTGGTTGTTGGGGTTGTTTGGAAATTGTTGTTGAGAAGGCATGGCAATGTCAGGCAATAACTGGCCATTGAGACTCAAGGCATCTTGTGCGTCGGGATACGATTCAAACTCAATGAAACAGTACCCAGAGTGCGAGAGTCCTTGGTAACTGGGAGGGGACGATATCTCGTGTCTTCTCGATTTAGGTTTGATAATCTTGACGGTGACTTTCTTTTGTAGTATTTGCCACCATAAATCCTGGATTCCCACCTCGTCCAACCAAGGGTCCAAATCACCCATCCACAAAGTCCTGGGAGCATGAGGATTATGATCTCCATACACTGATTTCTCCGCAGCGGCGCTCGATTGTTGGGTGGATATGGGTGGTCTGGGAATTGAAAAATTCGAAAGAAGCTCTTGCTCTTGCTTGTGTTGTTGAGATGCAATGCTCGATGTAGTTGCGCTGGGATTGATAGTTGCCCTTTTGCCATGTCCGGCTCCCTTGTCGGCGTCTGCTTCTTTGCTTCTTCCTTCCTTCCCACTTGATCCGGTCACTTCGCTGGGGACACCTTTCTCGTTATCAATCTTTCCGAGCTCTCTCCCACCTTTGGCTTGCTCTGGCTCAGTTGATGGTGGTTCATTCCTTGAAAATGCCGACCTTTCTTTGAACGACATAATCTCCAAAATCCCTAACTAAAAGAAAAAAATTCTAGAAAGATAAAATGATTGAAACTTTGAAAATTAACAAAAACGTTCTATCTAACCCGAGTTATGAACAATGCACACCTATTGGTATTCCCTTTCATCAATTTGCAAAAAAAAAATTCTATGAGGAGGAAAATTTGAGGGTCCACATTATAAAAATTTCACAAAATTACGTAACCTATTGGCTAAATCTACTATGTATTCACTACATATAGGAAGACGGTCACTAGGTTTTGTATTTGCGCTCTTGGTCTGCGAGGTTTCCTTGATCACTCCAAGAGATGGACACTTGTGTTGAACGTCTTGGCAATGTTGGTTCATGCTCTCAACTTGACGTTTCAACTAACATCAAATGGAGAAGTCGTAAGAGGTGAAAAAGTTAGATAATCCACCTCGTCCAAATTAAGAATTATTAAACATGTATTAAAAATCAATATGCGACCCCTACACTCATGTATCTTTCTTGACAACGTTTCCTGATCGGTGTTGTACTGCGCTAAGGTCTCCTGTCTGGCTGTGAATTTTTAGTGTTGCAATTGTAGGCCACAAAATCGAAAATTAGGATCGCAGCCAATTCAGATTAATGTTCTAGACACAAAGGAGCGGCAAACTATGGCCTAAAAAAATTAGATCCATTCACATGTGTTCACAGTGTAAGCCTTCACAAAATATACCCACAGTGCCAAAGTTTCCATTGGTTACTAGTTTTTGTTTATCTCTTGATGTATTTGGATCCCCCGAGTCTCGTATCTCCGGACTGGAATGGATAATACTCGGTTTACAGTTTAGGTTATGAGCTTGTTACAGTTTAGCTTGAAAGCAAACATTTTGTGTGTTTTGAAACAAAAACATAAACAAACAAAAAAAATAAGCCAAACAAATTCATTGACTGGTCTTACAACAGACTATTTACTAAATCCTACACGCGGAATATCCTCAACTTTGGCAGTGCGATAGGTGTCTTCAATTAAGAGTTGAGCGGTTATATACTAAGTGTCAGCATTACTTGATTTCTCACATCCTGCGTGTCTTTTTTTATTCACTGATCCATAAGCTTTCTGTTGAGCGTTTAGCTGGAGACTATTAATGCCATTGGTTCAAACAGGATTGCGTCTCCCTCTGGACGTGTCATCTGTTCCAAGCTCGTCCAACCTTAAGAAAACTCGTCTGAATGATCGTCTGAACGATCACGAAGCCAATTCGACGGCTCAAACCTCTGCTCATGACCACGATGATCTAGACATCAACTCAAAGCTTTTTCATAGATCACATACTGAAAGGGAGAGACGTGCAATGCTGCAATCGATTCCAATTGAGGAAGAAGAAGAAGTGGCCGGAGACTCACAGAATTTGCAACCAATCAATGAATCTGAACATTCAATCCTCAATATTCCTTCTCCCAAGAAGATCATCAAAGAAAACAACTATCAACACAAGCTTAAATATTTGGCAAACGTTGACTTTCAAGGCGATAAAAGTGACATATTCTTGAGCTCAAACTTGGGTTCTCCGACCCAATCTATTCCAAACACTTTTAAATACAAATCACACCCCAATGCCAGAACCAAGTCATCGATAGGTGGCGCTCAGTTACAGTCAAAATTTGCAAACAACTCCAACCACGAAATCGATGAGGATGAGCATAATGAAGAACCTCAAGATCAAATTCAGGCCGAATCGTCACACGACCATGATATTGCAAACAAATCTTACACTCCGCCAATTAAAACGTCAACAGTGAAGGCTCCGGAGTTTGATACTACTCCCGACTGGATGCCAGAAGAATTAAAGGAAAAGTGGGTTGACGACTCTCACATACACAAAGCAGATTACAGATTTCCTCGACATTCAGAAGCTCCTCAAGACCAACAAAATGCGTTGGATCAGCAGTCGGAGTTCAGTTCTTCTGTTAGAATAACTAGGAGAACTCCAAAAACTCCGGAGAATCACTCAAATGGGATTTTGGACGAGCTCAACTTCAACTTCGAGGAAAATGCAAACACAATGATTCATAATGCATCCCCGGAACAAAAGCAAACGCCAATGTGGAAGAAGGCCAGTAAAGAATATGAAATGCAAAAGCAATCCCAACCCAACTTGCAAAACATTTTCATGTCAATGGACTCGTCAGTCATTAAGGACCCAAGGGAAATAAAGAATACAAGTGCCGTTAATAACCAATCGCATTCCTCCACTTTATCTACCCCTATGGCTACTATGAACCACCACAACCAATTTAGTGAAGTACCAAGTTTGAACAAGAACCAGGCATATGAATTGCAAGAGTTGTTGGAGGAGCAGCACACAAGAACAAACAAGTATGCTCCTCGGAATCCCGAGTCACCTCTCAAGTTATTCGGCGACAACTACAACACCTATACGAAAGAGAAACTAAACGGGCTTTTGCTAAAATTTAATAACAAGTCCAACTTGCAAACTCCTATACAACAGCCTACCAATGATGAACAACCTAATTTAAATAGCATCACAAACCTTATAGAACAGGAGGATATTTCGCAAGAGAACCAGCACGAAGCAACAACTTCGTTTGGCAAAGCTTCAGCTACCAATATGCAACCAAAGCTAAAGATAAAGAACTTCACGAAAACAGGGTCGTATACTGAGGAGCAGTTCTTGCAGAATGCAGATAACGTTTTCAAAAATATTCAGAAGAGAGGTTTCAGGAATAACGGCAATGAAAACTCACAACTTGCCCGTACCAGGTCACTTTCAAATACCCATACACACACTACTGCCACGTCCACACCAAAGAAGATTCTTAATCAAAGAAATCACATCATATACGACCATCTTGAAGAAGGTGAAGATGAATACTCTTCATTCTCTTCAGACTTTGAAAACACCTCTGAAAGTAACTTTCAGCAAATGAACCCTGAAAGTCAGTTGCAAAATGACGGAGAACAGTTTAAGTATCAAAACCAGGAAAAGCCTCAGCTTAACCATTACCAGCTGCAGCAAGAATTTAATACCTTAACTCAATCCCAAATTCCAACTTTGAATCGGAAGTCTACCTTTGAAGAATTTAATGATAGCTCGTACACCTTTGATGATTTCAGTGACGTTGATAAAACTGCAAACTTTGAAAAGCCTCAAGAGGCATCGACAAAGCATTCACGGCAACCAATGGTTGTGTCAGACACTCAATCGAACAGTTACTTTGAGAATACCACTGGTCAATATGATTCTGTCAAACACTCGTTTGCCCCAACAGGAGAGTTCAACATTAACCATAAGCCATCAATATTGCACAACTCCACCCATATAATTGAAACAGAAAGAGAGGATATGCATACTGAAGCGTTGAATAATAGAGTAACAGAACTTGAGAATATGTTGAGCCAATTTAATGCCAGTTCCTTGTTACTGCAATTTCAAGATCTTGCCAAAGAGAATGCCCGTTTGAGAGAAGAGGTAGAACATCAAAAGTCACGCCTAAGAGAGGCTAGTGACATCTCTATCGACCAAGCAGACTTTACAGAAGAAGATTTCCACAGAATGCAAAACTTTATCAAGTGGAAAAGAGCATCACAATTGAAGTTGGTTCAGTCTCCAAAACCTCCTATTAGCATTTTGAAAGATCGTAACTTGAACGACCAGTCTATTATCAAAGGTAGAGTAAAGCCTGATATTGAATTGCCAGTTGCTTACGATAATATGGTTTTGGATGTCAAGAATCAAAAGTGGATTAGAAACGATGAAGATAAAGAGAACTTCAGTTTAGACCTGATTGAAGATTTAATTTCTAACTCAGACCAAGAAGATTCGAAGGTCAAATCAAGACGTGGTAACAGCAAGTTGGAGGTTTCATTCCACTTGCCCCACATGGAGGCACATAAGCTCCAACCCAAGGATAATAGCATTGTTGATAAAAGCTACGGAGAGTCGCTTTATCACAGCAATATTGCATTGAATGATGTGAAACTTAAGGACAGAAGTCCTTTAAGTGATGATGTGACACAGATCTCACAGTTGGACGACGTGACGTTTTCTTTCACCCAGAGAAAGTTGGTGTCTGTTATTACAGAAACGTTGGCCATTGATGGCGACTTTGAAGACATTTCATGGAATGGGGTAACTGAAATTAATTTGTCGAATCGCCAATTGGAAAGTGTCAAGGATCTCAACAAGTTTTTGCCACGGTTGGCTAGTCTTAACTTATCGAACAATGACATCAAGTTTTTAGATGGGCTTCCAAAGCTGATTTTGAACTTGAATATCAGCGAAAACAACATTGAAAGCATCACCTCGTTTTCACAATACCGTGATTTACAGTACTTGAATGCGTCTCACAATAGAATGATGAACTTGACTAACTTTGGTAGGAATATTCATCTTACGGGATTGAACTTGTCGTTCAACAAATTAACCAGCATAAACGGTGTGAGCATGATGGTCAACTTGTCCAAGTTGAACGTATCGCTGAATGAGATCAAGGGAGAAGTTTCGTTCAGGAACTGTGAGTTGTTGAACTTGCAAGAGTTGAACATGTCTGAGAACAAGATTACTTCTTTGATTGGATTGGAAAACCTACCAAACTTGAGGGTATTGAACCTCAATGAGAATCTGATGCATCAGCTTCAATGCTCTGAAAGGCATCCTAAGTTGAAGAAGCTTTTGCTCAAGTTCAATTCATTCCAGGTATTGAACTTGGACAACTTTCCTTCTTTGAGGGTTCTTAGGATAGATGGGAACAGCTTCCGTGAGAACTTGGATTTGAGAAGATTGAAACACTTGGAAGAAGTGCTGTGCAAGTCGCAACACGACGTTAAGTTCCTTCACAATGTGTTTGAGCAGCTGACCGATGTGACCAAGTTGGACTTGTCTGGTAACTCTAAGTTGAGATTGAAGGAATATGTGATGGACAGAAAGGTTAAGATTAGTCCATTCTTGAACGTCAATGTTCTTGTGTTGTCTGCCATGAACTTGAGTAGCATTCCAGCAAACTTTGCAAAGCTTTTCCCCAACGTTCGTGAATTGAATTTGAACTTCAACAAGTTGACCAATCTCGCTGGATTGGGCAAACTCAAAAATTTGAGAAAGTTGTACTTGGTTAGTAACAACATCAGCAAGACAGAGGCCATCATCAGCGGTCTTTTGGGTGCACGGTCGTCCTTGAGAGACTTGGATTTGCGTTTGAATACTTGCAATATTGAGTTGTATCCGTACGTTTTCAACCCCCAGGAATTGGAGTATGGAGTTAAGGAGCAATCGCTGGGAGACTACATCAGTCCTATTCAGTTGGAGACGTTGGACGACATTGAGAGCTTTTCGATCCATTACGAGTCCTTGATCAAGTCGGTCGACGACTGGAGAGAAAGAGACACCAAGTTCATCACCAAGTTGTTGAACGAGCAAGGAAACTCCAAGGTCAAACAAAGATTGAGTTATGAAACCTTGTTGATCAATTTCTTCGGTAAGTTAAAGAGATTGGACGGTGGAGAGATTAGTGAAGAGAAGCGCATCATGTTCAACAAGAAACTCGAGGAGGAGATGCTGCCATGAGTGGAGTTATCGGAAACATCCGTTACACTACTGTTTGAGCTCCACTGAGGGAGCTGTGGGAGCTACACGAAGCTCAGCTTATACAGTGTGTGCACTGTATACAATGCATACTAGATAGACAGATTATTTAGGCTGATAAGTTGCATACATCTTTATTCCAAACGTAGATTGAGAAACAAAAAATCATGACATTATCTACACGCATCAGCATCCAGTGGCCGCCGCAATTGGCCAGTGAGGAGACCAGCACGTATGTGATAACATCACCAGAAGACCATTTTGTGGATATCCGTGTCTACAAGGACAAGTTCGGGTCACACGAGGCCTTTGAGCGGGTTTTCCAGTGGTGCATCACTGGGAAGGAGGAGCCCGTACCGGGCACCAGCAAGATCAAGTTCCACCACGAGGTGGACTCGGCAGTGGTGTACGGTGGCGAGGCGCCAGGGGCCGCGGACGTTGGCGACTTCAGCGCCATTGAAGGCTCCGAAGACCGTAGGGAGACGGGCGAGATGAAGAACCCCGACACAGGCAAGGTCCAGCCCTACATTGAGATCTGGAGGTCCCTCTGTCCGCTCCAAAACACTCCCACCACCGAGGTCAGGGAGGACCCGGCCGTCGAAAAGGTCCCGGTCAAGGTCTACGTTGCACGCTCCGACTCTTTCAAGGGCAAATACATTGAATACGGCAACTGGTCCCAGGGCATCCTACACAACGTCTCCACCAATCTGCTCCACGTCTTAAGGGCCTACAAGAACAATTCCCACCAGTGGCACCCCCAGATTGACTATGGCGACACCTCTGCTTTCCCGGTGGGCCAGTCCCCAGCATTGCACCAACCGTTTATATTCAACAATGTACCTTGGGAGTGTGTTGAGTTGGCATAAATATGAGCTCACGAAACAGATGCTGGTTATCTCAAATCACCGCTAGCCCTTTTTTTTTGTTAGCACAAACAAGCTCCTCCACTAGTCAATTCCGCTGATAGAACTACCATGTAGACGAGTTCAAAGGACACCACAAAACTCTCTGAACTTCTTGAAACTTACAATACAAGAGGTTTGTTGTGTATAAGTAGGTTATGGATACCTCACCACCATTTAAAGACGGCCAAAGGGGTCCATTCTTATGGCTGTTCCCCTCCGCTTTATAGCTGCCGTTGTGAACGTCCACCCTCTTACACAAAACCCTCCTAATTTATCTTTCTTTGGTACTGCATCGTAGATTATGGTCGAGCGACAGAACCGCGTAGAAAAAAAAAACATTTATATCGATTTCATACTTCGAAAGAAAGGATAGACCATGTCTGGGGAAAGTTTGTATGTATAAAGATGCTAGTGGGGACGATATGTTCATGAGTCGCTATTTGGAAGTCTGATTTGGTGTATTTTTTACAAAAAAGAAGAGACTCATTGACGAGGGGTGACAGGGAGTTGCGAGGGTCTCCGATACCATGATGGATGAATACTAATGAATGCCTCTAGCTTGTTTATCTTTGCTGTTATTGCTAACGCCGTCAACTTGTTTGGCCAAGTCTACATCACCATCTCGTACTCCGATTTGGAATGTGATTACATGAACCCAATTGCATTGTGTAAGAGTTTGAACCCATGGATCATCCCAGAAGCTTCGTTGCAAGCCTTCCTTACCTTGTTGTTTTTGATCAAGGGTTTCTGGTTCCCATTCTTGTTGAACCTTCCATTATTTGCCTACAACGTCAGAAAGTACTTGAACAAGACCCACTTGTTGGATGCCACCGAAATCTTTAGAACCTTGGCCATCCACAAGAGAGAATCCTTTGCCAAGGTTGGTTTCCACCTTTTGATGTTCTTCTTCTACTTGTACAGAATGATCATGGCTTTGGTTTCCGATGACGCTTAAGTGGCTACGTTTCGTTAGGTGATTGTTGTTTGGTGGTTGCGCATTCAGTATGCTCCTATCCCGAGGCACACTTATTTAATCTCTATTAATTATAAATTTATGTGACATACGTAGAGGGTTGAGCGTACATATAGGCGTTAGTATTATTGAATGTTATGTCTGATTCAGGTGTGTGTAGGCCACTTCTTGATGTGTTGCCATTTCCGTTGCCATCAATCATTGTGGATCCGTGACTCAAGAGGACTTTGCTAACTCCCTTCAAGAAGTTTCTCGTCTAACTTGCCTAGCTTTTCATTTATCACCCGAAGCTTTTGGTATATCCCCGATCTAGGATTGACAATTTTACTTAATCTGAATATGTCATTGTAAACCTTGGTGGATAAATTCTCTGTGGAGTTCTCTGGCAAGTTCTTCAATTCTTTAATCTTTGAGAAAACCTCCAGAAGTTCTTGAAAGTTCTCCTTTCCCTTACTGTACTCTGCTCTTAGTTTGTTCAACTCCTCTCCCACACCCGAATGGTTCTTTTTGATCTCGTAAATGTCACTTCTAATCTCATTCTTCTCTCTTTGCACCAATGCTATTCTCTGTTTGAGATCGTTGATACTAGCATGCATGTCCATCAAGTAATCCAAGTGGTTGTTCAAGTATAACTTGAAGTCCAAATGAAGGTTCTTTTCTTTTGACGGGATCTGGTCTTGGGGTTCAAAGTCATGTACCAACTGCTTTAACACGTCCAAGGTATGGATCTTGACTCTCTTATCTCTCGTTGCATCGGTAGTGAATCTCTCAATGTTTACGTGCAAAGGTTTTTGGGACTCGTTGATGCGCTTTTTGGAAAGCGAAATTGGAGGAGGCATGGGGTTTACGGAGTCCTCCTCTGAGTCCACGTACTTTAGTTTCCGTAATGCAAGTGCAACTGGGTTGGGACTTCTTTCGCTTTGGGTTCTTCTTGTTTCCTTGCTTTGGTTTCTTGTTGTTTCCTTGGTGGATGACTTTGTTGATGATCTTCGTCTCTTGGTTGATGCCAGCTCTTCATTCAGTCCTCGCCTTTTTCTGCCAACTCTCTGTTTCAGCTTAGCCAATTCTCTCTTTCTATTCTCCACATTAGTCGTAATCCTCCGGAGCTTGGTTCTAGGTGTTTCTGGGATATACTCATCGGCAGGAGCATCTGGCGAGTCGGAGTCGTTATAGTCCTGATCCATTTCAGGCAACGAATAGTCGAGGTTAGGTTCCGTCGGTATTTCTGGCTCGGCAAACGTCTCAGTTTCCACAATTATCTCTGGCTCTGGAGCCAGAGTCTGTGAACTTCGTTCAAGTTGGGAAATCAATCGAGACTTGTTCATTCTTTTCCTGACCAACGATTTGGTGTATTCTATGCTGTCGATTTCCAAGGAGGTTTCTAAGTCGTCGTCGCTTGGGATCTCTTTTATTTTTAAAGGCTTGCTGTTTCTTGGAAGTCGTTTTCGAAGGGTTTCCTTAGAGTCAGTCTGAAAGATTCCTGTTTCTTTCTCGGATATGCGTGATGTAGTTGTCAGTATCAGTGAACTTTGTTGTACAGGCACATGTTCCACTTCCTTCTTCACTTCTATAGCTTTTCTTGGAGGTCTTTGAGACCGCACAGACCTGGGAGTCCTCAGATCCAATCTTGTGGGAGGAGTCACGGTGGTACTTCTAGGAGTGGCACGTCTGGATCTTGGGTTGCTTCGTTGGGGAGTTTCAACGGCCTCTGTATGTATGTCAATAGGGTTCCTAGTTATTGAGCTGCTACGTCTTAGACGTGGGAGGTTCCTCACGTCGTCATTCAATGCAGATTGTAGGTTCTTGGGTATCGTGGAGTCTCCCCTTGTTCCAATGTTGTCATTGGAAATATTAAATGTGCTAGCCCGGACATTTCTCTGGCTATACCGACTGTTAGTATTAGTTCAAGTATTTGTTTCATTCAAGTACAACATACCCCGATCCACGGATTCTGGCCTCTATACGCTGGACACGATCCATCTCGAAACTAGGAGAAATGAAGCTATACGCGTAAACAAACAAAAGTCATATTGGCGCGCTACCAAAATAGATCAATTCCTCGAGAGGCACAGAGAGAAACTACAAAACTACACCCTCTGGAATACAACGCAACAGTGTTAATGGATACTGTTGTACGGTATTGGTGTGCAAGCTAAATGTGCAACGCTGCTCTTCACTAACATCTAAGCTGTCATTACAAGTGGTATCCCAGAATCTCCCGGTATCTCCCACACTACATTATAGTCAAATCAGCAATTAATTAATAACCTCTATGGAAGTAAATAATCTATTGTTGAGAGAAGTGTTCCAACAAAATGTTTCTTTCTTCAGAGTCAGCACCCCAGTTCTTGACAACGACACAAGAAGCACCAACAACCTTTCTTGGGTTACCGTCTTGGTCCAATTGGCAAAGACCAGCCCATTCACCCAACAACTTAGCGTCAGAAACCTTGATCAATGGGATCTTGTTTTCTGGTTCGTTACATAAAGCTTCAACCAACTTGATGATGGATTCTTCAGTAACAGAGTCACACAAGACACACAATTGAGCTTCACCCTTGGACAAAGCCTTAGAAGCTTCTCTCAAACCTCTGGCCAAACCATCGTGGACCAAAGAGGTTCTCAAGACAGCCTTCAAGGTGTCTTCGATAGACAAAGATTGTTCTTCAACAACTTCAACGACTTGTTCTTGTTCAACGTCAGACATTTTATTGGATTTTAAAAAGTATTAGGACTTCTTCGCGATAAATGCTCAGTAAAGAAGAAGAAGAAGTGTGTGGTAACTCTTCAAAATTTTCAGTGGGAGCATCGGAGGGTAGGGCGAATTTTTTTTTTTTTTTGAAGAGCACAAATGTGCTGTGTGCAGTATTAAAGGGCTTCAGCCCTATTTTAGCAAATATTCACGTGACTTTGTACATTATGAGAAATTATATAGTTTCTTCAGGTACAATCTTTTGTGGTTGCAACTGTTGAGATCGTGGTGTCTGGAGAGCACGCACGGCTACTAATCAAAACTTTTGTGGTGCATATCCATAGGCAGGGATTGATGGTTGCAAAAAGCCTAAAGGTAACTTTCTTTTCGTTAATGTGTATTATGGTGTAAATAAATATATAGAATTAAAGTGATGATAAAAGCGTGTTGCAAACGGAGAAGGTATAGACCTGAATGTATTCTTCTATTTTTGTTTTTTCGGTGAATAACTTCTCTTTAGCCCATTTGCACAAAGTATTACAATTCCATTTCGTCAGCAGCAAAAGGTTGGTGAACATCGTCGTCGTCACTATCAGCGATAGCGTGTTCGTTATCCATCATGACGTCGTCGTCGTGGTCGTGGGTTGGGCGGAGGACTCCTGAGACAGCTGCAGAACCAGTTGCACCGTCGGTACCTGAGGAGCCGGCACCGTAGTTAGCGTTGTTGCCGCTGTTGTAGTCGTCGTCGTCGTCTTCAAAGTCCACGTCAAAAAAGTCTTCGTCGGACCCAGTGATTCTTTGGTAGAGAAGCTTGGCTTCGCTGATTATACCGTCGTAACTGATTTCCGACGAGGGCATGTTTGAAAAGACAATATTGTCCTTGGAGTCGGCAAAAGGCTTCAAGATGATGTTGTCGGCATCCTGGCCTTCTTCCTTGGGATGGAAAATGTTGGACAAGTCGTGGTTGACGTACGAGGTTTGCACGTATCCCAACTTGCAAACAACATCCAACTTTATTTTAGGAACAAAGTTTTGCAAGGATTCGCCCACCTTGTAGGACTGCGCTACCGTGATGCCAGCAGAGGCGCCATTGTTGATCATTAACTCTTGTGGGTTTCCACCCAAGACGTCATTGTCAAAGTCGGAGTTGTTGGCCGAGTGGTCAGGCAGAGGAGTGGCAGACTCCCTCAACAAGGCAAACTCCATCTTTTCGTAAGCCGACTCCAAGTCTGCCTTTGCCTTGTTCAAGTCCTGTTCTGTGGTTTGACTAAACCAAATGGATTGGCCAACGGGACACACACCAGTGCCTCCGTTTTGGATAACCACTTGCACAGAGTGCTTGTTGTCTGTTGGAAGCGAGTGGGGTGGGAACACCACCACTGCACTGGATTCCACGTCCGACATCCACTCTTTACAGTCTCTTCTGACAACAGTGATCAACCTTGTTGTGTAGAAGGTGGTCAAGCTCTTGGAGAGAGATTCATAACTCGACTGCAAAAACTTTGGAACTTGGGTTGGAGAGACAATAATCTTTTCCTTGATTTTGACACTGGAACCATCGTTGAATTTTGCAACCTTCAGATCGGGGTCGTAGTCGGTCAAAGAGGTGCTCAACTTGTAGGTTGTACCTGCGACAGCCGCACTACGGCAGAAACCCTGGGAGATTTCGCCCGGGCCACCGTATTTGGACACCATGACTGGAAAGTTGCCGTAAACGTCAAAGGAAACGAGGAACCTTTGGATCTTGGAGATGGCTTCGGGAGTCAAGGTGTCTTCCTTTGTAGACAAGCCGATGGAGTATGTGAGTTCGTTGACCTGGGGCAACTCCAAGTTGAATTGCAGGGCCAAAAACTGGGTGATTGGGGTCTTTTGGTTGTCGGCAATGATTTTCTTTTTAATGGGGTCGTTATTGTCCTGTAAGATAAATTTGAGGAACTTCATCAAGTATCTCTTTGTCAAGAGCGAGAGCGATTGGTCTGTAAAGATGTCCTGTTTTGTGGTTGAGTTTGTGACTCTCTTGTTGAAGTCGTCATTTTCAAAGATATGGAAGTTGCTGACGCTCTGGAACTCCAAGTACTTGTAGACGCGGGACTTGATGAGTAGGGCCAACAAGTCAGACTTGCAAAACATGAGTTTTGGGGTGAGGTCGATCCCGTAGTCTCTGCTGTTGAACTTGTTTGTGGACTTGCCGCCGGGAATGTATATCTGGGCGTCCTGGAAGTGCGGGCACTTTCCCTGGTTCACCTCGACAACCCACTTCTTGAGCTGCTCAATGGTGAGGGTCGACAGCGAGTCTCCGTAGTAGGCCTTGTTGTCCAAGTGCAACACCTCCACGCCTTGCCACGAGAGGGCCGCAGCCAAAATGCTCTCAACCAACCCGGTTCCCATGATGAGCACGTCCACCAGCTCCATCTTGAGGTTGTTGTCCTGGGGCTTTTCCAACCCGGCCAAGTGAGGAATCACTTGCGGAGTGTAGGATACGGACGGCCTTCTTTCCGCCATGGAGGCGCGTCTTTCACTTCTGTAGGGTGACATCTGTTTATGATCTTGTTGCTGTATCGGGCAATCAACAACTCAATCAACTAATTTCGTTGTAGAACAGTGACCAACTGCTGTTTTTATAACTTTTAAATAAATAACTTTGGACGGTCTTTTTAAGAAAGAATAGCGCTAGTAGGATAAGTAGTGAATGGGAAAACTTTAATTTTAAACGTTCACTTTTTCTCTGTTTTTTGGATTATTCATTTTTTTAAATAAAAAAAAAAAAAAAAAAAAAAAAAACCGTGGACAGGGACCTCCACACTTTTTTTTTTTACTTTTCGCCCGATAAGACCCAGCTCATATAACCATTGGTATAGCGGTGTCTCCAGGCAGATTGGGTCGAGGAGAGACCCGCAATGGGTCGGTTTGCTCTACAGGAACTCCCAAAACCCTCCTCCCGGGCCCTAGCGATCTCTCGCTTAATCTTTTGGTTTTCAATCTCTGACTGACCCTTTATTAAAAGGTGCGAAAATTTTTCTGCAAAATTTTTTTTTTTTTTTTGCAATTTTTCTCCAGAGGTCATATCGTCCATTTCGGTCGATCCTATAGAGTTGGGTTCCCATTCCAATTCAGGCAATGGTTTGTAGTTTGGAAGCCGGAGAAAAAAGTTTTTCACCTGGCACCCTGGCTGAGGGATTTGTAGTGTTTTGGTGGACACTTGTGGGCCCCCTTCACCAAGCAATTGCAGGGCACAAAAGAAATCTCCCAATAGTCTGGATTAGCGTCCTTTTTTTTTGTTCCCCCTCTCTTATCCCCCTCTCTCTCCGAAGAGTGCTTACTCCAGAAAATTAGCGCAATTATCGGCGTTTTGTAGGATTTGTTCCAAAAGCTGTAAAAATACGTTATGTACCCAATGGAGACAGAAGGAGTCAAAAGCGGAGCAAGATACAGAAGAGTGGGTTTCAGTCGTTGTCAAGTTGCTGTTGATGCAGGCGGGAATCTTATTTTGTAGGTCCAATTCATGAACGGGTTGTAATTACAATTGACAAGGAGACTGCAACAAGGCCCCCGGGGCTCTCACCATTTTTTTCTGTATCGCTCGCCGTAAAACAGAGGCGAGGCGGAACGGCGAGCGAGGAGGTTAGCGTGTGTCAGGTGACCTGAAACAATATGCGTGGAGGATTGACGAGATCACTGGAGGACAGATAAATATATACACACATACAAGGATGAGTAACGGAGCAGAAGCAACCAGCAAGAGCGGGGAGGCCAGCGGCAGCGCGGGCGCGTACGGGACACAGCCGGAGGGGTCGTTGTTGCTCGCGTGGCAGGTGAAGAACAAGCACTGCTTGGTGATTGGGGCCGGGGAGGTTGCGCTTAGCCGCATCGTCCACTTGAGCAGAGCCAACGCCCGCATCACGGTGGTGACGGGCGCCGCCAAGGTGCACGAGGAGATCAAGAGCTTGAAGAGACAGGGCAAGATCCACAGATTGATTGAGCGAAACTACCAGCTGAGCGACCTCACGCTCTACGAAAACATCGATAAGCTGATTGACTTGGACATGATCGACCCCTCCAAGTACGACCAGCTCGACCACCAGATCAAGTTCGAGGTGTTTGCCATAGTGTGCTGCTGCATCGACGACTACGACCTCTCCTCCAAGATCTACTACCAGTGCAAGTACCTCCGTCTACCTGTCAACATTGCCGACAAGCCGCCCTTGTGTGATTTCTACTTTGGTTCCATGTACAACCAGGACAACTTGCAGATCATGGTCTCCACCAACGGCAAGTCTCCCAGGTTGTCCAAGCTCATCAAGGATAACATTGCCAAGGAGTTCAAGGACGTGGACATGAACAAGGCCGTCGAGAACTTGGGCCTCATCCGCTCCCGCTTGAGAGAAACAATCGCAACAGACCTGGACGAAAACGACTTGACAAACATCGAGGCAAGAATGACATGGATCAAAACCCTCACTGATTTCTTTTCCCTCAAGGAATGGAGCGAATTGAACTTGATTCCATCAAACTCAAAGCCTCCCTTTGACAATAGGTTCCAGTACATTGATAACATCATCAAGTTCTACCCAGACTATCCTCCCAACGACTACGAGCAGTTCAAGATGTTGATTTGCTCGTGAATGTGAAGTCCCCACAGAGAAAACCCGGCGTCTAAGAGTAGCACCTGCCACCCACCAGTCTACTCCCAACCAGCCCTACTTCACCTGTCTCCAAACTCATGTACTTGTATTAAAATTTTATATATCCTCATGTACAAACACTTTAGAACCCCCAGCACCTACGTACTCACTAGCAACATGCCCATTACCCTTCAATTGATACTGGTAACTCATCAAGCCCTCCAAACCAACAGGTCCACGAGCATGGATCTTGTTGGTACTGATGCCGACCTCGGTACCAAAACCGTATCTGAACCCATCTGCAAAACGGGTGGAGCAGTTCCAGTAGACACCTGCAGAGTCAATAGACTTCAAAAAGTGCTCGGCCTTGCTCTTGTTCTCGGTGATGATACAATCGGTATGCTTTGAAGAATGCTCGTTAATGTGGGAGATGGCCGCTTGCAAGTCGTCCACCAACTTGACAGAAATGTCAAACGACAAGTATTCCTTGTCGAACGAGTCTGCAACAGCGTCTTTGACGTACTCGTGCTCGCCCACAATCGCCTTGACGTCGGGCGTCACATGCAACGTGATCTTGGCCGCGATCAAATGGTCCAACAAGGTCTTGATTTCCTCGGTGGGGATGCTGGCGTCAATCAACAACTGCTCCACAGCATTACATCCAGCAGGATAGTTGGTCTTGGCGTCGATGGCAACCTTAGCGGCCTTCTTGGGGTCGTACTCGGAGTCAACAAAGATGGAGCAGATCCCGTCCGCGTGCCCCAACACAGGGATCTTGGTGTTGGACTTGATGTTGCGTACCAACTCGTTGGATCCTCTTGGAATTACCAAGTCAATGTATTTGTCTTGAGACAACAAGTCTCCCACCTCTTCTCTGGACTCAATCAACTGAATGGCGTTTCTAGGAACGGCTGTCTTCTTCTCCAAAGTTTCGTTCACAATAGTACTCATGATCTTGAAAGTTTCGAGAGATTCCTTACCACCCTTCAATATGGCTGCGTTTCCCGACTTGATGGCCAAAGACGCAATGTTGGCAATGACTTCTGGTCTCAGCTCAAAGATGATCAACAAGACCCCAATTGGAGCAGTGACTCGGTACAAGTTCAAGCCCTCGTCCAACTTCTTGGCCAACGTGATTTTCCCAATGGGATCCTCCAAACCAGCAACGTCCAACACTCCCTGCAACATCGAGTCAAACTTGCCTCCCTTGGCCAAGTCCAATCTCTTAATCAAAGAGTCCAGTAACTTGTGCTGGATCGCATTCTCAATGTCAATTTGGTTACTTTTCAAGATTTCGTCTTTGCGCTCCTTCAAGGCGTCGTGGATTTCCTTCAAAGCATTGGATCTCTCTTCGTTGCTTAAAGTCTTCAAAACAGAAAATGCACTATTGGCATCCTTAGCTATACCTTCTGCTGACATATCTACTGTAGTTGCAATTCTAAAAATTTCAATTATATGACTCAGTGATATCGCGGTCAGGTGACCCAGCCTCTCACATATAGCCTATTAGCTCTCCAAGTTTACTAGTCACACTGCTAGTACTCGTTGCATTCGCCCATTGCATAGGGTGTGACGCTAGGAATTGTAATCATGAGATAGCCCACAATTCTGATGGCAAATCCTCGTTCCCGTATTGTTCTTACCAGCTCAGCCCTTACATCATTCCTCTGAAACAGTGGCAGTGCTTTTTCCTTTGCAATGTTTTTTTTTTTTTTCTTCCTCTTGTAAATACGTGTAGAGTTTGATCTTATATACAACCAAGACATACAGAGAATACCGCTTTGTTTTACTAAGCAGAGATGTCAAACGGAAACAATTCCAGCAATCCGTTTAATGATTCTTTGAATTTAATTGATTTGGAGCATGCTGGTCTGGGTAACCAACACTCAAACAATCGCTCGGCAAGTCATGGGAATCAGTTATCTATTGACGATACGGATAGTTTTTTGAATGATGCCAGTCCATACCAGCACCACCAAGGAGGAACCGGAGGCTACACCGGCAGTAGCCGCGGAGGAGACTATGATCCCTTTGACGACAATTTCATACTATCCGATGAAGAGCATGAGTACCACCAAAGTACAACATCCACAAGACAGGTTCCGCTACTCAGCACGGCAAACCCCCCCAAATCCAACATGAACTTTTTCAATGCCAACTCGGACTATACCACAATGAACGACGGAGGATTTCAAGAGGAGAAGGAAGCAGATTTTGACATCAGGAAAATATGGGGGAAAATGAAGCAAAAGGTTGGTCTTGGCCGTCGTCCTAAGCTTGGAGAGGAAACTGTAAATAAGGGCCCAAGGCAAATTTACGTCATGAACCATACCAAAAACGCTCCTTTTGGATACTACGGGAACTACATATCGACCACAAAGTATAATGTGGCTACCTTTATTCCCAAGTTCTTGTTTGAACAGTTTAGTAAGTATGCTAACTTGTTCTTTTTATTTACCTCCATCATTCAACAAGTCCCACACGTTTCTCCTACAAACAGATATACTACTATTGGTACCTTGACTGTGGTTCTTTTGGTGTCTGCCATTAAGGAAATCCTGGAAGATTTCAAAAGAGCAAACGCCGACTCCGAATTGAACAACACAAGAGTCTTGGTGTTGGATCCAAACACAGGTGAACTTGTAAACAAGAAATGGATCCAGGTCCAAGTCGGTGACATTGTCAAAGTCAACAACGAAGAGCCTTTCCCAGCAGACTTGTTGCTTCTCTCCTCGTCTGAACCCGAAGGGTTGTGCTACATTGAAACTGCAAACTTGGATGGAGAAACAAACTTGAAAATCAAGCAATCATTGACCCAGACTACTTACTTGGTTAACCCAAGAGAATTATTGAACGACATGTCCAACTCCGAAATCGTGTCCGAGCCTCCAAACTCTTCCTTGTACACCTACGAAGGTAACTTGAAGAATTTTGGAAATGGAAGCTTGGAAATCCCATTGACTCCAGAACAATTGTTATTGAGAGGTGCAACCTTGAGAAATACCCAGTGGATATTTGGTGTTGTTGTCTTTACTGGTCACGAAACCAAGTTGATGCGTAACGCCACCGCAACCCCAATCAAGAGAACCGATGTCGAAAGAATTATCAACTTGCAAATCATTGCTTTGTTCTGTGTTTTGATCATTTTGTCTCTTGTGTCTTCCATTGGTAACGTTATCAAGATTAAGGCTGACAACTCCAAGTTAACTTACTTGTACTTGGAAGGTACCAATTACGCAAAGTTATTCTTTACTGACATTTTGACTTATTGGATTTTGTTCTCCAACTTGGTTCCAATTTCTTTGTTTGTGACTGTTGAAATTATCAAGTACTACCAAGCATACATGATTGGAAGTGATTTGGACATGTACTACGAAGAAACTGATACTCCTTGTGGTGTGAGAACTTCTTCATTGGTGGAAGAGTTGGGTCAGATTGACTACATTTTCAGTGATAAGACTGGTACTTTAACCAGAAACATTATGGAGTTCAAGGCTTGCACTATTGGTGGTAGATGCTACGCCGAAGAAGTCCCTGAAGATGGCCATCCTCAAGTTGTCGACGGTGGCATTGAAATTGGTTTCCACACTTTCCAAGACATGTTCCAGGAATTGGCAGATACCTCTCTGCAACAATCCGCTATCATCAACGAGTTCTTCACACTTTTGAGTACTTGTCACACAGTCATTCCTGAAGTTAACGACTCTACTGGTGCAATTAAATACCAAGCTGCTTCTCCTGATGAAGGTGCTTTGGTTGATGGTGCTGCTCTCTTGGGTTACAAGTTTATTATTCGTAAGCCCAAGGGTGTTACAATTGAAAACACTTTGACTCAACAACAACACGAGTATGAATTGTTGAACATTTGTGAATTCAATTCTACAAGAAAGAGAATGTCTGGTATTTTCAGATGCCCTGATGGTATCATCAGATTGTTCTGTAAAGGTGCAGATACTGTGATCTTGGAACGTTTGTCGCAAACTGAGGTTCAACCGTTTGTTGATTCAACTTTACGTCATTTGGAAGAGTTTGCTGCTGATGGTTTGAGAACTTTGTGTATTGCATCTAGAATTGTTTCTGAGGAAGAATACGCTGCTTGGAGTACTAAATACTACGAGGCATCAACCTCAATGGGTGACAGAGCCGAGAAGCTTGATGCTGTTGCTGAACTCATTGAGAAGGACTTGTTCTTACTTGGAGCCACTGCTATTGAAGACAAACTTCAAGATGGGGTCCCAGAAACTATCAACACTTTGCAAAACGCAGGTATTAAGATTTGGGTTTTAACTGGTGACAAACAAGAAACTGCCATTAACATTGGTATGTCTTGTAAGTTGTTGAGTGAAGACATGAATTTGTTGATTGTGAACGAAGAAACCAAGAATGAAACCAGACTTAATTTAGAGGAAAAGTTGAATGCTATTCAAAACCATCAAGCCGACCTGGATGATGCTTCATTGGAGTCATCTTTAGCGTTGATCATTGACGGTCACTCCTTGTCTTTTGCTTTGGAAGATGACTTGGAAGACTTGTTCATCAAGTTGGGTACTCGTTGTAAGGCTGTTATCTGTTGTCGTGTGTCTCCATTACAAAAAGCATTGGTTGTCAAGATGGTCAAGAGAAAGAAGAAGGGTTCTTTGCTCTTGGCAATTGGTGACGGTGCCAACGATGTTTCTATGATTCAAGCCGCTCACGTTGGTGTTGGTATCAGTGGTATGGAAGGTATGCAAGCAGCAAGAAGTGCCGATGTGTCCATTGGGCAGTTCAAGTACTTGAGAAAGTTGTTGTTGGTCCATGGTGCATGGTCCTACCAACGTATTTCAAATGCCATCTTGTATTCCTTCTACAAAAACATGACATTGTATATGACCCAGTTTTGGTTCGTCTTTACAAATGCCTTTTCCGGTCAATCTATCATTGAGTCCTGGACCTTGACTTTCTACAATGTCTTGTTCACTGTTTTGCCTCCATTTGTTCTTGGTGTTTTTGACCAATTTGTCAGTGCTAGGTTGTTGGACAGATACCCACAATTGTATCAATTGGGTCAACAGCGTAAGTTCTTTAATGTTCCAATTTTCTGGAGTTGGATCATTAATGGATTCTACCACTCGGCTGTTATTTTCATCTGTTCCATTTTCATCTACATGTACATGGATGGTGTTGGAAGCGGGTTATTGAACAACAATTGGGCCTGGGGTACGGCTGTGTACACCACCTGTACTTTGACTGCTTTGGGTAAGGCAGGGTTGATTGTTACCTTGTGGACCAAGTTTACCTTGATCGCCATCCCTGGTTCATTTGTTTTATGGTTGTGTTGGTTCCCAGCATATGCAACCATTGCTCCATTAATTAACGTGTCTCAAGAGTATAGAGGTGTGTTGGCGGTCACATATCCGTCTCTCACTTTCTGGGCCATGGTCTTTGGGGTTTCCATTCTCTGTTTGCTCCGTGATTTCATTTGGAAGTTCTACAAGAGAAGCTTCTACCCAGAAAGCTACCACTATGTTCAAGAAATCCAAAAGTATAACATTCAAGATCACAGACCAAGAATGGAGTTGTTCCAAAGAGCAATTAGAAAGGTCAGACAAGTGCAAAGAATCAAGAAGCAAAGAGGTTTTGCTTTCTCCCAAGTCGAAAACCAAAACCAAGAGAAGATCGTTCGTCTTTACGACACTACTAAAAAGAGAGGTACTTTCGGTGAACTTTAAAACAACAATCACATCCAAAAATAGCATAGACATTATATCGTTATGTATAATAGTAAAATAAAGTTGTAAATCAATATGACTGATTTTTTTCGTATGCACGACCAAAGTTTTGATTCCTAGAAAAAGTTTTTAGACATCGATTTACAAAGCACGTTTGTAGACAAAGATGGCTGACGAGAAGAAGGAGCTGGCCGAAGTGGCACCTACCGGTGTTGCAAGTACCGCTAAAGCATCCAATGACACCCCAACCACCACAGAAGGGGGCGAATCCAAGAAGCTTTCGAACAAAGAATTGAAGGAGTTAAAAAAGAAAGAGAAGGCAGCCAAGAGAGCAGCACAGAAGGAAGCCAGTGGGATAAGTATAGAAGAACAACAGAAGATTGCTCAAACCAAGATTGAGACCAAGAAAGAGCAACAAGCCACAGCCACCAATTTGAAGAAGCAATTGAATCAAACTGTGATCAAGCAAAAGGAGACCAAGAAGCTTCCTAGTTTGTTCAGTCATTTGGAAACCAGAGAACAAAGAAATGCAGCCAGTCCTGCCATTTCCCACATTGTCCATCCTGCCATTTTGTCCTTGAGTTTGAAGTACTCTTCCTTCAAGATTGTGGGTTCCACCCCAAGGTTGAAGAAGATGTTAGAAGTTTTTAAGACTGTCATCATTGATTACCAAACACCAGCCAACACCACCTTGACCAGACACTTGACGGGTCACTTATCGCATCAAATCGAATATTTGAAGGGTGCCCGTCCATTGTCCATCTCGATGGGTAACGCCATTAGGTGGTTGAAACAAGAAATCTCCCACATAAGTATAGACACCCCGGAGCAGGAGGCTAAAGACATCTTGTGTCAAAAGATTGATGACTTCATTGAATATAAAATCACTGTTGCACACAAGGCCATGTTGGAACACGCATCGCAAGACATTACCGAAGGTAGCACTATTTTGACCTATGCACATTCTGCCTTTTTGGAGATCTTGTTCAAGTATTGTGCTATCGAACAAAACAAGCATTTCAACTTGATCATAGTTGACTCGAGACCTTTGTTTGAAGGTAAACAGCTTTTACAAAACTTGGTGAGCACCAACAAGGACACCAACGACGAAAATACCCACCAAGAATTCAGACCAAACTCCATCACCAAGGACAACATCAAGGTGAGCTATGTTTTGATCAACTCGCTTTCTTCCAACATATTAGAGTCTGTTGATTGTGTCTTTTTAGGGGCCAACGCCATGTTGTCCAATGGCCGTCTTTTCTCAAGAGTCGGTACTGCCTTCATAGCCATGATGTGCCACACTAGAAACATCCCCGTCATAACTTGTTGTGAATCAGTAAAGTTCTCCGACAAAGTTCAATTGGATTCCGTCACCAATAACGAATTGGCAGATGCGGATGATTTGCTCCAAGATTTGAACACCAAGAGACCTCCACAAAAGAAGTGTTTCTCTTTGGAACAATTCCTTAACGAATACGAAGAAAAGAAGAAATCAGAAAGCGCTCCAAAGAACAAGCAACAACAGCAGCAGCAACAAAAGAAGAAGGCCGAGGAACAATCTGAAGAATCTAATGAACACCCGCTTAAAGACTGGAAATCCATTCCTTCTTTGAACTTGTTGAACATCATGTACGACTTGTGTCCTCCAGAATATATTAAGAAGGTTGTCACTGAGTTTGGTGTTTTACCACCTTCTTCTGTTCCTGTCATTTTGAGAGAATACAAGAATGTTATTTAAGTTATACGTTTTTGGAACAAGTATAGTAAATTCTAATAGATTAGTAAATAGGATCCAGTAAGTGATTTTGTAGCCACTAGACCACCAAATTTTATGGCAAAGTATAATTTAGGGAAGTTTTGAGGCCTTCAGGTAGAATAAATACCCAATATACTTTACTATGTACGGTAACAAGTCTTGAAGCGTCCTCTTATACTTTAAAGTATACGGCTTGCAGTTGTTGCGAAAACTGTGGGCGTAGTCAGATCGCGATATTAAAGAAATCATTTTGCCACCACTAACCAAAAGACGAAGTTATCTAGACCACAATGAGCGAGGCAGAGTTACAGCTCATAAACAAGGTCGAGCTTCAAATTGCCTTTGCTGAAACCGATTCCCAATTGGAAGCCAAACTCAAGGTCTTTTTGCCACCGTTGTTGTTGAAGTTGTCGAGTACTTTTTCAGCGTCCAGACAAGCAGTCTTCAAGATCATACAACAGATTGTTCCTCGAATTAATGCAGCCAGAGGTCTAAAACTACCACTAGAGACTCTTATAAGTCAAGCCAAAAGTCCAAAGGTGCCAGAAGGTCTGGACTCTTCTTCCACCAGTTTATACTCTTTGGTCTTTGTTTCAAAGGGTCTTGATCGGATTAACGCTGAAGAGGCTACTCAATTGATTCCAATTGTGATTGAGGGCATTTCTGCATTATCAGTTCCTATTCAAGCAAGATTGTTTAATATTTTGTACCGTTTGTTGAAGATTGTTCCAACTAATTCGTACGACAAATTCACCGTTCCAAGGCCTCAAGACTCCAAAGCGTTGAGCCAATTCACCTCCAAGTTTTTGTTATTAGGACTCACAAGACAAGATGCTCCTCCTACAACAGTTCCAGGGCTCAGTGTGGATGACATTGTTTTTTTAACTTCACAAGCTGGAACAAGCTTTCAAGACTTGAATGTACTTCGTGACTACAAATTGACTTTGATCCAATACCTTAAGGCATCCTTTCTGAATGAATACTTGATCTTGCCTTTCTTGTATGCTTCAGCTGATTCGTTCTCGGGAATTAGTGACCAGACTGAGGTGTTCTTTAAGAAGCTAACTGTCGACTTTGAAGATACCGCTTTCATCGACGAATTGGTCTCCTTATTTGTCGGAACTCCAGGAAGACTTCCTGCTAGCTCTCCATTACAAGAAAGAATCATGAAGATTTTCTTGAAAAGCAAGTACATCACGTCCCACCCCATGCTTCAGCAAATCTCTTCAACAGGACTTACTTCCGACAACAACAGATTAAAGATGCTCACCGTTTCCTTTATTAAATGGGTCAGTTCGACAAATTCCGACTTTGCGGACAAGTCAGCCACAGAGTTTAAGGAGTACAGCTTGAATACTATTCGTAAGTTGAAGGACAACTTGATGTCGGAAGGGTGGCCCTCCTTAGATAGCTCATTGGTGAAAAACTACTCCACTAGCATTTCCCAGAGAACAAACTACTACGAAACTATAGGAACCATCCTCAAATCAAATCCTGAATTGGTAACTAATGATTCGACCCACATTGAGTTTCTATTCCAATCTTTAGAAGGTGACATTGCCGAAGTCAGACCGACTCTTCGTGAGTGTTTGTCCAACTTAACTGTTTTTTTGCCTAATGCAGCTCCAGGTGTCAAGGCTAGAATCAAGGAGTTTGCACAGGAGTACCTTTTAAATGAAAGACCGGAGTCTGAAAGTTTACACGGTTGCCGTTACGTTGCAATCAAGTATATTAATTGTACTTTCCCTTTTGAAGATCCAGAAGCTAGATATCTTTGTTTGTTGGGTACAGGCAAAGAAAACAGATCGGACACAGTTGAGGAAGCTAATAAGGGCATAAATCCTTACTGGTTCAACATTCTTCAGTCGTCAAATACCACCGAGTTCAAGTCCACTCCTGATTTACTAGGTGAAAACTCTTCAGTGAAGTTTCCATGCTTTGCAAGCTACGTTCTGTTATTGAATTCAGAACTTGGGGTTCACAAGAACAATGAAAGGGCAACTATACATGGAAGTCTTAGCAAAGCTATCACTTTTGGTCTACAATGTCTTGTTATGGAATCTGTCAAGGGTAAGTCGACTGTTATTGTTCCTGACCAGGACTGGAGTATTAGACTTGAAAGAGCGATTGAAGTTGATGAGACCGTGAGAGATCTCTTGGTAGAGCACATTTCATCTATTTCTCGAGGTACCGATGAACAAACCAACCCATACTTGCAATTTTTGAATATTATTTTTGTTGCAGTCGTCAGCAACAACTACGACGTTTCCAATATTGATGTTTTTACAAAACTTGTGACATTGTCGACTAACGACACAATTGGGGCAATGGGCCCTTCAATCCCTAAGTTGTTGGACTTGCTTCACGGCAAACTCTTGAGCGACATTGCATTAAGTCAAATAGCAAAAGTGTTTGGTATTATTGCCAGTCATCCCAGTAGTGATGCTAGCACTGTCGAAAATTTACTTACCTCACTTGTTAAAGATGACGTTGCTTCGTACCTGTTGAAAGGTAGAATAGTCGCTACAAGCTATCTCTTTTCAAGATTGACTCTAAGGGGTCGGGTGGAAGTTGTTAAACCAGAGCTTTTGGATGCTTATTGCGAGCTTCTTTTGAAGTACATCAAAGAGGAAAACTTGTACAATTCTGTGTTGGAATCATTATCTCAATTGTCAATTTTCGGTGTTTTGGGTCCGATTATCAATTCCAACGACTTGGTTCAGAAGTACATTGATATCATTCTTCCAAAGGTGAAGAAGTGCGATGAAAAGTCGGTTTTGGCGTTATCATCTTTATCGTTAGCTTTAAAGCTGAAGAACTGCGACGAGCTTGAACAACTTGTTTATGATACTCACATTTCAAAGCAAGTGGAATTTACTTTCTCAAGTGGTGAGGCATTTGTTGTGTTAGCTGCTGGTTGGGAATCAAAGTACCTTCAAAGGCAACTTGATATCCAAGGAGCCACCATTAAATATATTCCTCAAGACGTATCAAGATTACCAAATATTTTGGAGAAAGTTTTGAAAGCTACCACGCAAACAAAACCTGCCTTAAGAAAGGCAAGCTGTCTTTGGCTATTGACGCTTGTACAATATTGCGGACACTTGCCCACAATAACTGAAAGGGCTCCTGAAATTCACCTTGCTTTTATGAGGTTCTTAGCAGAAAAAGAGGACTTGGTTCAGGAATCTGCCTCAAGAGGTTTGAGTCTTGTTTATGAAATGGGTAATCACGATTTAAAGGACACCATGGTTCGTGGATTACTTAAGTCCTTCACTGACAATAAGGCAACCAACTTCAATGCGGGGACCGTTGAGCACGACACAGAATTGTTCGAACCGGACTTATTCAAGGTTAGCGACACAAACGTCTCAACTTATAAGGATGTTTTGAATTTGGCTTCTGACGTTGGTGACCCTAGCTTGGTTTACAAGTTTATGTCTTTAGCAAAGTCCTCAGCTCTTTGGTCTTCCAGAAAGGGGATAGCCTTTGGATTAGGTTCTATTTTGTCAAAGTCGTCTTTAGACCAGCTATTAACCTCCAACAAATCCTTAGCTGACAAGTTGATACCAAAGTTGTACAGATACAGATTTGATCCTAATACCCTGGTTCAAAGTTCAATGACAGAAATTTGGAATGCTTTGGTGAAGGACACATCGGCGTTGATTAGCGAATACTTTGACCTAATTCTTAGTGAATTGTTAAAAAGTATGGGTAACAAGGAATGGAGAGTTAGACAGGCAAGTGCAGCGGGTCTTAATGATTTGCTCCAGCAGTCATCCCTTCAAAAGTACGAAGGACGTATGGAAGAAATTTGGAATATGAGTTTCCGAGTTATGGATGACATAAAAGAAAGTGTCCGGAAGGAAGGCAATAATCTTACAAAGACTTTAGCAACAGTCTTAACAAGGGCAATTGACCAAAAGAAAGGAGGATCGGTAAAGAAAGCCAAGGAAGTTCTTGAACAGTTGATACCGTTCTTGTTAGGAAACAAGGGTTTACTCAGTGACTCGGAGGACGTCAAAAATTTTGCTTTGGAGACTATACTTAAGTTGTGCAAGGTTGGCGGAGATTCTGTTAAGCCATTTGTTCCAAAACTCATTGATCAATTCATCAGATTAATGTCTTCATTGGAACCAGAAGTTATCAACTATTTGATTTTAAACGCAGACAAGTATAACGTGAAGAAGTCAGACATTGACGCGCAGAGATTACAGAGTATTGGACACTCGCCTATGATGGATGCCATTGATAAGTTAATAAACCTACTTGACGACTCCATTATGGATGAATTTGTCAAGAGATTAGACTCTGCTATTAAGAAGTCTGTCGGGTTACCTTCAAAGGTTTGCGGCGCAAAGGTCTTGGTCACTTTAATTACTGACCACTATCAGCTTGTTAAACTACATGGAACTAAATTATTGAAGATGGCAACTCTGCAATTGAACGATAAGAACGATACCATTGCGTCTACTTATGCAACGGCTGCAGGGCATATTTGTCGTATCGCTTCTATTCCAGAGATTGTCACGTACGCCGAGAACATTAACAAGTTATACTTTGAAACTGAAGAGGATAGAAGTCGAGAAATTGCTTCGGTCGCAAGCGAGAGTGTTTCCAAATATTCAGGTGATAAGTTTGAAAGCGTGGCAGCCTCTTTCTTGCCTTTGGCTTATATTGGAAAGTTTGATGAAAACTCGGATGTGTCTAAAAACTTTGAAAGAGAATGGTCTGAAAACACTAGCGGAAGTAACAACTCTGTCAAGATCTACATTGAGGAAATTGTTCAATTCTTTAAAAAGTATTCCAACTCCAACCGGTTTGATATCAGAAAGACTTTGGGTAAGTCCATATCCGGATTGTCTAATTCAATTGATAACTTAAATCAATTTCCAAGAGCTTTGATTGAGGAGTTAGTGCTCTTGTTGATCGAAGCGAATAGAGGCAAATCATGGGTTGGGAAAGAAATCTTGTTTGAGTCTCTTGTTTCATTTTCCATCAAAGCGAAAGACTACTTGTTGAAATCCGACCTTTTGGACAAGGTGAACAGAGTCGCTATTGTTGAAGCGCAAAGACGTAACAAGACGTACCAAAAACACGCCGTTAAATTATTGGGTAAGTACGTTCATGTCTTCCATGATGATGAAGTCGTTGAAACATACTTGGAGGTCATCAGTAAAGTCTTGCGTGATAACTACTACAGAGAAGATGATGATGTGAACATGGACTCGGAAGATGAAGACGAGCGTATGGACGTTGACAAGGCCAAGCTCTCTGTCAAGCAAAGCATCGAAATAGAGGAAGCAAAGCTTGAATACTTAAAAAACTTGGAACAAGCCTTCTACACTACACCAGACAACAATTTCAACCATAAATTGCTCTTATTCATTTTGGATAAATACCAACAGCAATTTGCATCCAGTCTCATAGACGTTACATGGAGATCCAAGGTAGGAGTTTCGGAAGGATTGAATAAATTGCTTGTTGATAGCAAGATAATCGACAATTACCACCTGCTCGACTCAAGTGAGCTTAGTGCCATTGATAAAATTGCCACGAAATTGGTCGAAGTCTCTTTGAAGTCAGACCAAATAGAGAAGGTCAAAGTGCAGGTGATTAGATTGCTCGGAACAATCATAAAGTTGTTTGGAAATACGAAACATCCAGCTGAAAAGTACATCATGGCTTTATCAGAGTTTAAAGCATCTGAGACTTCATCTGTGATTGTCACGGAGATTTCCAAATTGGTATAGAGACAAATACAATTCTACATTTGATAATAGTAAATCCCTAATCACATTTAAGATACATAGCTAAACTTAAGTTCTCTAAATATAATCTAGAAACCACCTCTCAATCTTAAGACCAAGTGCAAGGTGGATTCCTTTTGGATGTTGTAGTCAGAAAGAGTTCTACCGTCTTCCAATTGCTTACCGGCAAAAATCAATCTTTGTTGGTCAGGTGGAATACCTTCCTTGTCTTGGATCTTAGACTTGACGTTGTCAATAGTGTCAGAAGATTCGACTTCCAAGGTGATGGTCTTACCAGTCAAAGTCTTAACGAAGATTTGCATACCACCTCTCAATCTCAAAACCAAGTGCAAAGTGGATTCCTTTTGGATGTTGTAGTCAGAAAGAGTTCTACCGTCTTCCAATTGCTTACCGGCAAAAATCAATCTTTGTTGGTCAGGTGGAATACCTTCCTTGTCTTGGATCTTAGACTTGACGTTGTCAATAGTGTCAGAAGATTCGACTTCCAAGGTGATGGTCTTACCAGTCAAAGTCTTAACGAAGATTTGCATACCACCTCTCAATCTCAAAACCAAGTGCAAAGTGGATTCCTTTTGGATGTTGTAGTCAGAAAGAGTTCTGCCGTCTTCCAATTGCTTACCAGCAAAAATCAATCTTTGTTGGTCAGGTGGAATACCTTCCTTATCTTGGATCTTGGACTTAACGTTGTCAATAGTGTCAGAAGATTCGACTTCCAAGGTAATGGTCTTACCAGTCAAAGTCTTGACGAAGATTTGCATACCACCTCTCAATCTCAAAACCAAGTGCAAAGTGGATTCCTTTTGGATGTTGTAGTCAGAAAGAGTTCTACCGTCTTCCAATTGCTTACCGGCAAAAATCAATCTTTGTTGGTCAGGTGGAATACCTTCCTTGTCTTGGATCTTAGACTTGACGTTGTCAATAGTGTCAGAAGATTCGACTTCCAAGGTGATGGTCTTACCAGTCAAAGTCTTAACGAAGATTTGCATACCACCTCTCAATCTCAAAACCAAGTGCAAAGTGGATTCCTTTTGGATGTTGTAGTCAGAAAGAGTTCTGCCGTCTTCCAATTGCTTACCAGCAAAAATCAATCTTTGTTGGTCAGGTGGAATACCTTCCTTATCTTGGATCTTGGACTTAACGTTGTCAATAGTGTCAGAAGATTCGACTTCCAAGGTAATGGTCTTACCAGTCAAAGTCTTGACGAAGATTTGCATACCACCTCTCAATCTCAAAACCAAGTGCAAAGTGGATTCCTTTTGGATGTTGTAGTCAGAAAGAGTTCTACCGTCTTCCAATTGCTTACCAGCAAAAATCAATCTTTGTTGGTCAGGAGGGATCCCTTCCTTGTCTTGGATCTTGGACTTAACGTTGTCGATAGTGTCGGAAGATTCAACTTCCAAGGTAATGGTCTTACCGGTCAAGGTCTTAACGAAAATTTGCATCTTGTATGTGTTTAATTAATTGATTGTTAATAATAAAAGAGACTGTAGGGTCGAGCAATTACAAGGTATTTATACTCCCATGCTATATTTGCCACCCTTACAAAAAAACAGCGCATTTTTATTAGTAAGTTGCCGCTTTGAGTGTCTGTGGCAGACTAGAACAGCGTTTCCGCCGTTAATTTCTCCACGAAGTGGCACTTTTCTTTTTATAATTTCTTTTTATTTGTGTGGATTCCTGCCTTTTCCCGGAAGTTCTAGGTTCCGGACACACTCTTGCATCATTTTGCCCCTATTTCCCGCGTGGTTGCTCGGGTTGATAAGACTTTACTGTGCAACACATGACTCACGTGAAATTAAACGTGATAAAAAAGAAACGATGGACCGGTTCTAGTAGTCTTCACGGGGACACGAAGCAGAAAAAGAAATTCTCGGAGTCCCATTCTTTACATTATCAACGAAAAGGGTACTGGCTCGATACGATGAGGAAAATTTGAAGAAACGTCGTTTATGCATCACGAAAGGACTTCGCTATAGTCATTGCTATGTAATTAGAGTATTTGAAAATTATTAAGGGTATATGGGATGATGTAAAAGAAACATCAGGCTAGGTGAGTCCTGCCTCACACCCACACTTTTTCTTTTTTTTGTTTTTGAATGCAGATCTTTTCTGGTAACAAACCGATTGAGATAAGGATTGACACATTACTCAAAAAGTAAAAGGAGGAGAACATTAGACCAGCCATCAGCACACCAGATATGGGGAAGAGATCTTTTATTATTAGGTCTGATCATGTACTTTTGACGATCCCATGTAAAGAAAGCATCCGTGGGTGTTGTTGGGTGTGACATTTCTTGCAATTGGCAGCCAAAAAGACTCGCAAGAGGTGCAATTGTCATTTGGAGGAACCCCACTTAGCATCCGATGTTTACTCCTAAAATAGGGAGCATCGCCTGACATATGGGTAGTGTCTCAGCGTCTGGGTGATTAATGGGCAATTGAAATGCCCTTGGACTCAAAGAGAGTAGCCAAAGAAGACGAGTCTGCAGCCTCATGCAATGCTCTTGGACGTTTCACCTCGTCTCTCCCTTGATCGGCGCTGTGTCTCCGTGCAAACATATCTTCTTGTGTAGTCAAAACATAGGTGCGCTGGATATCCAATGAGGAACGCTTAATGCCTGGGGTGGACATTTCCGACCGGAGTTTGTGAATGTTCCCTCTGAATTGCTGCAACTCCTGATCGTTCTCACACAAGTGGATAATCTTGTTTGCCTTGAAGGTGATCGATTCGTGAAACTTGGTGTGTTTGGGAGTGAAAAGTAGTGGCTGGACATACTTGTAACAGTCGTTGTGGATCCACTCGAGAAACTGAGACAGCCCATTTTGAAGTAGGTACAACACAACCGTAAGGGTCTTAAGGATGATGAGCTGGTCATGCTCTGATTCCAGGTGTGGCCACACCGTGGTGCTGGATTTCAGAAGGGGTTGTATTTGCCTAGCTTGCCGGGTGTGGGTGTCAGAAAGTGAGACTCTTCGCCTGACGGACTTGGAGTCATTGCCCGCGTCTATAATACTCAACCGCTTGATTAGCGTCTTGATGATACTACTGATGTGCTTGGAATTATACGTGAGTAGGGATATTTCCATCAACTCGTGGTTGTACGGTCCGAGTTGCTGTTCGTTCGTGGCATGCTTAACTTTAGCTTCTGTAGAATTCCCAGCTAAATTCTTGAAAGAGCTAAATAATGTCATCCCTCCTTATTTCAACCTGGATTAAAAAATTTGTGCTTCTCTTCAAATCTCCTTATCTATCAGTACATATATATATACAATAAAATTCTACAAAAAGTCATTGAATGGCTTCGGTTGTTTCGGCTGGTCCTATTTTATCCAATGTAAGATGGAATAAATTATGTAAGATTTCTCTTTTTAGACTCTTTTTTTTTTCGTCTCTTGCTCTCAAACAGTTGCCACCACCTAAAAAAAAATACAAGAGTCTCGGCCGTAAATCCACGAACCGTGAAATCATTATGTAATCGATCTGGACATCTCCCTATTTCCTGCATGCTGCCACCAGAAAAACATCATTTGGAAATCGATCGAAAGACTATTAAATTTTTCTCTGTTTTATTTGGGAGAATTTATTCCTTGGCCATAAGGGTATAACATTACCGTTATATGCTTAGTTTAAGCTAGGATCATCGAGAGTCTGTATTGCTACCAACTTATTGAACAATAAGAAAAGAAAATTAAAGAGATCCACCACCTCTTTTGAGAGTCAAATCCACACACATCAACGAAAAAAAAAAACAGCTAAAAAGAACTTACAATCTATTAAATTATACTCCACACTTTATTGATCTATTACAGTTTCCAAAATGTATTGATTGACCTTAACAGCGTTAATCATTGATAATAGACAACGATTTTTTTTAGAATTTGATCTCCAATAAAGATTGATATAAAAGAGAAATAGCAAGAGAGCATTTGAAGTAACATGACCGAATCAGACACTTCACCGGTGCCGACCGAGAGGCCGCAGGACGGGACAAAACAGACGCATTTGAAACCACACGACGACGGGAAGCCATCCTTCAACTACGATTTTGATTTGTTCAAGTTTTGCAAGAACTTTTTGGACTCCAAAAACCATCATGGGCTTGCATTGATTGCTCGTCAAAAGGGTATCCCCCCCTTCTTGAGATTCAAGGTTTGGCCGATCTTATTGAGGTACCACCCTTACGTCTTGAACCCGTTCATACAACCAGACAGCGAGTTGATCACCTCCAAGAAGGATGATCTGGAGAATAGCAAATCTCCCAAATCAGAAGAAGAACGTACCAACGCCATTCGTGAAAAAATTAAAAAGGATTTAAGAAAATATGTCCAGAGATTGAAGTATTCAGGTAGCATCGCGACCCCCACAGAGATTGAAAAGACAGTGTTTGAAACATTAGAGAATGCAATCTTGAGATTTGCTTTGAAGTGGGGCAGAATCATCAAATATGACGCCTACTTGACTTGGTTTGCTCTTAACTTGGCAGAATGGTTCCCTCCCATTCCAGGAACCCCTTGGGTTCTCGTTGGCAGAGACAGCAGAGTGATGTCAAGCACTTTTGTTGTCAACTTCATGGATGACTACTCCAACTATATCGATAATGTTCCTAATCTTAAAGATTATTTGAACAAATTGGTGGCTGATGAGACTTTTGTCAACATGTCTTTCCATGAGGTTTATGAACGCTTGGTTTTAGTTTTACTTCATTCTCCTGAAGACAAGACTAGAACCAAACAAAAAGAAGCTTCTGCAACTCCACCCAAGTCTTCTGACCGGGCTTCGGCCAAATCCGACGAACACGAAGTGAACACTACAAAATTACCAATTACTGGTGGAACCATCGAAGAACGTGTTTCTTTTTTTATATACAGTTTGAGAAAAGTATTACCGGAACTTCTGCAGTTCTTCCACGAAGAGCATATATTAAACAAGTTTGGAACTCATGACGACGAATGGCTAATCTGGTGGCTCAACTACTGTGGGGCAAAGGTGTGGTCAAAATATGATCGTGGTCGTATATGGGACTTGTTGTTAGGATGGAGGGTCCGGAATACCAGAAAGGACGATAAATATTATCTGGACAAGTTGGAATTGCCATCCAAGGCATATGCTAAATTGGGCCCTGACAACTTTTGGTCTTTAGATGGAGGTGAGGCTGAAGACGGGTTGGCCGATGCACCATTGAGAAGTAATTCATTTAGACAATTGGTGGTTGCGCTCAATGTGTCCGAAAAGAGCTCTGCAACTTCGAGCAGAAGCTCGTCAAAATCGGAACTTGAGCTCGACATACCCTTTGCCAAATTAGATGCACATGTTGAACTTGTGTTTATTTCGCTTGCATTCTTGAAGTCTCAGCAAAACATTTTGATGGAGTTGGATCAACATGAAATTAGACAATACTTGCTGCGTTTACCTTCCAAGTCTTACAAATACAAACAGCAGAAAAAGAAGTATTTGAACATCGAGGTCGGCTCGGCAGCCAACTCAAGAGCCAACTCGAGAGCAACCTCTGCAGGAAACTCCGCCATGAACTCCAGTGAGTCCTCCCCTACAAGTACTGTCGAGTCCACTCTTTTACCAATCACCGATAAGTTGACTTTATCTCCCGAACCAAACTTGAACTTGGACGACAATATTATTATTTCGAACGATTCTATTGATAACCATAAAGTTGATTTCATGGATAATATCCTTACTGAAGCTGGTGAACTTTGGCGCAAATGGCTCTGGCTGGAAATGATTGATGACAACTGAGATTATTGAGATAACAATTATATATACGTAAAATACAGAAAAATAGCTTTTAGAAGATATTTTGTCTTCAAAGCTTGTGTCACAGCTACAGATAACATTAACTTTACATCTCTTTGCCTGTATTGCAACCTTTTGTTCCACTGTAAAGAGACGGGACATTTTATTTTGCAACCCTCATCGCAAGAAAAATATAAAAAGTAGACACAAGGATCATACATTACCATAATGGCCGACCTTACAAAGAAGGAATCCAAGAAGGAGAAGAGAGAGAAGAAGTTAGAAAAGAAGGAGAAGAAGGAGAAGAAGAAGGCAACTAAGCAATCCAAGGAAGAAAAGGCTGAAGAGAATGTGGATGTAAATGAGGATGAACAAGACTCTTCAGAACCTTTGGCACCAGAAGGAAAGCAAAAGGATTATGAAGAAATTGAAATCGATTTGGCAGGAGGTGTGCCATTGTCGAAGAAGCAACAGCGTTTGCTTAAGAAGGGTAAGTTAGACGTGGAAAGATTAGAAAAGAAGAACCCACCAGCCAAACCAATCTTGACCCCAGAAGAGCAAGAGGCTGCCGATGCAGAGGCTGCACAAAAGCTGAAAAAGTCGCCATTTGGTGTGTGGATCGGTAACCTTTCGTTTGAGACTAGAAAGGAAGACTTGGTCACCTTTGTTGAATCTAACACCAAAGACTTTGTGAGCGCTGAAGAGAGCACTAGTGACTCTGACTTTGTTAAGATTAACAGCATTGACATCAGCAGAATCAACTTGCCAATGAAGGAAAAGAAAATCAAAGGGTTTGCATACTTGGACTTGCCTAGTGCCAAGCACGTCAAGACTGTTATTTCTCTTAGTGAAAATGTATTGAAGGGAAGAAAAGTTTTGATCAAGGATGCTACCTCATTCGAAGGAAGACCAGAAAAGGACAAGGAAGTGGAATCGAAGAACCCTCCTTCTCGTATTTTGTTTGTCGGTAACTTGTCGTTCGATACTACAGAAGAGCTTTTGGAAGAACACTTTAGACACTGTGGGGACATTGTCCGTATTAGAATGGCCACTTTCCAAGATACTGGAAAGTGTAAGGGTTTTGCATTCATAGACTTTAAGGACGAGAAAGGACCGACTGCTGCTTTAAAGTCCAAGTTGGCTAAGAAGTTCATCAACAGACCCTTAAGATTGGAGTTTGGTGAAGATAGATCCCAAAGAAACCCTAAGCAAATCAGAAGAGACGAAGAAGGAGAAGCATCCACTGGTAGAGAAAGACCAGAAAGGCCTCAAGAAACCCAAGAACCGGCACCAGTGCGGACAAACTTTTCAAGACCAAGACCCCAGAAGAGATCCAACGACGACTACCAAATGGGTCCAAACAAGAGAGTCAAGTCTGCTATTGCGTTGGCTGGTGCCCAACGTCAATCAGCTGCAATCGTTCAATCCACAGGTAAGAAGATTAGCTTCGATTAAAAACTGCATTAGTGCTACAACATGTAAAGTAGAAAGACATTTACCAATAAACAAAATACAAAGTACTTCAATAACAATATTTACTTATCAAAATCAACAAAACAATCGAATAACAAACATAAGTAAACTTATTTCAACCAGATTCAAACTACGAACGCTTTGGACGAGCAAGACGTTCAGCATATTCTTCACTGCTAACTTCAATGTAGTTCGAGTCTCCTCTGTGACGTTCGTATTCGTCGTCACTAACTTCTTCGTACTCAGAGTACTCTTCCCACTCAGACTCGGAATCTTCATCCTCGTGCTCTGCAGCGGCATCTGGCTTCTTAGAGACCACCAGCTTTTCAGCGGTTGAAGGCTTTTCGACTTCCTTTGCTGAGGCAGGGACCTCGTTCTTCTTCTTATCCTTAGTCGAGTTCTTCCTAGAGAACTTGGACAAGAATGAGTTTCTTCTTCCGTCCTTGTCGGTGGAAGCTTCAGCAACCTTAGATTCACCATTTTCCTTCAACTTTCTTCCAAAGCTCTTTAATTTAGAGCTCAACGATTCTTCTCCTTTGTCGGCAGATGGAGCAGTGTGCTCCAGACGACCAACAGCAGGACCAGCAGAAGGAATAGCAGCAGCAGCAGTGGCAGCAGCAGTGGCAGCAGCCAAAGCAACAGTACCAGTTGCTCCCTTAGCCAGAGATCCATTTTTTGGCTCACTGACAGGTGCAGAGGACACTTCTTTCTTGTGTGGTTCAATCACGGACCGATTAGCAACCGGGGTGGCTCCTGTACCCGCCTTACTGGCGGATAAATCATCGCTAACCCCTAAAAAAGACTGCTCTTGCCCACTCTTTAATAAACGAGATAAATCTTCGTCATCCATTTCCAATTGCTTGGACAAAGTGGAGGCTTCCAATTCTCTCTCGGCAATCAACTTGCGGATTTCTTCCAACTCATTGTCAGCGGTGACTTGCTGAGCCAATCTGGCCTTTTCTTCTCTCAAAGCCCTGATCTTCTTCAAGTGTTCAACTTCTTCTTCCAATCTCTTCTTCTTCACTTCTTCAAGAGCAACCTTTTCTTGGAACAACTTGACTCTAGCATCGTGTTCAGCCTTCAATTTCTCAATTTCAGCCAACTTCGATTGGGCCAATTGCTCAGCTTCCAGCTTTTCGGCTTGGTTCTTCTTTTCTTGTTCCAATTTCAAGTTTTCAATTTCCAATTGCAATTGTCTTTCTTCCTCAACTTCTTTTTGCTTACGTTCTTGGTAGAGACGTTCGGCTTCATCACGTTCTTCCTTCAATCTTTGCTCTTCTTCTGCTCTCTTTTCGGCACGTAACTTCTTTTGGTGTTCAGTATCGTTAGCCAACCTCTCCTCCTCCGCAATTCTTGCGGCTTCAGCGTCAGCTTCTGCCTTTGCTGCGGCCTCGGCTTCCTCCTTTTCTCTTTGGATCTTAGCTTCAGCCTCTTCCTTTTCTTTTCTAGCCTTTTCTTCAGCTTCCTCCTTAGCAATTCTTTCTCTTTCTTCAGCTTCCTCCTTCTCCAATCTCTCCTTTTCTTCCTTAGCAGCTTGTCTTTCAAGTTCCTCTTGCTTCTTCTTTGTCTCGTGAGCTTCGACAGCAGCTAATCTGTCACGCTCACCCTGAGCAGCTGTTTCCTTGGCAATTCTCGATCTTTCTGCTTCCCAGTCAGAGTATTCCTTCTTCGCAGATTCAAGTCTGTTTGGTCTTTCAGCCTTGTCCTTGTTCAAAGTGTCCAATCTTGCTCTGTATGCAGTTAAAGTGGCAGCAAGGGCGCTGACATCAGCAGCCAAAGTAGCGTGCTTGGTTTGCTTTTCTTCCAAAGCTGCCTTCGAGGAAGTAACCTTCTTGTTCAAGTCTTCCTTTTCTTGCAAGTTGGCGCTAACCAAACCGGACTTTTCGGTGTGCTTCTCCTTCAAGTCATCTAGGGTAGTGGTTTGCTCCTTCAATTGAGCAGTCAATTCTTCAATTCTGGCCAAGAATTCCGAGTTCGAGTTGTCTAAAGTAGTTTTCTTTTCTTGCAATTCCTCAATTTCAGTGGTAGTAGTTTCTTGCTTTTCCTTGGATTCAGCAAGTTCTTGTTCCTTGGTAGCAACCAACTCAGTATGGTTTTTCTCTAAAGTTTCTTTGTCAGTAGAGTGCTTTTCAACAGCCTTTGTTTCACGAGCTTCAAAGTCAGTGTTTGCTGTTTCAATTTCAGACTCAGTAGTTTCCTTGAACAAAGCGGCAGCTTCTGTGGCAGCGGTGATGTTCTTGACAACTTCTCCGAACTTCAAGTCATGCTCTCTGTTGAACTTTTCCTTTTGCTTTCCAACCTTCTTGACGTGCTTGTCAAAGTCATTTTGCAACAGGTTCTCGTGAGATTGGACCTTAGAATCAATTTCTTGTTGTTTTTTGATTTGGTCTTCCTGAACTGTCTTGGCAACTTCATCGTTGATGGTAGCCAAAACGGGAGCAACTCTCTTAGCTGCAATAGCAAGCAACTCCTTCTTTGACATTTTCAAGCCAGAACCCAAGTTAACAATCTCGTTTGGATCGTCAATGTTACGTTGAACTGCAGCGAGAGCTTGCTGATTCAAGTCGTTGTAACGTGCCAACAAAATTGGTTGGTCCTTCAATTTTTCAACATGTTGCTCACTTGGCAATGTTGGAACCTCAACTGGTTCAGTCTCTTCAGCCAATTGCTCTGCGGACTTTTCCGGTTGTTCCTCAATTTCAGCAACTTCTTCGGCTTCGGCAGCTTCAGGTACTTTTTCGGAAGTTTCGACAGCTGCTGGCTCAGCAAGATCAGTAGCAGCTGCTTCTTCCTCAGGTGCTGCTTCTTCTTCTTCTTCTTCCTCTTCTTCCTTGATTTCAGCTGGAGTTTCTTCGTCAACGGCTTCTTCCTCAGCTTCGGCGGTCTCGTCAGCAGTTACTTCCTTTGCTTCGGTTTCGCCTTCTTCAGCCTCGGCGGAATCAGATGCAGTGGTTCCGGCCACTTCATCCGCATTCTTTTCAGCTGCCTTGATATTGGCTTCTGCCTTTTGCTTGCGCTCCTCAGCGTCCAAAGTTGGATGTTGGGCAAACTTCTTTGGGACTTTGACACCTCCAATACTGTTGCTTTGCTTGTACTTTTGAATCAAATTGACCTTGTTGGCAGGGGCAGAACCCTCCTTTTCAGTAGCGGAAGAACGGAATGGAGAAACCCAGTTCTTGGCAGAAGTCAATTGACTAAGTCTACTTTGCTTTGTAGTAGGGTTGGCAGTGCCGATAGTCAACCCACTGGTTTGCGAAGTAAGGGAATTGAGCTTGTCGGAGGACTTTTTCTCCGAGTTAACCGAGGTTTTGCTATCTGAACGCTTGCGTTCAAGTACTTCAGACATGATTTATACAGATAATTGCAAAGACCGTCTGGAGCAAATGTAAATAAATGTTTGGTTAAATTTAATTTCGAGAGGGCAACCTTGAAAAAAGTAGGGCCACACAATTGTCCAAATTAAGGAGTAAAATTTCAGAGTTTTTGTGAGCCTTTATTTTTGATATTGACGAAACAGTAGAAGCAGTATCAGCATGGAAAACCAAGCAATTGATGTTAAATTTTTGGAAATGTTGCTTAACACTTTCAACTCACTGAACCTAATAACCATGTAGGTAACATCCTAGTTGTCATTCGTGTTCCTGTGCTACAGGAACTTTAGGTGGTGCCATGTCAAGCACCCCAAGCAACTCCGCTCTCCAGAACTTATCTTGTACGACATTTTGCGTTGTGCTTGTCACTTTCCTATTTTGGAACACTCGGCTACACAAAGAGCCGAGATAGCAAGGAAGTAGGTTCTAAAGCATGAAAAAATGCGACAATGTCGGAAACTACGCAATATTACGTATTTGCAGACATTCAAGGGGGGCTCATACTGGGCAAGGTACGCGTTCCTACCTCCTATATTTCTCAAGCTGAACCACGTGACCACGTTGTGGTGTCTTAGAGATCACACTATGAGGATCACACTATGAGGTGTACGCACCAACAATTGCAAGTTGGCCCTAGCAGCACAATCAAAGATAAGCAAACGATTGTATATCCCAGTATTAGCAACTTTCTTAATTAGCCTTTGACTCTTTGGTGTTAAAGCTCTCTCTAAGTACAACCAGAATGAAGTGTGTGTCCCGGGGAGCTAGTTGATGGGACTGGACGGCGGAGAATTGAGCTTAAGGTACAGACATTTCAAATTGGATAAAGGGCTACTATTGATCACTTTGTTAGGAGCTTCTTTTTGTTCAATGACGAGGTGGGGCAGCTTTGCAGGCAGTCTCAATGGGTCACTTAACGCTAGCGTTGAGTGAATCTTGGCTTGGTGGATTTCACAATGGACCTTAGTTAAAAAAGATTTTTGGCAACTTGGTAGAACACACTGGTATACGAACTGTGTAGTCGGCTGTTTATTGTTACCTCGTCCACATTCAATGCTTTTCGTCTTGCAATGGTAATTGAGCAGTGTCTTTGAAGAAAACTTCCTATCACAAACTTGACAGACATAAGGTCTCAACTCGGTCGTTTTACACACTTTGGACTTGTGTTCTTTACTGAGGATACTAACTGGCTGCTTGAAGGTACTTGTCTTTGGCATCATTGAAGTTAAAGGATTTGGTTGCAAAAAAAAAAAAAAACAATCTCGCACTGCAGAAGTCGAAGAATCATGTGCCTGACGTGAGGTTCGGTTCCCCGAATCTTTATCGCCTCCCTCCCTTCCGTCTACGTTTCAATGAATGCACCTGCTATTTCATTATCAAGTGAATAAACAAGTCTTATCTAAGGAATGTATGTCGATATTACATGCTGAGGTGGTTGTTTTTGCTTGCCAAGTAAGGGCTCACTTTACGTTTGTCTTCTCAACCATTACCCGGGCTGATGCGGATCCTTCTGGGACATAGCAAGATCCACAATCACGTTTTTGGTCCGACAAACCTGTTGCATATAAAGTTGGGCTTACCTCAGTGCTCCCCCTCTTTTGCATTGTCGGATTTATTGTCTCGTGGCAAGTGCTCAAGTTGTTATCTATCCGTGCAGTACTTTGTAGAATATTAAAGGGTCACTTGTGCAATGGCATGCCGAAGATGGTGACCATCTATTTTTCTCAGGAGCATTGTAAAGCGTATGCAGACAAAAAAGTAGTGAGTCACCTCCGGACCTGAAGTGAAACTTCATACAAAAAGTAGCAAGCAGATGGAAGCTTTCGATAGGACACTACATCCTCTGCTAGCTTCTACTTAGCGAGTCTGCTCACTGCTTATTGTGAGTGATTTGTGGGGCCATTTATGGAAATATCGCGGATGTAAATTAACACTGGTTTTTTTATAGGTACGAAAAAAACCAATAAAAATCTCTAGAAAGACAATTACCACTTTTACATTAGATGTATTAATCGAGAAGCAGGTCTCGCTTGATTAGTAGTTACATATATTGACGATTTTCCCAATATTAATATACTACAAATATCCAATTCCAGCAGGTTTAACAAATTAACGATACACAGCCATGAGTACGTTGATTCCGAAAGCCACCAGCTGTTACTCGTTGGCACTTCCTCCAACGGAAAAGGACGACCGGCTCAATTTGAACGTAAGAACTGGGTCTGCTTCGACACTTTACAATTCATTGGTATTTGTCTATGGGGGTCTTACTATCGGATTGGAGCTCTATGAGCATACCATCCCTGAACTATATGAGACATTTCAACTGAAGATACTCAACTCCAATTTAAAATTTAAGAGCTTTGAGAGGTACTTGTCAGGCGAATTCTTCTACTTGAACTTGCTAGAGAGAAATTGGACCCGTGTACGTGTGAAGGAGAATGAAGCAAAACCAAAACCTAGATTGTTCCATGAAGTTTGTGCTGTTTACAACTGCGTGTATATGTTTGGGGGATTGGTACTACCGGACGACTTTGACGAGAACTCGGATGATCTTAGCAAATTTTTAGTTCCAACAAATGAGCTATGGGAATTCAACCTAGAGTCTTCTAAATGGACTCTTATGCATGACGGATCCAACCCAGACAACGACCCATCTATCCCAACTCCACGCTTCAACCATAAAATGACATACATCAACAGCCTCACCTTTGGGAGCAAAAAGGAACATTTTGGAATCTTTATTGCAGGGGGGAAGGACGCCAACTCAGAGAGAGTATACGACAACGTAGTTTTTGATTTGGTGGACAAGAAGTACATTGGAAAACAACCCTTTACACTCAATGTGTCTGAGGGCATGGATCTTAATGCCGAAGAAAAGAAAATGAATGTTGACTCCGCAAACAGTGTTATCGTCACCTTCCAAGAAGAAATCGAACCTTTGAGTCAGCACAAAAGTAGCATCACACTGTCTTCCTTGACTAACCAAAATCTCAACATGCAGAACTTATCCCCTCAACAATTTCTTAATTCCAGAAACAACAAGCCAAAGGGTGAAGAGCATGCTAGACAGCAAGAGCTGATCATAATTTACTCCCCATTGGACACTGAAGCGAGCGACATTGAAAACCCTCTCATCAGTTTCAAGTTAGGTAAAATTATAAGAAGTGGAAAACAACTATCTATTCATAAAAAGAAGGACTTTATTGTGTCCAAGGCTAATTCAAAAGCCTCAAAGAAGCTTAAAGAAAGTCAAATTATTTCTCATACAGTTCCCTTTAATTTGAGGTACCCAACTGGTGGTCTTTTTGGCCAGAATGTGGTGATAACTGGCTTTTTGCCCAACGAATACGACATTTCAATCTTTATTTTCAACAAACCAACAGGAAAATGGTCTAGACTTAATGTCTTCTGCAGTCATAACTACGGTTCTCATAGATTCTGGGGTGGGTTTGTTTGGCAATCTCACCACAAGGCTGTCTTGATTGGAAACTCCCTCACGTCTAAAACAACAAGCAGCATCAGATTTTTTACTCTTATGCTTACAGTCAGTTTACCCATCACAAACATATTGGCTAGTTCAGAGTTGGCTGGGGGCAAGAGAAGAGTAAACCAAGGAAATCTGTCCTTGAATTCAAAGTCAGATCCCTTATTGAGCTCCAGCGGTGTAACGGAGGACTCAATAACTGACGAAAGCACATCTAGCTCTGTGCTTTTTGAAAAAAGTGCAAGTGACGATGAAAGAGCTAGCGGGAGTGATGAAGAGCTTAAGAGAACCCACGTTGGAGCTAGGAAGACATCTGTTGTGAGCAATAAGGCTTCACCAACATCCATCAGTTTCAGCGAATATGTCCACTATGCTGCACCTAAAATTAATTTTACCAAAATTAGGTCAGTATTTCCTCCTGCTGCCATTACTCTAGGCAGAAATGCATTTGATCGTTACGGTGACTTGATTTCAGACTTTGAAATCGTGTCCCTGAATGGTGACAGAATTCCAATATCAATGGCCATTTTGATGGAACGTTGGGGTCATTACTTTATAGATTTGCTTTCAAGAGCATATGTTCACGCCGTTGATAAATTTGAATCTGATCAGAGGAATAGGGAATTGGACGTTGGTGGCTCTTCAAACACCAAGACCAGGTCGCAGACTCTGTCGCTAGGCGACTCTCTTGGAGGCAGCACTCTGGGGAGCGAATCAGACGCACCTCATAATCTCCTGAAGGTCCCATTTGCAACAAAGGAAGACAAGGATCTGAAAGCAACAACAAATACCAAACCCTCTTCCTATTACCTTCCACTCCCCATACCCCAATCTAAAGTTCCACAAGAGGCTCCACAATTTAGACTTCCTTTTCAAGAAAATCTCGAAGACAAGCTGCCTAAGGACTCTCTACCAACAGAACCAAAAGTCGAATCTCCATCATCATTTAGCAAATCTTCAGGTGAAGTTTCAACGCCAGATGAAGATTCTTTAGAGGGTCCAACAAGTGCACCAGAAGGCAACTTGCCTTTACCGACTACTGCAAAAGAACTTCTTGCTAATCCTTCCACCCAGTCTGGGGAGCAGCTGTTGAGAAAAGGTTCCATCAGTTCGTACTCAAGTGCTAATTCGCTCCTCACGTCTCATCTTCAGGACATCCCCCCTCAGCTACCACTTCCTACTGAACAAATTCCTGCTGTACCAGCAACCCCACTTTCATTTAGACAGAGCTCCCTGCGCAAGAATTCAACCGACCTTGGTTCTCCACGTGCTTCATTAATTCATACCTTGAGTCAATTGAGAGGTTTGGCTCCTAACAAATCCCCCAAGGGATCTCCGTTTGCCTCTCCCAGAGCTTCTTTGTCAGGACCAAGCACTAATAGCACGCAAATTACGGATGTTCTCGTTAATGTTCCAAATTTGAGACATGGTAGAGTGAGTCCTTCCAATAGTAAAGACAAATCCAATAGTGACGACAGTGCCGCTACAACTCCGGAAAAGAAGCCCACTTTATCTAAATTGTCGAGCTTTACATCATTAACTTCGAATGAAATCGAGACACCACCACTGCCCAAGAAACCGTCACTCTCTTCAAGTGATGATGATTCTGCACGCGGTGGAAGTTTCACGGATTACAATGATGATGACTTTTCTAAGCTGCACGAACAAAGTCTCAAATTGAACAACTCTGGCGGAGGTTTATTTGAAAATGCATTACTCAATTTTGAAAATATTGAAAGCGGTCAGTTCCGTATGGAACCGCTGTTGATTCCTAGAAAATTATACATGCCATTCCTGAGCACTACTTTAAAGGCATTTTGTGAATATCTTTACACTGGTCAGATTAGTAACAAGTGGCATTTGGTACCAACAACATTGGACAACTTGGGAATTGCAAAGTTCTTTGATGTTCCATTGTTATATGACTTAATCAGTGAGGTTTTGTTTGGTATTATTGGTAGGAAAGAAGCATTCATTATTAAAGAGGGAAAGAAGCTTAAGAAGAGATATTTCCATTTGCTAGAAGTTACAAACACAAAGCGTGATATTCCAACTACCTTTCCTTTGGATGAGTACGAAGGGTTTATGGATACCGTTGACGACGGATTTTTGGACGTTGTTTTATTAAAGAGACTGTCCAACTTTTACAGAAACAATTCCGTCTTCAACTACAAGAAGAAGTCATTATCAAGTTTTACGCAGTCTATCAACGAAACTGAAGAATTTGACGGCAGGCATGGAGACAGTAGCGCTGGGGTGACTCCAGCTCCTACACCAGGAGCAACACCAGCCGCAACCCCAGGAGCAACCCCTGCAGCAACTCCATCGATTGAGAAGAGTGATACTCAATTTTATGCTCCAACAAACTCGGCACCAGAAGATGATGTTCAATCACCAACATCAACAATTAATGCCAAGAGCACCGGCGAATCTGGACTGACTACCGACGAGGTAACACAACAAAGCACACCAGCTGAACTAGCAGATAAGCAACTTGATTCCACTGACGATTCCTCAGATAGGAAGAGCGAGGAAGAAAATGACTTTGAGTTGGCGTATTTGAAGGTAGCCCAAGACAACTTTGCGGCAGCAACAGATTTGAGGACAAAGTCCATCTTTGACAAAGTGCCGACACAGGGCAGCGAGTATGGCGGTAAAAAGGATGAAGAACCGGCCGGAGCTGAAGAAGAGGAACGTGACTCTGTTGATTTGATGCTTGGGGACTTGGTGGCACCCGATTCGCCAGTTCCGTCTGATGTTGTAATTGACCACATTTATGAAACGGCTGCCATTATAGTTGATATGAAGTTGATGCTTCGTGCTCTGAATGTTCGGTTGATGAGCCGGATTTTGGTCCACACGCAGAACGAACTCAGACATGAGATTTTGGAATTGGAGAGAAAGCATGAATTGCAAAAACACCACAAGAAGCCTAACCAGACTCCGGACATTGTACTTGATGCTAGGCCAAGTTCACCCTCGCTGACAAAGAATGGTCTTAGTGTGAGACCTTCGTTAGCAAATACCAAACTCCAGGCACGTGCCAGTGAGTCTGACCTTTCCACAACTACTCTAGTTAGACCAGGGCACTCTACTGGAGCACCACTCAGCCCTACATCTGTGTCTCCTAAGGATAGATTTACTGGAGACAGCGAGAAGATGCTCCGTTCGGGCTCAGTAAGCACGGTGCACACTGCCCCCAAGTTGACGACCACCACGTCGATGGACAAATCCAGAACCGCTTCTGGGTTCCGCAGTATCAGCAACTTCACTCCTTTCAAACAGAAGTATGATCCAAAGATAACCAATAAAGAATTGGACAAGAGAATCACCCAAATGATTAAAGAAGATGCAAAGAAGAAGTTGAAGGAGGAGAAGCTGCAAAAGAAAAAGAGCAGTTCGAGCGGCGCTCTGACCAACGGGTTGACGAGCGGTACCATGTCGCCAATAAGCAACAGCATTTCCAGTGCGTCAGGCAAACCTAACCTTCTGAGAAGTAGTTCCAAGGCCAACTTGGTGCCAGGAGCCGAATCAGGAAATCATTCCAAGGTGTATGGCTTTTTCCACCTCGGAAAGAAGAAGCAAGACTCGGTTTCATCTACAGTCTCTGGGCTGGACAGTGTTGATTCCTTCACAAGACTCAGCAGAACACAATCGGCTACAGGCAGTTTGAACTCTTCAACTTCGAAGCAACTGGAGAAACGTAGACATGGTTTATTTGGGTTGAAGCGAAGCTAGCGTAGTGTATAATATAATTCATAGTGGAACGAAATTACTGTAATTGACAATACTTGACCGCCGCATTCACAAAGGGTTCAGTTGCCCCGAGTGGGGTTTTGCCACTAGAGCCGCACAAACTTGAAATTGCCCGTGCCAAGCTGGGAGTAGTCATTTGTAAGAATCTATTCGCTTGAATATAAAGGTTTTTGCCCAGTTCGGGGAGACTTCTCTTTTGGGTAAGGTATGCGTCGCCTCGATATTTTACAATAAATACAATTGATTCGCTCCGTAATCTGGGGTCAACAACCATGGCTGAGAGCAAAGAGATTAACAAGGAATTGGTGGAGTGGGCCTATGCCAACTTGAAGAATATCCCCAAGGGCATTGAGTACGAGAAGATGATCTCGTCACTTCCCTACGATTGCTATGAAAAGGAACTCTTTACAGCCAGAAATGCTGCACACGAGTTGGCACTCGACTATGGGAACCTCCGTTTGAAAGACTACGATTTCGACGTGCACAAGCATAGCGAAGCCCGTTACCAGTATTTGAGCAAGATCTTTGGGAAAATGGAAAGAGACACCTTCATTGAGCCTCCATTTTTTGTTGACTATGGGTGTAACATCAAGTTTGGCAAGACATTCTACGCCAACTTCAACTGTGTCTTTTTAGACTGTACCTTAATCACTTTTGGTGATAATGTTCTTTGCGGTCCTAACGTGACGTTCACAACGGCTACCCATCCTACAGACCCTACAGCTAGAAAAAACTTGGTGGAGTACGCCCACCCTATTCATGTGGGGGACAATGTTTGGTTTGGCGCAAATGCGGTAGTGTTGCCAGGAGTCACCATTGGCGACAACTGTGTCATTGGGGCGGGGGCTGTGGTCACCAAAGACATACCCGCCAACTCTGTCGTTGTAGGCATACCAGGTAAAGTCGTCAAAACCTTGGAAGACAAGGTCAAGGACGCTGCTGAGGCCGGTGTTGTTCCTAGAATTAGATGATACGTAAACTAGAAAATAGTGACATTTTTTTTGCCTATCGCTTGTAACAATAAAATCAAAATTCACAGTACAAACGACTTTTGAAACAGATACTATCAATTAGCAGGATCGATCATGTCTGACTGGAACCAACCATCGCATACGATCTCCGATATAGACGATTTCATTATACCCGACGAGGACGAAACCGGGGCATACGGGTCCAATGCCCAACCTGCCCAGGCAGGACCGGGACCAAGCACCTCGAGCGGCGGCGGGTCCAATCCGTTTGGGGCTGGGCTCTTTTCCCAATTTGTCCCCAAGGTGGACCTTTCCTCCACCTTCACGCCGTTTGCTGGATCCCAAGGAAATAACAAGATTAGAGAGCGCCAATTCACCGGTGGCGATACCTTGGATGAACCTGTGTGGGACACCTTGAAGAGAGACCTTCTGCAAATTGGCCAGCGATTATTTGTTGTTGTGTGGCCCATGTCCCTCCACAAGCTTGCACTCAAGCAGCAACTGAAGTTGGTTGAGTTTGCCTCTCAGAACGGAATCCATTTGCCTGAACTGGTGGTCAACAATCATAGAATCTCTGTCGAGGACCAAGAAGAATTCAACGGGGAGGAGGAGCAGAACGTTGGGATCGAAGGCGGTTCTGCACAAATGTTAAACAAGGGCAACTTGGACTGGGATTTGTGGGGTCCTCTTGTGTTTTCTCTCATGTTCTCTGTCACTTTGGGGATCACCTCGACCGGAGCTCAAACCAACCTGGTTTTCTCTGGTTCCTTCTCCTTGATTTGGTTATTCTTCGTGGTGATTGGCTTGAACATACAATTGCTCGGGGGTACCATTTCCTTCATGTCTGCCATCAGTGCTGTTGGCTACTCCATGTTCCCCATTGCCGTCGGTGAAATAGTATGTGCCGTTTTGCTCAAGTGGAAGTTTTTCCGCTTGATATTGATGAGTGCCTTGAATGTCTGGAGTATCTATGCCGGTGTCATGAGCTTGAAGTGTTCTGGTGTTTTGCCTGGAAGAGTGCTTCTTGCTATTTACCCAGTGGGGTTATTGTACTCCGTTTTGAGTTGGTTGGTTATCATTACATAATTTTATATGAATAAAGTAACAAAAGTAGCAAAAGTAGCAAATACTATTAAGAATGCAGTCGTTTACTTAGTCCCATAAACAGCCTATCATCCTCTTATCCTCTCGGTGACTTAAAATTGTAGTATTTTACATCTATGGCGCGGTCGTGCTGAGTAAGAAATTCGGGTCTGGCGATCCCCACTTCTTCCCCGGTTCGATTCGCGTTGGGAGGATAACTTCATTTAAGGATGAATAACATGGATGTGAACAATCTCTGAGTGTCGTCAAACGGCGACGCATAGATTACAAACCCTGCCTTCCTACTGAGAATGAAGTTTACTTTTATATTTTTGAAAACCTATTTGAATAAGATGTTGAAGTCGGTATGCAGGGACTTGGTGCTCTCAGGAACCCCGCCACACGTTAAAAGATTGACTTCTACAGAAGAATTAGGAGCATACAATGGAAAGTCCTATTAATAAATACACTATTGACGGCCTCTTCTTTTCTTTCTCTCCATCTTTGCAATCTCTCGTAAATCGTCTTCACTAGGCTCGTAAATGTGCCAAATAGTATAATGAGGTAAACCACCGACTCTGAAGCCCATTAGTCTAGCCATTTTCCCAAAGGCCTCTGTTTCTGCGTGGTTCAAAAAGGTAAAGGCCGGGAAATGCACACCTTGTCTAAAGAGCTTTGCTCTAGCCAAGATCAGGACGCCTCCAACCCCATCCAAGTCGATGACTTGATCGGGGTCTCCGTTTACATCTCTCAAGTACGCCAAGTGTGCTCTCCAAGTGGGGTATTCTGCGTAACCTTCGACAATGACGTCGTCCTCGTCCAAGGTGGAGGCCAACTGAACAGCTGGCTCAGACTCAATCCATGAGTTCAAGTCATAAGCTTGTTCGTTACCCAAGAAAGTAGGCAATGGTCTCCAGACGTTTGGAACCATGACATCGTAATCGTGTTTCATCAAGTTTTCTATGACGTCCCCAGGACAAGTTTCAATGTCAACGTCTCTCCAGTAGACCCAGGAATGGTAGGCTTTCAAGGAAGCCGACGTCAACCAGTTACGGGCACGTCCCATCAACTTACGACGGATTCCTTGCACCTTGACGGCGTGTCTGTCGGAGAAACCCTGGCCAATCACTTGACCAAAGTCCTTCTTGTAGATGGAAACAGAACGGAAGGGTTTGCGGTAGCCGGCATGGTGTTTTTCATGACTCAGGTATGCTTTCTTGACGCTTGCCATGTAAGCTTGGTCCATGTACAATTGGTACAAGTTGTTCTTGGACCCCTTGATTCTAGCCTCTCTTTCAGCCTCTTCACGATGTAATCTATCAACCAAGGTACCGTTCTGCAAGTCGACAGAGTACTCGAAAACAGCCTCCAAAGTACGGTCATCAGGGGAACAATCAGAAACCAAAAATGCAATGTCAATGAGGGAATGGTCATAAGTCAAGTTCATCAAGTTATAAAAGGCCATTGGTAAAACAGCCTCGGCGTTTCTTAAAGGCATAAGGAAAAGCACAACTTCGTCCTGCTTCGATCCGGTAGAAGTACCCATGTAGTTGCCCAAATCATAGTAGTCAACTACCGATTTGTACTGCTCTTCAGCCGACTTCTCGTGGGAAAATGCATGTGCCTCCTCTTCAACAGCCTTCAAGTCGTTGGAGCTCAAGAACTCGTCCGACGTGGTGTCCACTTGCTGAACACCTTCCTTGGTGACTTTATACAACTCAAAGTCATCGTCCTCTGATCCTCGGACGTTTGGTGCCTTGTCTTGTCTAAACGGCGAAAACAATATCAACCATAATGCAAGTACTGTAATGACCCCAATCACCGCCTTCTTGATCGTGGGCTTACGGCTTCTCTTGGGAGTGAGTTTGTTGTAAACTGGTAGATCAGACTTCTTGCCGTACGTGTCCGTTACCATCGTAAAAAGTAAACACTAAAATGGAATTCAAATCTTCAGTGGCTGATTTGATTCTATATGACTGCCAAGTTTTCCTCTCGTATGGTAAATATGATTATAAAGGATAAATATTAGCTATCCCTTCTTATGGTATTCTATCTAGACAGCCTCAACTGTTGTGAAGTTACCTACTATTATTGGATGATGTTGAAAAGTAGATTTATGATTTTTTTCCGTTGTGTTGACTTCTACAGATTTTTTTTTTTTTGCTTCTTCGTCTTATTGCGCTTCTAGTAAATCAGAGAAACGATTACTGACATGTGCTTTACACAACTTCCTTCAAGTCGTTCTGGTCAGGTTTGAACCATTCGTCTCTGAGGATGTTCCAGCATTTCTTTGCGATGTCGACTGCGACTTGTTCGGAGGGAGCGTTCCCCTCGATGTAGACCTTCAACTTTGGTTCTGTACCGGAACCACGACAGGTAAAACGCACTTGGCTGGCTGAGGAGCCAGATTCCTTGAGCACTGCCGTGATCATTTGGGACTTGGGGTCGACCGGCAACACAGGCACACCATCTGGGGTTCCGGTCTCGTACCCCACAGTCAAATCCCTCCAGTACACGACTTGGAATGGGCCAACGTTGGCAGGGTATTTAAGTCCGGATTTGTGATACGTTTCTCTGATTTCTGTGAAGATCTGCTTGGTTTTGCTCAAGTCGTTCAACTTGTAGTAGCCGTTGCATTCCTTGTACCAGCCGTACTTCTCGTAGCCCTGTTCGAGCTTGGTGACGGGATTTGTGTTGGAATTGGCAAACCATTTCTCGTACATTTGCAACCAAATCATGGCCGCAGACACCCCGTCCTTGTCGTTGACAACGTCAAACATGAACCCAATAGCTTCTTCGTATGCAAATGGAACCTTGAGGTTCTCATTCTTCAAGTCAATGGCTTTGTTACCTATCCATTTGAACCCGGTCAAGGTGTCCTGGAAGTGGCAACCGTTCTTTTCGGCAATCGAGCTCAACACTTGCAGCGACACGGTCGAGTTCAACAACCACGACTTGGAGTAGTCCTCCTTGGGAACAACCTCTTCAATCATATACATGGCGAAAAGAAACCCGATCTCATTTCCTGTCAATTGTTGCCATTTGTTGGAGGTGTTTCTGACAGCAACACTAAATCTGTCTGCGTCTGGGTCGTTGGCCACAACCAAATTGTACCCCAACTTGTCAGCTTTTGCAATAGCCAAGTCCAAAGCACCCTTTTCCTCTGGGTTTGGGAACGATACAGTTGGGAAATCTGGGTTTGGCTGGGCCTGTTCCTCGACAGCCGACATCTCGTACCCTTGGAATGCGTTGCTCAAGCACTTGTCAAGGACCTCCAAGCCAACCCCATGCACAGGTGTGTAGACAAACTTGAAGCTCAACTTTTCATTGGTCACCAACTTCTCCTTGGTCACATTGACATATTCTTCAATCATCTGGTCTCTTACTGGCAAAAGCAATCCGTTGGTGGAGCCCTTGGAGAAGTTGGCCACAACGTCCCAAACGTTGTCCCAAGGCTTCAAGTTTTCACTGATAGAATCAGCAATTCCATCATCATGTGGTGGGATGATTTGACATCCGTTCCCATAGTACACCTTGTAACCATTGTCCTTGGCTGGGTTGTGAGATGCAGTGACCATCACACCAGCAGATGCTCTATATCTATCAATGGTGAATGGCACCAAAGGAGTGTGACACAAGCCCTTGTTGGTGGAAGAAAGCTCGTACTTGGTGTCTGAGAACTTTACTGATTCGGCCGACAAGTTGTTAACCTCCCCAAGATAGTAGACTTTGACCCCACGAGAGATTGCAACACTTGCAGTGATCTCTGCATATCTTTGGGAGTTATGTCTATGGTCGTAACCAACCACAATCGACACTTTGGAGGCATCGTTGGCAGCTTCCCTCAATAAGTACTCAATCAACCCTTGAGAGGCTTGCAAAATGGTAACATCATTCATGTGGGCGAACCCAGAACTCATTTCTGAACGCAACCCAGCTGTACCAAAAGCGATACGGTTGGTGAGCTTCTTGTCCAAAACGTCATACTTCTTTGCTTCTTGTAAGTCACGGATCTCCTTGACGGTGACTGGGTTGATGTCAATTGCACACCACTCCTCCACAAGGTTGTTGAGTTGTTGAATATCGTAGGTCATGTAAGTGGTAGAGATAAGTTTGTGGAGAGAGCCGTTTTGTTATTTGATGATCCACGGAGCACCGCACCACAAAAGACCGTTTTTCGGAACACCGAGCCCAATGGCCGTACACATGGTAATATATTACAATTATAAACTAGAGATCAAGTACTTAAGTAGAATTCCATTGATCTGTATGACCCCCACTTCCAATTTGTTACTTTCAACAAAATCCGCGTCGTCATGTGCCTGTAAGATTCTAATGTCCACAACGTCGTCCACGACGGTGGATGCAGCGTTCTCTATCCACTTCTTGCCCTTTTTGATGTATCTGTGCAAGCTAAGGGTGTTTCCAGAGTACACAGACACCACACTTGATGAAGGGTCTACTGAAAATTGGACCTTGGGGTGGGTCAACGAGATTGTGTGGATGATAATATTCTTTCTCAAGTCAATCACGTCAATTGCAGAGGCAGTCTCTGAGTGTGAGGCAGCAAATAACCAGTACCCGTTCAATGCAAATTGCAATTGACCCACTGTTTGATGAGTCGTTGGGATCTGTGTTAATGGGGCCCCATTGGTTAAGCTGAATATGACCACTTGTTTGTTGTTTGTTCCCACGGCAAAGATAGCACCGTCAACATGGATAGCACCTGAGACAACTTCGTAGTCAAACTCTTCGTGTTTGAACAATGTGTGCTCCAAATTATGGATGGACCATTTTTTGGGCGAAATGGCAACAAAGAGAGTGTCGATGCTTGGGTGAACCAAGATGCTCTTGACATCCTGTTGTTCTGAAATTTTGGTGGCCTTACCGTCAACGAAGGTGTAAAGAGCATCGCTTGTTGATGCTACGTATCCATTACCCAAGACTCCAACAGCAGCGATTTGTCCTGGGAGTGTAAAAGTGACATCATCTTGCAAGTCAACAACCTTCCCGTCAGAAGCACCTATGATATATTGATGAGTATCATTGAGATACTCCACGTACAGCACTGGGTTGACTCCAATATCCTTTGTTGAGTCCTCGAGGTCCAAAGACAACTTTTGGTCGGGTTTGACGGAGTAGACTGGTTTGATGGATTTATGCAACTGAAAGAGCTCTTCACGGGCAGAGTTGATATCATCGACGGGAATTTCCACTTCCAACTCGCTGGGCTTTTGCGACAACAGAGCCGCCAATTGCTCGAGGGCTGCTCTGGCCTCATCTCGTTCTCTGATTGCGTTTGCGGCCACACGGACAGCGGCATCTTGCTCGTACAAGGCTGCGCTGAGCTCTTCTCGTGCAACGTAAAGCTGTTTGCGTAAGGTAAACACCTCAAGTGCCAATGCGTCCCATTCGTTCTGGAAAGTCGCCAAAAGTGAAGGTATTGATGTCAGCGAGGTTGGTTTAGGAGGAACTATCAAGGGATCTGGTTGTATCGGTATAAGCTGGTCCACCGAGAGAGGCTTGTTCAGGACGGGGTCTGTGGTGGAGGTGGCCAAGTAGTTGACAATGTTCTTCTTGTCAAATATGGCCCCGCTGACAGGCGAAACAACAGGCTCTTTCGGTTGTTCTCCGGAAATCGAACAGAGCATGGTGTGAATGTTTGATATGAAATGTCAGACATCTCACCAAAAATTGTTAGTGCGCAAACAAAAAGCCTTACAATTGATAATTCATATAAACTAAACTAACCTTAAAATAAATATAACCTAAGAAATGTATATATAGGAGGACGCTCCTAGAAACCCTGTTTAAAGATTTAATCACTGTCTGAGTCGTGATGATGTTTGTGTTCGAATGCAGATTCGCTATCGTGGTCTTCATGATGGTCATGGTGGTGAACGTTTCTGTATCTCTTTCTACCAGTTGAACACAAACCAACACAGTGACCTAACAAATGGAAGAAGACTGCCAACAAGCCGGCAACGGTACCTGCCCAGGCAAATGCATAATAATTGGTAGATAAGAAAGCTCTGACACCGTACTTTTGTGTGGCGTCGTTGATTTCCTTTCTTACAAAAAGATTGATACCTGTGGCCATTGCACTTGCAATCAAAGATAGAAGGAAGGTAGCAAACAACCACAAGAAACTGAGGAATGAGAGACAGCAGTTTTGCGGAGAGAAGCAGAATGCAAAGATTTGGATCAAGGTGGAGATGATCCCCATGATACAAGCAATGATCAAGATGACAAAGGCTGCGTAGTTTGCATTGTGCAAGGTGTGCAAGTCCTTTTCAAGGGAACCGGGCAAGTTCAAGGTGTCGTAGGAGATGTTGTCAAGCAAGACTTGGATCTCTGACTTTGCAGCGGTGGTCAATTGGGGGCCCAAGCCCGAGCCTTCGACGATCCCCATGATGGAGTCGTTGAGCTCGTGCTTGATGATGGTCAATGGGTCAAACTTGTAGCCGGCCTTTGGCTTGGAGCACCAGGTGAAATTGAGCTGGCTGTTGTCAAAGGCCTTGGAGAGCTTGCTGAAGTCGTTATTAGGAGGGTTTTCTGCAGTGACACTACCACGGCAGTAGCCCCAATAACTGACACTGTACACATCAGCAAGACCCAATTCCTCGTAGGTGAATCTGTTGATGATGTCTTCGACAACCTCCTCGACGGTGGTCAAGTAGCCGTCGCTCCCCAACTCTGCAACGGCAGTGGCAACGGCGGTGGCGAGAGAACTCACCTCCCCGGTGTTTTGTCCAATCAAGCTGGTGACAGTCGACAACAAGCCGGTGTTGGTGGTGAGCTGCCCAAGAAGACTGGTTGCGGTGGAGATGATATCCTTCTTTTCGACCTGAACAGGCGTGGGCACGAGACCCGTGTCTCTCTTGAGATCAGCATTGAGATCAGCGGGTAACTCGACCCCGTCTCTCTTGGTGGCACCAGGAAACTTGGTGGCATCGAGAACACTCGACAAGTTCAAGTGTGTCAACTGGACGTCAAACAAGTAGGTACCCGTCAAGTACTTTTCATCCTTGTAGGACCCTGTCAACGCAAAGATGGACAACACCGCCAACGTCAAGGTGAGTAACACAAGGAAGAACCTAAAGAAACCAAAAAGCATAGTGGGTCTGAATGTCGATTACCAATACTAATTTCTAATTTCTTTGCTATTGCTGTTGAGAACCTTATTAATCTAGTGATAGTGTATAATTAGCAACTAATGAAGGCTGTGAGTTATCAAGAAAAATGGTACAAGTCCTGGAGGCGATCAACACTGGCGGGAACTATAACAATAGTAGAATAAACTTCTTTGATTTTAACTTCTCCAGTGATTTGATCTCCTTATATACCCACGCCCACTTACCCCTGGCTAACGTGGTGGGCCGAACGCCAATCATCCGTGGGAGCTGGTGCATCGCCAAATCAGGACTAAATCGGCTGCGGGACCGCACGACCCGCATCCAACCTTCCGTGCGCCACTTATTTCTATGGGGCTGTTACATTGACAATCTTGTGTGCAGGCCGTGTCGCCCACCAAAATCTTGTTTTGAGCTATTATTGCATGGCTGGTTAGTCCTCTTTCAAGAGTGCACTGTGAAACTTGGAGGGATTCAGGGGTTTGTACGTTTTCAGATCAGTGCTTTTTTTTATTATAATACATACTATGGTACAGTGTTGAGAGGAGCAACCGGACCGATTCGGTCCCACAGCCAGAAAGACCAAGCAACCATGTCGCGCCGTGTCTGCCGAGCCTGTTTAGAGCACACGCATTGGGGTTGACGGTTGGCACTCTGGATGAGCAACAGTGTCCAAGGTCCGCACAGAAGGTCTATAAAGCTAGATGGTAGGGTGTGTGAGCAAAAAAGGGTGTTGGGGCAATTGCAGCAAAGTTTGGCACGCACGTCCCTGATGTAGAGGTGCTTGATTTGGACAAGATACCTTGGCAAGGTACAGCGGTCTTCTGGCAAAAAATGGCTTAGATTGTGGCATTCGCCATGTAAGGAACGGGATCGGTTATCGGATCGCCTCCATGTGGGTGCTGAGGTTGTGAGAGGGTGCCTTGCTTAGATTAGGAGTTTCTGGCGAATTACACCTTCGGAAGGAGCGACTGGACCCTGGTTAGATTCCAAGTTGCCTGGAAAATATCTCTAGAAAAAGCAACCTTGAGGTTTGCTCTTTTGTTAGGTGTAGATACTGAAAACTTGATAAGTTATCTTGATTGCTTGGTATTTGGGCGGATTGCTTTGTAGTAGTCGAATCTAGGTAGCTCATTTACCGGAACATCAGAACATAAAGAACTTTAGTTAAGTATGCTGGGGTCTGTTCAGTTATTATGAACTTCAATTCAAGGGACTTCTTTCAACAAAACATAAGGAACCTCAAGAAAGTCCAATTTTGCTCAAATTCTCGGTAGTGAATTATGATAACTCATCCTCCAAATCATCAAAAACGTCAAGGATCTCCTGTTCAAGATCATCCATGTTGTCTTGTGTGTCTGGGTGGTATCCATTGGCTTTCTTGCGAGGGTTTTGGTTGGTTTGGTCTTGGTCGTCTTCATCGGAATCGTCGTCAGCCTCCAACTTTCTCTTCTTGGCATTTTTGTACATGTCTTGGATAAAGGAGCTGGTGGCTGTGCCATTACCTTCCTTTTCGTCGTCGTCGTCATCACCAGCGTCGTTGGCTTCGTCGTTGTCATCGTTGTCGTCGTCATCGTCGTCGCTGATTCCAGCCAAGAAGTCATCAACCTCTTGGTTTGCCTCTTCAAACTCGTATACAATGTTTGGACCGTCGTCCTCGTCTTTCTTTGCAAAGTCTGAAATTGGTGTGGACTCCTTCTGGCGGGCCAAAGCCTTTTGGTACTTTTCAATATCCTCGGGTCTCACCTCCCACTCCAGCTCCTCGTTGTAGTTGATTAAGAAGTCGGTCGCATCCACCTGGGACCAATTACTCAAACACGAAAACAACCAATCGGGGTTCACAATCTTAACGTCTGGAAGAATTTTCCTTGCAACACGAGCCTTGAAAGTGGGCCCAAACCCGAGGGTGGGGTCCCGGCAAATAACGTGTGTGACTTCCGGGTAAACCTCGTTCACCACCTTGACTCCAAACTGCTTACACCAAACAACAATGTCTGCAGCCTCGAAATTGATTCCTAATGGAATAATCCCAGAAAACAAAATTGTGACTCCAGACAAAACCTTGCTTTTCATTTGTGGAATGATGGTGGTAAGGTCTGGTTTGCCCTCAGATTCCTTGATTCTGTAGAATTCAGAGTGGATGTTCAGCAAAACCTTGTTCAAGGAATATAATTCCGTGTCATCATCGTGAAGCAAGTTTTCATCGTCCTCTTCCATTTCTTCCTCCGCGTCTGAAGCCTCCCTTGATTCGGAATGAGCGTTGTGGATTCTATCCAAGTTCTTTTGTAACTTTGCCAATGGCCTGTCATGTTGTTGTTGTTCCATAGAAGCGCTTCTTGAGATGGCTTGTTCCAGCAACTTTTCTGGGTTGGGGTTCTCTTCCTTTTCTTGCGGCAGCGATTCGGGGGAGTCGCTGCTCTCAGCAGCAACATCTTCTGTCTTGACCGAATTCTCTTCCTCCAACTCCTTTTCTAATCTTGCGATAGTTTTCCTCTTCTTTGTTGGGCCAGTCAATTGACCATTCTTTTTAGGCAAAAAGCTCGAGTTGATATCGCCGATACCAACGAAAAAGTCGTATGGAACCACCTTGATTAAATTGGACTCCCATTGCCAAACATCCCCTCTATCATCGATAATGGCAACCATCAGCTGGTCCACTGGGAACAACCGCTTCAAGTTTTTGTGTGTCAAGGAACCACTTTCATCTCTACTAAGGATACGGTCACCAAAGTAGCTTCCGTCAGGATCGATGATTTTGGCAATTGCAAGGGCGTAATTCCTCGTGGCCATTGTGTAAATGTGTAATTCGTACTTTTTGCTCACGTCCTTGAGGAATTCCTCCAAACCAGGACGTACTTTGACATAGTACCAACACTTTGAAGGTTGCATTGTACCACGTAACACAATCTCTTCCTCAAGACAAAAGCTCTTGACATCCTTAACTGCACGATAATTGGGGTTCAGAGGATCCAGTTGCCACTCGTTGACAGTCGGGTCAAATGTAGCGTGGATGACGGTTTGATCCAAATCCACAACCAAAATCAACTTCTTCTCCTTGCACAATCTCGTTGTCGAGCTCTCCTCAATCTTCTTGGCTTCATCAAGACTGATTTTCAAATCGCTATTATCGTAGGACATCAGAATTGTGGCACGTTCCTCGTAATCATAACCTGTATAATCTTTGTCATCCCCTACTGCTCTCCCACACAAGGCACAGAGTCCCCCGTATTGCACAGTATGAGTGCATTCTTCTTTGACCAAACAAAGCTCCATGTCACTGTGATAGATTTCATCGTTGACCTTGATGTAGATGGTTTCCACCTTACCTTCGACTGGGGACTCGTAAGTTCCAATTCTCTCTACTCTAATTTGAGGAGGCTCCTCCTCCTTCGATTGAGGGTCATCCTGATAATCCCAGTACTTGTACTTGAAAATAGTTTCGTGCTTGGAAACAGTCTGATCTTTTCGGATCAATATCGAAGTAATTGTGACTGGGAATGGGACTGATGGTGGAAGTTTAATTGACGTCAGTTGCGACATTCTGGACTTGCTCTAACCTGTGGTGGTGTCCTCTTGTGTCTTTGGTATTAATTGTGGAAGCTATCAACAAAAGTATTTGCATATAGCCACTGTAAACTTCAAAAAATTGTTTTTATAATATTATAAAAATAGTGTGAGTGTTATGTTTTCAACTCTTCGTGTTTGCAATTTATTTCCTGAATCTGAGGGGAGGAACAAACTGTTTGCTGGCGAGAATAGAAGTTTTGACGTCAGTTTTCTGCCAGAGAAAGCCTGCGTAGCGTAATGGTTAACGCGTTTGACTTCTAATCAAAAGATTCCGGGTTCGACTCCCGGCGTGGGTTGTTTGCGGATTTAGCTCAGTTGGGAGAGCGTCAGACTGAAGAGATTCAGTCACAGTTAATCTGAAGGTCCTGTGTTCGATCCACAGAATTCGCAATTCTTTTTTGCTTTTGCCGTATAGTATGAAGATCACTCCCGATAGTCATTGTCACTTGTCTGCTGATTGTAATGTGGAGAAGATTGACCAGTTGATTACTGTTTTGAATGCCGGCGACTATGAAAACTCGTTTTTCCATTTGATGACCACATATGGGGTAGACTTGAAGTTGATAGATCGATTATTGGATCACTTGGAAAAGCCTGTTGTACTCCCTTATTTTGGAGTCCATCCATGGTACTCCCATTTGTTTGCATTCGAAACTACAGGTGAAAGCAAGGATGAAATCAAGCGAAATCACTACAATGCTATTCTACACCCTCCTCCGAACCAACAGCTTCTTGCAAACTTACCAGACCCAATATCGATGAGCAGCCATCTCGAGAAGATCACAGAGATGATAGAAAAGCATGGACCCAAGTTTGGTTATGGAATTGGGGAAATTGGGCTCGACAAGGTGATCAGAGTGCCGTACAGTGGATACTTGGGAAGTCCCATAGAAGTGGAGGGTCCCAAACTATCAGACAGTAAAATTGACATTGGCCATCAAACAAAGGTATTTGAAGCCTTTTTGGGTCTAGCAGACAAGCTCAAGAAGCAGGTGTCTGTCCATTGTGTCAAAGCACACGCATTATTGTTTGACACTGTCACCAAGTACAAGCACATCTCTGCCGTCATTTTGCATTCCTATAGTGGGTCTTTGGACCAGGCCAAGCTTTGGATGAGGAATTACAAGAAGTCGGAGACCCGGCTCTACTTCTCGCTATCCAATTGGATCAATGGCGTCGACTCCAAGAAACAGTTGTTGGAAGGCATAGCCAAGAACTTGCATCCCAGCCAAATCCTCACAGAAACAGATTATCCTTTGGATATCTACCTAGTAAACAAAAAAGACAAGTACTTTGAAGATCTAGAGGCAATCTACGGGAAGATATCGGGTGTTGTGGAGGAGTTAGACCCGCAAGCCAACATGTTGCAATCGGTTGGAGCAGGCACAAAACGTTAAAAGCCGGTACCCCGGAGGTGTGCATGGCCGGGGTTCCGTAGCAGCGAAACACAGTTGCGCCAGGGTTCCCAAGTGCTCATGATCCTACATGACAGACGGAATTTTCAGCAACCGGGCATGAAACAGATGTACCACTCGATAGTCGTAATTTTTCATTAATCATAAATACACGCTACTTACAATCTAGACTTGATGATGTCAACGAATTCAGGCTTCAAGGAAGCACCACCAACCAAGAAACCGTCGACATCGACCTTGTCCTTGAATTCTGGGGCATTCTTACCGTTGACGGAACCACCGTACAAGATTCTAACCTTGGAGGCTTGGTCTTCACCAATGGTCTTGGCCAAGTGGGCTCTGATACCCTTGTGGGTGTCTTGGGCATCTTGTGGGGTGGCAGCCAAACCGGTACCAATGGCCCAGACTGGCTCATAGGCAACAACAATGTTGGACCAGTCAGAGACAATCTTGGAAACAGCATCCAATTGTCTGGCACAGACATCCAAGGTGACACCAGACTTACGTTCGTCCAAGGTTTCACCGATACACAAGATGACAGACAAACCTTGTTCCAAAGCAAACTTGGTCTTTTCGGCAACAAATTCGTCGGACTCCTTGAGAATGGTTCTTCTCTCAGAGTGGCCAGTCAAGGTCCACTTGGCACCCAAGTCCAACACTTGGTTTGGAGAAATTTCACCAGTGTAGGCACCAGAGGCCTTGTCGTAGACGTTTTGGGAAGAAACTTCAACAGTCTTTTGCTTGTTTTCGGCAACAGCCAAAGCAATGTATGGGGCTGGTGGAGCAATCACAACTTCAACGTGGGATGGCAAATCAGCCTTGTTCAAGTTGTCAATGATGCTGGTCACGGACTCCTTGGTACCGTTCATCTTAAAGTTACCTCCGACAAAGAAAACACGAGACATTTTGGGTTATATACAATTGATTATTTGTTATAGGAATTTGTTCAAGGGGATATAACTCTCACTATATATACTCGGTCCAGAAAAAAAGGACGTCTTTGTTCCGAACGCTTACCGCCTGGGTTACCGGAAGTAATTCCGCAAATTAGTGTGCGTGTGAGAAAAATAGGCGATCTGAATCATCCGAGTTCCACTGAACGTCTGATGATGTAAGGCCCCTTGTGTGGTTGGAACACAAGTGGCTACAATTGCAACGTCACAAGTTTTGTGCATTTAATAAGCAATAAATACTGGGAGATTGCTTTGAACAAGCGTGGGGTGGTGACATAACAGCATACATGGTTCAACGTCTATGGTCTGGGGTCAGTAGCCAATGGTGTGGTATAGCCAGCAGTCACTGTATAGCCAGCAGTCAATGTATAGCACCCAATGGAATAGCCTGAATCAGCAGCCAACGGAATATGAATCACCTGCCAACGGCCTGAATCAGCAATCAACGGTCTGAATCAGCAACCAATGATCTTTTTGGTACCTCGATCAGCAGAAAGTCTTATTCTTTAACCTGATCACAACTGGGGACAGCACTCAAATCATTCTGGAACTTTGTTCTCTCATTGATTGTTCTGTTGAAGGCCTCCTTCAAGAGCTTGTTTTTCAATCTATTTTGCTTGATGGTGTCACGCTGGGCAGCAATGATATTGTGTAGATCAATGTCCTCGGTGGTCAGGAGCTTGGAGTTGAACCTGACCTCCAGTCCCACTTCCTTCGATACTGCCTCGTCAATCTCATCTTCTGGCAAGTCGTCCCATGTAAGCAACCGTGTTTTGAGTTGGTACTTCAGGTTCTCGTACTGTTTCATAATCAAGTACTGGCAGTGAGGAATGTTCTTGAGAGACTCAAACTCCTCGTACGACCACCGGAACCACTTCATGAGAAACACTCTAGCCCAGATCCCGTGTGTCACCAACACCAACACGTTGGGGAAGTCCTCCTGGTCAAACTGCCGGAAAAGTGTTTCGTTGAAACTGGCAACTCTATCATACACATCGGCAGCACTCTCTCCATGAGGAATTCTATAGAAGAAGTGGCCGTATGTGGCTCTTTCTTCCCACACCTTCTCCATCTCCTCAGGAGTGCTCTGGAAGTTGCCAAAGTCCTGCTCTCTCATTCGTGGCTCTTCACTGACACTGTAGGTGATGCCGGGAACGTCCTTGATGCCCCCAATAATGTCATGGCACGTCTGCCTTGCCCTCACGTACGGCGATGTGTAGAACAAGACGGACCGCGGGTTCACCCCCGACTTGGTTGGCGCATCAAAGCACTCTTGCTGGAGAAAGTCTCTTAGCAACTCCCCGGCCTCCTGGGCTTGGACGTGGCCAGTGTCTGTGAGCGCTATCTTGTGATTTGGTGTGTATGAGTTCACCTTCTTGTGCCTATTTCCATGTGATTCTCCGTGTCTCACGAGTAAGATATACTTGGTTCTTCAGTTAGTAACTCTCCTTCGCCTCTGTGCGCCAACAACCGTTGGTCTCTTGCTCTAGTACTTACCTTTGGTTTCGCCATCTATTGCCTATCTTTAGATTTACCAAATCACAAATCTGCGAATGTCAGCAGTTTATACTTCTGGGCCTTTTTTTGTGTTAGGGCGAGCAACACCGTCATTGACATCACGGATCGTATGGAGCTCTTCTACAGAAAAACCAAGTTGCTACGAATACTGGGTTGGTCTACAATGTGGATTCTAAATTACCTTTTGTAATGTTGGTGATACTAGTGTACAATTTAGTTGGAAGTGAGCTTTCTTTCGATGGCAAAACTCTTTGTTAATTCTTCATCGCACTTCTTCAAGATATCATCAGCCAAGACGTCAATGGCGTGGCTGTGTAACATGTTGTTGTATCTGGAAGGAGCGTTTGGCAACTTGAACAAGGACTTCCATTCGTCGGTTTCCAATTCCTTTTCACCCTTCTTTGCTCTTTCCAAGTTCTCCAACTTTCTTTGGTGCTTCCATTGGGAAATCTTACCTTGTTCCTTTTGGTAGGTTCTTTGGTAGTAGTTGAAGTTGATTTGATCGTAGTTGTATGCGTCAACTTGGCTGTATAAGGACTCTAATAATTGAGCAGTGACATTCTGGTTGGATGACAAGTTGAGGATATCGAAATCACTTTGGTCTGGTTGGGTGCCGGCAGCGTATAAGTTGACCAAGGATTGGTTGTGGATATTGATTGGCAATTCTTCAAAGATGTTCAAGAAGGACAACTTGTGTTGGTCCAAGTCACGGGTCTTCCACTTACCGTCAATAAATGCATTCATAAAGTTTTCAGATAATCTCATGGCCTTCAATTCGGCATCCTTTCCTACAGAGGACATGTTGTGGATAATGACAAAAGCATTCTTGTTGGACAACTGTTGTTGGGCCAAGCTGTCAACCAATTGCGTGGTGGCAAAGTTGCCGGAAATGGTCGATTGGAACCAACCTTGGAACTCGATTCCGTAACCCAACTTCTTCAAGCTGTCTAAGATTTCTTGTTGGTACTTGGCTCCGCTTCTTGATCTTAATGATCCCCCTTCGTATTGGTCGGGATATGGGAATGGGTAAGCGTGGGTTATGTCAATAGATCCTTCGTCGTCTTCAAACCCTAACAAGGTTCCTGAAAACAAGGATGGGTAGTTCTCAGACGTGTGTCTAAGCAAAGACAACAACACGCTGGATTGAACGTTGATGGAAGTGGCAGTAGGGGCCTGGTACTTCTTGCTATGGCACTTGTTAATATTCCGTTTCACTTGTCTGCTTTCTTCATCTAATACATACGTTTGTTTAGCACTCATTCTGGATAAATACTAGTACGTTCCTTTCTTGTTCTGGTAAGAAAATTTTCAAGCGTTGGTTGAACAAATCGAAGAGGGCTCGCTTATGTAAGGCAACTCTTGCAGAGGACTCAGGCTTAAGGCCAAAATCGTCGCCCAAATCAGGCTTCTACATAAAAGCTAATAAAAAAAGATTCAACTAGAGACTCGCCACTATACCTTCATCCACCAATATTACAGTTTATCTGTTAGTCATTCCCTTAACCAGACTACTTTCTCCACCATTCATTGACTCATATGCTTATGTAATTTTGTTCCAGTAAAAATTTTTCGGCATAGATAAAGATGAGAGAGAAAAAAAAAGAGAGCCCTCTACCAGTGTAGTTTTCATATAAACAAGATGTCTGAAGAAGCAGTCAACCAAGTTGCCGAACAAGTCCAGAAGACTTATTTGGACGACGTTACCGGGGAACAAGTCTCCAAGTCCGAATTGAAGAAGAGACAAAAGCAAAGACAAATTGACGCCAAGAAGGCTGAAAAGGCTAAGAAGGCCGCAGCCGCTGGTACTGCTCAACCAACCAAGAAGAAGGATGTGTTGGCTGACTTGAACCCAAACCAATACCACGAAATCAGATCCCGTCAAATCCACGAATTGAGAGAAGCCAACAATGCTGACGCCAAGGCTTTCAACCCATACCCACACAAGTTCAGCAGAGACCTCACTGTTCCAGAATTCTTGAAGAAGTACGGTGACTTGAAGAGAGGTGAAGAATTGAAGGACGTCCAAGTCAAGCTCTCTGGTAGAATCATGACCAAGAGAGAATCCGGTTCCAAGTTGAAGTTCTACATCTTGAAGGGTGACGGTGTTCAAGTTCAAATCATGGCTCAAGCCCAAGATGCTGCCAGTTTGGAAGAGTACGAATCCCTGCATGAATACTTGAGAAGAGGTGACATCATTGGTGTCATCGGTTACCCAGGTAGAACTGCTCCAGCCAAGGGTGGTGAAGGTGAAATCTCTGTTTTCGCCACCTCTGTTCAATTGTTGACTCCATGTTTGCACATGTTGCCAACCGAACACTACGGTTTCAAGGATCAAGAAACCAGATACAGAAAGAGATACTTGGACTTGATCATGAACGACTCTGTCAGAGACCGTTTCAAGGTTAGATCCAAGATCATCTCTTACATCAGAAAGTTCTTTGATGACAGAGACTTCATTGAAGTTGAAACCCCAATCTTGAACGTTATTGCTGGTGGTGCTACCGCCAAGCCTTTCCTCACCCACCACAACGACTTGGACATGCAAATGTTCATGAGAATTGCTCCTGAATTGTACTTGAAGGAATTGGTTGTCGGTGGTATGGACAGAGTCTACGAAATTGGTCGTCAATTCAGAAACGAAGGTATCGACATGACCCACAACCCAGAATTCACCACCTGTGAGTTCTATCAAGCTTACGCTGATGTCTACGATCTTATGGACATGACCGAAATCTTGTTCTCCGAAATGGTCAAGACCATCACCGGTGACTACAAGGTTACCTACCACCCAGACGGTCCAGAAGGTGAAGCTTTGACCTTGGACTTCTCCAGACCATGGAAGAGAATCAATATGATTGAAGAATTGGAAAAGATCTACAATGTCAAGTTCCCAGCCGGTGACCAATTGCACACTGCTGAAACCGGTGAGTTCTTGAAGAAGGTCTTGAAGGACAACAAGTTGGACTGCTCTCCTCCATTGACCAACGCTAGAATGTTGGACAAGTTGGTTGGTGTCTTGGAAGACTCTTCCATCAACCCAACCTTCATCTTTGGCCACCCACAAATGATGTCTCCTTTGGCCAAGAAGGACAGAGATATCCCAGGTTTGTGTGAACGTTTCGAAGTTTTCGTTGCCACCAAGGAAATCTGTAACGCTTACACTGAGTTGAACGATCCATTCGATCAAAGACAAAGATTCGAAGAACAAGCCAGACAAAAGGCTCAAGGTGACGACGAAGCTCAGATGGTTGACGAAACCTTCTGTAACGCATTGGAATACGGTTTGCCACCTACCGGTGGTTGGGGTTGTGGTATCGACAGAATTGCCATGTTCTTGAGTAACACCAACACCATTAGAGAAGTCTTGTTGTTCCCAACTTTGAAGCCTGATGCTTTGGTCAAGGGTGAAGAAAAGTAGTTTCACCATATAGTTTCTCTCATATAAATATACAGAATAATATTAAAAGAACCTTGTATTTATACAGTCTATTCAATCGATTATATTGTCCTTCTGACTAACCCAATGATGCCGGCAACCCTCACATTTACCTTCTTACCAAATCCCCTTTTCTCTTTAACTCCAATGCTTTCTTATACGGTGGAGCCGTTGGCATTTGGACAGGGTTCAAGGCTGTGTGTTTGATTTCGGTGTTTAAGGTGTATGTTGCATCCGAGTCAACGTCGTTCAAGTCCCCACATGCAATGAATGGGGCAACTTGGCGTTCTTCATCTGGCAACTCAAAGTTCTCCAAATTGCTTGCCTTACCAATTCCACTTCCTTCAAAGAACTCTTCGGTGGACTTGTTCAACTCCAATTTGGGGTCCCAGCCTGGTCTTGGCTTGTAGCCTATGCAAACAATAAAAGCTTCTAAAGAAGTTCCTCTAGATGACCTTGGCTTGGCACATATCACTCTTTCAAACAAGTAGGAACATTGCGAGTAGAGCAAATCGATATCACGACCTCTGAAGATCTTTGCAACAAACGTCCCACCAGGCTTCAAGATGCAACATGCCAACTGAAGTGCTGCCAAGACCAATTGGGCTTGAATGTACTCGTCCAAGTCGTGTAAACCAGTCACGTCGGGAGCACCATCGGAACAGACAAAGTCTGCTGCTTCTCCCCCAAAGATCTCCAAGATCTTGTTGAGTGTCTTTGGGTGTGTGATATCTGCCTGAAGTGTGGTCACCCCTTCAATAGGAGTCATGGGTTGTAAATCAACGGCAATCAACTTTGCGTCTGCCGAGTTCTTGTATACCTCTCCGCTGAGGACCTGGGACCAGGAGCCTGGTGCAGCACACAAGTCAACCACTCTCTTGATTCCTTCAAACAAGTTGAACTCCTCGTTCAATTGCAACAACTTAAACGCGGAACGTGCTCTCCACCCTTCTTCTTTGGCCCTTCTATAATAGATATCTCTCTTGTCCTTACTAGCTTTCCCCATTTCGTATCTGCTAAGAGTAGTAGCCCATCTAAAAAACTTTTGATACTGAGTCGTGTGGACTTGACAAAAATCTGTATACCGAAAAAAAAAATTCACTGCAGTTGATTTTCACCACTCCATACCATGTTAGCACGCCACGTCTTGCAAGGCCAGAAGGTGATAGGTGCACGTTTGTTCTCGGTTAGTGTGGCTACAGCTAACAAGGCTGAAGTCAAGAACTTCTTAACCCCAAAGGAATTAGCCGAACAGAAGAAGAACGAGAAGATAAAACAGGAATTATATGAACAAGAACTTCTCAGTGGAGAGGCCAAGTACGAGCCAAAGTGGATTGGCGAAGATAAGGTGAATGCTGCCACCAACAGACCCATTCCTTTGAACGTCGAGGTGTTGAAGTATAAACCAATCAACCTTCCTCAAACCCACGGCCACGAAGCAGCCAAGTTGGACTTTAGAAGTTACGACGAAGACAGCTTGATTAGAGCTGCTGAGTTTGCAAGCAGAGCTGCATACTACTTGGGCATCCCAACTTCCAAGATCGTCACCAAGAAGACCCAAAAGAGATTGTACACCGTCATTAAGTCTCCTTTTGCACAGGCCAAGACCAAGCAGAACTTCCACAGAACAACTTTCCACAGGGAATTGGTAGCATTCGACGCCAACCCAGAAGTTGTTGACTTGTGGTTGTCCTTTGTCAACAAATACGCACTTAAGGACGTTGACTATAAGGCCTCCATCCAAGTCAGAGAATCCTTAGACATGAACAAGGAGTTGGACGCTTTCACTGCAGAACAAGCTACCTTGCCTCAAGCATATGCAGACGGTGAAGACCCAATCGCTGCAAAGGTTCAAGAATTATTGAAGTCTGATACATTCAAGGATTTCCTTAAAAACTAGATCATCTGGTTGTCTGTAAATAGAATAAACTTATGTAATGAAGAATATGTACATTTGGTTTAGTGTTGAAAGGGTAGTTACATGTGGATATACTCTGAGGTTTATTAAAGGTTTTAATAGCTATCGCTTGGTTGAATAGTTCCACTATTCTGATTCTAGCATACACTCAGTTCTAATATTGTGATTCTAGCAAACAGTCAGTTCTAGTGACCTGTTCTGGGTTACTCTGGCTAACCGTAGACATCCCAACCCTCCTCCTCTTCATCCTCCTCATCCTCTTCTCTTGCTTTTCTTAACTCCTCTTCCAACTTGTCCTTTCTTATCTTCTCAATCTCCAACACGTCGAATCTACAGATGGGGCATGTTGAGTTCTGTTCAAGCCAAGGACCGATGCATTCCAAGTCGAAGTAGTGTGGTTTGCCGCCCTTCTTCAAATGACATGGAAGCTTGACAATCAATGGGTGTTTCTCATCAGCAAAGCGGTTGGTACAGATAGGGCAGTCTGCATGTTCAGAGTCGACCACGTCTGCAAGCTTCACACGCTCTAACCCGTCAACCACTTCTTGGGGCACACCTTTAGATTTCTTGCCTGGGAGATCGCCAAGGACGTTAGCCTCCAATGGGGACATTACTCGGGACGCTAACACAAACCCTGCCTCGGGAGAAAGTGACTGTAATGCGTTTGCATAGGCAAGATATTCGGGATCTGTCTCTTCTGGGTTCTGGGACATGAAGGACTCTACGGCGCTTCGGAGGTTTTGGTGCCGTCTTCTTTGAAGAGCTTGAAGCACTTCGGGGGTTGGCATTCTATTGCTTATGTTGTGATCGGCTGTTGTAGGTTAGTACACCAGAAGGTCTTTCCCATATCGTTTGGGCTCTGATTACTTACATTCGTAGTTTGACATTGTGATTTGCCTTCAAAAGTTTGTGCACAAAAATCGCGATTTGATCTTGGGACTCGATACGATCTACAAAAGTAATAGTTGGGTAGTATATATTAATGATGCACACTTATGCCTTTTCTTCGTTGTCTAGCTCTTCGTCGCTTTGCTTATTTTCTTGGATACCCTCCAAATGTGAGATTATTTGGGAAACATCGGGAGACAAGATCCCTTTTGCTTCTGTGAAGGAGCCAAAGTACGAGTCGTGAGAGCCAACACCTCCACTTTTTTGCTTGCTAAGATACAAAGGAGTCATTGGGATTTCTTCCAGAGGGGTCTGGACCGGAAGGAGGGTGGGGGAGCAGTCCCCTTGCCCTGATGCAAAGACGTTTGAATCCGTTAAAGGAATAAAGAAGGGTCGTGAACTGTGAGTGTCTGAATGTGTAACGTAGCTTACGGGTATCAGGCTGTCGTTCTCATCTTGGTTTTGCTGCTGGTGTAGTTGCTGCTGCTGGTCTAATGATTGGGTGACTTGGTGTAAATCGATATGCTTATTTTGATGCACTTGTTGATAGTACAATCTTGAGTTTCTGCTCAAGGAGCCAGCGAGCGACCTTGGCGGGGTTTGAGAGGTCAACCAGAACTTTGAGGGCGAGCCGCCTATGGAGGTGGGGTCCAAGTTTGGGGAGTCGGGCTCTGTGAGTTTATTAATTGAGATGGGGATGGACAGCGAGTGGTAGACGTCAGACTGGGGTTGAGGAGAGATGGGGTTGCTGATTGGAGTGCTGAAGGCGTGGTTGGCCATGTGGAGTTGAGATGCAGAATGGGGGAGTTGGTGTGGAGGCGACGTGAACTTCAGGTACGGCTGTAATCTCTGTTGTGTGATTGAATTTCTGGAGGTGAAGGTCATGGACATGTTTCCATACGAGTTTTTGCGGTCGATAAAAGATGAGTTTGCCGTCGAGGATTGCGGGAACGGCTGCTGGAGCGGGAGGTGCTGTTGCTGGGACACGTCGCCAAACTGGCCCTGGCTGATTTTGGGCGACGAGAGCTGGTACGAATGCTTCAACGTGCTGGACGCCGTGTCCACGTCGTTGTGGTCGTTCAACGAAAGGAGCGAAATGGCCAGCGACGAGGGCACCAAACGGCCCCCAATCTCCTTGCCCACCGAGCTGGCCAAAAGCTCCGGCTCGGGGTGGTCGTCCGTGAAGCTCCTGCTGTTGGGAATCGGCTGTGAATTGATTAATCCTTGCGTCTGAACATGCACATGGGTATCCTCCAACGTAAAGAAGGGTTGTTTGGGCGACTTGGACAGCGAAATGTAGTTGAGCTGCAGTGTAGGTTTGGCCTTTTCGCCAACCAAAGACGACGAAAGTAGTGATTTCGTGGGAAGCGCCTGTTGTCTCGCCATTTTCCCGGCCGTGTTCGTGGGCGATATGCTGCCAACACTATCCGCACTCTGTGTTTGGAATTTGTCCTTCTCCAATATCGTCAAGTTGTCAAATTTCTTATTCAACTCCGTATTAAACATTCCTTGGCTCGTTGCTTGACTGGTCTCCAATCTTAATGCTATGCTTTAATTCCTGATTTACTGAAGGAGGGGACGGGGATAGGGCACCTTTTGTACTGGCTTTTCTCACTGCTGATTACCTTTTTTTTTTTTTTGGTCCTTAAAAAAAATTTCAAGATAGGAGTCTGCTTAGTCACGATCTGCCTCTTTGGTGTTCCATAATTTCGGACAGCCACCAGGTAAATCGTAGCTTTGTTCGATTGATTTGCTAATTGTTGGTTTCCATCCAATGTTTTGTACTTTTTGCAAGTGTCCAGCTTAAATTGTGCTAGCAAAACCACACAATTGGTTCCTTCCCGCTAACCTTTATCGGAGCAATTCCAGTATCTCCTGCACGACAACGAATTTCTAGGAGATAAACTCAGGCAGCGCACAGTGCTTTTTTCAGTAGGGTTCCGAGAGTGATATGTGGGGAAACAAAGTAAGCGGAGACCTGGACAATAGGCTAAGATAACGATTAATAATGTTAAGTAGGTGATTGAGGAGAGAGCCGTGGACTCTGGTTCATGTAGCAGGTGTTTGTGAGACAGTTTTGTATGGAGTATCGCTCGGAGTGTGCCTCGTACGGCTGGTTTTGAGTGGAGCAGGCTCACGAAGCGCAGCCCAGGATGTGTGTTCGCTAATGACATGTGACAGTACTAAGGTGACTTTTACAAGCGAGTGGTGCTAAGCGAATGTGGAAGGGGGTTGAAGTTGACAAACCTACTGAAATACCTACTGAAATGTGAACTGCTATGTGAACTACTATGTGAACTGAACTGCTATGTATTAAACTATTTGGTGGTGCTGAGTACGGTGGAGATTGGATGGCTGGAGGGGTGCTTGGCTAGGAAAAATAAGCAGCAACTTGAAGCAATTTGAGTTAGTGAATGGTGCATTTAGAGGTCACTAGTGCATCTAGCAGTAACTATCGGCGTTAAAAGTTTATGTCTTTCAGTGTCCAGGGCGGCAGTGATTCGGGTGGCGATGAATTTGGGTATATTACCACTCATCGCCCCAGCCATCTTCTCCGTCGTCATCCTCAGGGATATCCAACTTGACGTATGGAGCTGTTTTTTTCACAGTCCCCAACTTTTGTGCCAAAAGTTTCTTTTGTGAGGAGGGCCCCAAGGACAACTTGCTGATGGAGGTTGGTTTAGCAATTGGTTTTCTTGCAACGGGTGCGGCGAGCGGTTTGCGAGCCGTCTTTGCAGCCAATGGTTTTGGCGGAGGGGCTGCTTCCTCGGCGTCGTCTGCTCCCCACTCGTCGACGTCGCCAAACTCCTCGTCCCACTCGACGTCCACGGCAGAGGCGGTGTGGTTAGGCGCACCCTCGAGACGCGGGGTCGGAGCCTTGCTCAAATCGGGTGTCGAGTGGTTGAGCTCGTGGTTCAACGGTCCCTCTGTTCCAGACGTGGCCATCAACTTGTTGACCACGTTCCAGCCCATCGAAAAGGTACCTCCAAACCTGACCCCGGCACCCCCAGCGGATGCTGAGGAATTGGGGTCTCCTCCCACAGCCGCAGCGGCTTCCTCTTGTTCTTTCTTGGCCCTCTCGTAGAACGCAGCCACCTCTTGTTCTTCGTCCTCCTCTTCGTCTTCAGGCAACGACGATGCGTGCTTCTCCACAGACGACAAAAACAACTCAAATATCCTCTTGGCTTCCTTTCTCACCTTTACAGACTTGCCATCCATGAGTGAAATGGCCAATTGGCCCAAGATCTTGGTGCAGATCTCCTCCAAGGTGAATTGATCAATAAGTGACTCGAACCCGGATAACGCAGTCATTTTACTTGGCGTGAAGGTGTCTCTCAAAGACTTGGACAAGGCGGTTATCAACACATTGTTTCTGGATGTCTTGTATATCTTGGAAGAAATCTTGATGATGAGAACCAAAGTGTTGACTCTGATGGTGGGTTGGGGATCCGTTTGGGACTTTGCCAAAATACGCAATAACTCTTGGTTTACCTGTTTCGGAGTGATCTTCTCAATGATAATGTTAATGGAGGTTAACGAAGTTTCACGGATTATAAAGTTGGAGTCGTAAAGACCTTGGACCAAATCATTGAATATCTTCAGCTCAACCTCATAGTTGGTCAAATACTTTTCGTATTGAGGCAAGTAGTTTAAGAAAAGCATACGGATGGCACGGTTGGGCAGCCCAAAGTTGGTCAAGATGATTGGCTTGACGTTCTTTTTGAACTCCTCCTCACTCAAGGTGGTACCAAACTTGAGAATGTAGTTCAAGACAATGGTCATGGACTTTTCGTTGCCCTCCGAGGGCACTTCAATCTGTCTCCTCAGCAACACATTATACTGTACAATTAATTCATTCAACAACTTGTTTTCCAAAAACCCTGGAGGGAAAGAGATCTTGTCCTCTTCGAGATATCTCTCCAACTCATGAGTCAAGAACTCCAACTTTTCAGAATCGGACATCACTTTCAAGTCTGTGATTCGTTTGTTTAATTGAATAATCTTATTCTTCTTGTTAAACAAGGTATCCAACTTGGTCAACATATTTGACACAGTGAACTTGTCACTGTCACGGAGTCTAATCACCACCTCGCACAAATCAGCAGGAAATCTTGCTCTAGGTAAGTTTTGAATGTTGTTGTGAGGACTAACGTCAATGTTGTTGCTCAATAATTGGTAAATGAAAAGGCCCAATTTGAAGGAGTCGAGTCTCGTGGGGTTGGACTGAACGGCCCGTGCATCAAGGCCGATCCCATCTGAAAGTTTCTCGGGCAAAGTGGCTCCGAATCCAGGTAATGCCCTCGAAAGCCTGTAAATCGGTTGGTTTGGATCAGACTGCAAGTTGGTCAATACCTCAAAACCAAACAACTTCCAGTCTCCCAGCTCGTTCACGTAAACCGAGTTGTAGATGTTTAAATTCCCATGAAGGGAGTTTGCCTTGTTATTGACAAAGTCCAAACTAGATGCAATTTCATAAATCCCGTATAACTTGATCTCGTTGGTTATGCTCTCGGAGTGTTCCTTCAAGTATGTGAGTAGTGGCTTTACTGGTTCTGTGATTATATACAAGTAGTCATCAGACTCAACAAAATCCACAACACTGATGATTCCGGGCAACCGCATCAATTTCAACTTTCTAAAGGCATTTCTGGCGAGTTGTTCATATGCAGCTGTCTTGGGGTCCTTCAAGTTGAACTCGAAAATGGTCACTGGTGAGGAGTCAGTCTTGGGATTCAATCCGTCGTACACGGTCCACACACTGTATTGGTCAACTAAGCCCGGGGCAGGTGAAAGAGGATCCACGATCTTATCCTTGAGCGTATATGGCAACGAGCTCCCCGTCAAGGAGGAAAAGGCACTGGATAAGAAGTTCATCTATAAGGAATCCTTTGTGTTTCTTGTTGATGCGATCAAAAAAAGTTCCACGCGTCTAAAAAAAATCGTGGCCGATCAGCCATACACTATCTAATCTTATAATACATATAATAAACTAATACATATACACACAAAGTAAAAACCTAAACCGATGAGAGCCATTTCAAATAAAAAACGTAAAAGTCGTTGAAGCATGCCTTAGAATTCATTAACCATTCAATTGGCCAGGATCCCTAAAATTGTTATTCATAAAATCTAATGATTGTTGATGCGATTGATTTGCGTGTTGCAGTTGTAACTGCTGTTGTTGTAATTGCTGTTGTTGTAGCTGATGTAATTGCTGTTGTTGTTGCTTCAGGGTATACAGAGAAGAAACAGGCTGCTGTTGTTGCAACTGTTGGGGGGTCTCGGCATAGTCGTATTGGCCTCTTGGAGCAGAACCAATGCCTATACCAGGTGGAGATCCGCTAGCAATGCTCTGTTGAGGTGGAGAGCCAGCTAGAATCCCACCAGCAATAACCCCTCCAGTAGTAGCTCCTGAATCGGCCGCTTCGTTCTCCTTTGACAGTTTTCCTCTACCTCGGATACCTTTGTTGGAGTTCTTGTACAAATCTTTGAAGTAGTTTAACAAAGATTTCTCTTCTTCTGGTAAGCTGTTAAGGGCCTCGCCAGATAACTCGGCTAACTTGTGTGTCAACTCATTTAATGTGGTCAAATGGAATCTATTCTGATGAGACTTGAGATTTCCCAATTGTGTGAAAGACTTGTCACACCCATCCAATTTACATTCGTAAGGTTTCAAGTTGTCATGTGTCAACTTATGCGCTGCCAAGTTACCCTTCCTGCTGAAAGAACGGTTACATACATCACATGTAAAAGGCTTTTCACCAGTATGCAAACGCAAGTGTGTACGCAAATTACCTCCTTGCGTGAACTTCTTGTGGCAATAGTTGCATTCAAATGGCTTGTACCCAATGTGAGATCTGATGTGAACTTCCAAATGGGTGGATTGGGTGAAGTACTTGAAACAATATGGACATTGCTGGTTCTTTTGTCTCCTTCTCTTTGCAGTTCCTTCTTCAGAACTATCTTCGTCGTCCTCTTTTTTGCTTTTAATAGGTTTGTCTACTCCTCCCACAAGCGAAACTGGGGCAGGTAAAACTCCGTTCTCCAAGTCAGTCTTATCTCTAGCGAGTGAAAAGTTTGGAGTGCCCAAAATACTTCCATCTGGCGCCTGTTGAATAGCATTGGTGATACCCTTGTCACGGGCTTGGATAACCAACATCAACTGGTCAATCTTTGTTGCCCCCAATAACGGCCTGCCATCTTCGGACTTTACAAATTGCTGTGCTGCAATCAAGTTTTTGTCGGTCGAAGTGTTGTTGGAAGACTTCAATGGAGTAACAGTGCCAGCAAGTTTTGCATCCTTTGTCTTGCGTTGGGTACGAGACTTCTTGGCTGCTGCTCTCTTGTCTTCAATTTTGGGCGACACTTCCTGAACCTGCGGTTGCTGTGGTTGTTGCTGCTGGCCTTGATTTTGCATTTGAAGCTGTAGATCGTAGCCTCCTTGCTGAAGGTATTGTTGAAGAGGGTGCACTGACTGGTTGATAAACTGTTGTTGAGCTTGTCTATTCTGCTGGGTTTGAGACTGATTTTGTGGTTGCTGTTGATTCCTCATCATGTTTGGCGACACATTGGTGTAATTATTGAAGTTGTTTCCCGCTTGGCCAGGATAATTTGCATACTGGTAGTGTCCAGGGGGAGCACCTTGAAAGTTTTGGAAAAGTCTTTGAGGCACCTGTGAAGGTTGTGGCAAACCGTGCTGTTGTTGCTGCTGCTGCTGTTGTTGTTGTTGTTGAAATTGTTGTTGTTGTCTTGCAAAACGTTGTTGTTGCTGTTGCTGCTGCTGATATTGCTGTTGGATACTCTGTTGATGTTGAGGATATTGACCTCCTCCTTGTGGGGCATTTAGGGAAGCGTGGAAAACACCGGGAGAAGTTTTTGGACTCTGTGGTTCATCTTGATATTTGGCAGACAGCCTTGAGGACATTGACGATGCGGGAGATAAATGATGATTGGTACGATGACTCTTTTCTATAGGGGGAACAGCAAGATTGTTTGAGGTGTCCTTGGGGCCAGCTTTATTATCTTTTGGTTTATCCTTTTCAAAAATGTCTTCTCTCAATTTCGTTCTTTGGCTACTATTCAGTGTGCGGTTATTGCTTGCAGTTGAGTTTGTTGATTCGCTGGGGACTCTTTGACCACGCAGCGAGTCGATTATTTTCATGATGGAGTCACGCCGTTGCTCGACGCTCATGTTGTTGAAGTCAATAGAACCGTTCGAAATGCCTTGTAATAGGTCCGTCAAAGTGACATTGTATCCAGAAATGGATCCGCCAGGGAAAACATTGCCAAGACTTCCAGTAGAGTTGTTGAGGGTATCATTCCACATGGATAAGTCTATCAGGCCAAACTTGGATCTTGAGGGAGTTATGTTCTTGTTGTCAGCCGGAGCCGAGCCTTGGCCTTGGAGGGCTAGCAAGTTGCTGAGACTCTCCTTGTTTAGCAAGTTTTCTAAATCTTCAATCAAGGTTTCGTTGTTTAGGTTGTTGGGGAAGGCAGAAAACTGTCTTGAGCGGTTTGAATTGGGCTGGCCTGGGTTTTTCTGCATGTTTGATGATTCTGAGATGGAATTGCTGCCGGAGCCGGGCAATTGTATGAGGGAACTAAATATGCTGTTGGACCTCGAGAACCCGCCGCTACTGCCGCCGGGGACACCGTTCATATTGCCTGATTGTGGGTTGTTTGTTACCGGGGGAGGAAGAAAGATAGAGTCGCCTCTTGGACGGGTGACCGGGAAGGATGCTGGGCCGGAAGCCGAGGAAATTGGAATTGCGTTGGATTTGGAGGGCAAGTGAGACAGTTGGTTCTGTTTTCCCTTTGAAGTCGCCAAAGAGACTGGCGTTGTGGCCGCAGCAATGGGATTGGCCGGATCTAAGGTATTTTCAACGGCTCTCGGAATTGAGCTCGACTGCTGTCCCTTCTGGTTTGCGGGAGCAACTGGAAGGTTGGACGGGTTACCAGGGGTCGGGTTTGAGGCATTCCCTTGCTCCGCCCTATTGATGTAGTAGTTGGAGTAAGTTGAGTTCTCCATCATGTATGGCTTGCTCTTTTATATAAAAAAAAGTCTAGTACAACTCTGGTTTGCTATCTTCAACAAACTGATGACAAATTGGCAATCAATTAATTTGCAACTTGGAGTTAAAGAATTGAATCAATACCAGTTATTATCTCTTCTCTAGCTAATCAATTCAATCTATCATACACAAGTTGTCTTCTTTGATCCAGCTTTTTATTTTATCGATAACAACTTTCTTTTGTTGAAATGTATTCCACAGTGAGTATATAAACACACTCACACACTCACAAATAGTGTCCTCTACTCACTCAATGGGTTGCAAGTCTAACTGAAATATATCGCTAGTTCTCACTATTACTTGTAAATGTGAACTAGTACTAGTGGTTCCTTGAAAACAGTGGTCTTATTCTGGTTGTTTGGGTTTGGTTTTGGTTGTTTGTTTCTTCTTTTTGTCGTAAAAATTTTAAAAAGAAAGAAAGAGAAACCTCAAATACAAAAAAAAAAAAAAAGTGATGATGTGTGGAGGCAGGGATTCCAAAAGATAAGGCTCGTTTCATACACAATAAAGAAGGTACGAAATTCAATACAAGTAATGTAGAAGGTATAGACGGAGAATGGATCTGTAAGATGATGAAGGGGGCAGCCCACCAACCATCAAAGACATTGCTGCTGGTGAGCAATCTTCACGCCATTGTACAGCAACCATTTGGAAGCGTCATTCATTTGAAGTCGCAAATGTCGTGGCATCACTAATTTTTTGGAGGGGGCCTTGTCCTCTCGCCATGAAACTTGGCGGGGATCGCTCACAGGAACTTCTCGGGCAGTGCTGGAACATGTCCTCACAATCTGAAACATGCGCGACAAGATCCATTGAGGTAGATTGTGACACATACAGGACTAAAGAGGAAGAACAAAGGAAACATTCAATGTGTCTTGGACAACTACATGGGTGTGTTCAATGGCAAGAACCGTGTGTGTATTGTGTTGTGCTTGCTGTGAAAAAGGTGTACCGCGATGAATGGAATTAATTTATTGAGTGCTGATCAAAAGTTGGGGAGGGCGCATTACGTCATGATTGTGCTGATGGCTTTTTCTTGATTGTCTATAAGCCTGCCACTGCCTTTATCATGCCGTCCAAACAGCTCTGTAGGTGGACCAAGTCAACGTCTCCAAAGCGTTCACTGTTTTTGACGTATGAGGACGGTTTGAGTGTGCTTTTGGTGTAGAGCAAGCTATGAACTTGGTCCATGAAAACTAATGAAACAGAGATAAACCTCGCGTACGTTACACAATTGTTGCGCAAGTTGTCGTAGTCGCTGATCAACAAGGTGAGCAAGATGTTCTTTAATTGATTTGTCACCTCGACCTTCAGAAGCAGATCCAACTTGTGGAGTTGCAACTTGTCGTAGTACTTTTGGAAGTGGGGATTGAGTTTGTCCTTGTTGATTGCACTCTGTTCGTCTCCCACCTTCAACAGAAGCTCCTTCTTGAGCTTCTCACTAAGTGAAAAGACTTGCAGGTATTGTTTTTGTAAATGCTTGTTTTGGTTGGAGAGCTCCTTACAGTCCGACTTGAGCTTGAGAATCTCTTGTGCCGGTGACGTAGATGCAGAAACCTGCGTCTGGTCTGGTTGTGTGGCCGAATGTTGGGTCTTTAATGGAGCCTCTGTGTGTACTCTTGAAGGAGCTTTTGCTGACAGGGGTCCTTTGTTATCAGGTTTCGACTCTTGGTGTCTCAACCAGTAGATCTCGTTTTCAAGTTCCTTCAAACGTTCGTTGCTTCTGTCAAGCATCTTCTTCAACTGGACATTGCCATTTGCGGAGTGCTCATCTGTGGTTTGTATTGGGCTCTCTTCAACCTTTATATCATCTTCCGAGAAATTCAATTTAGTTGACAACTTGAATTCCAAGAGCTCCACATCTCTCTTCAACGCTTCATTCTTGATCATGTAATTCTCCAACTCTTGTCTCATGCGCTGCATTTCCCCAAAGTAGCCTTGGAATTCGTTCTTTCTATTCAGCTCTGCCTCCAGTGAGTGGGGAGGAGTGGTCATTGGCGACTTTGAAGCTTCGACATTGCCTGTAGTAGGCTCGACTTTGAACTTGGTGGCCCGGCTGAGGTCTAAACTGTCTTCATCCGACGTAAGTTCTTCAGAAATTTGATTCTCTGGAGTCTGGAGTGAGCCTATTGGCATTTGAGAAACAGAAGCGTACGGAGAAATCGTCACTTCTGGTATAGCGTCCTGGCGGTGGGTTGACCGAGTTTGCGGAAATATCTCTGCAATATTGTTTGTGACTTGTTGGCTGATTTGATCTGTTATGCCTTTAGATAACTGAGGAAATATCTCCAGCATGAACTCGTGCACAGTAAATCTGGGCTCTTGCGTTTCTTTGCCGAGTTCGGTGCTTTGGTTGACGTTTGAGTGCGGAGTTCGAGCACCGTTCGTATTCGTATTTCCCACAGAGTGCTGGCTCGCCGACGTCTCTGACGCCTGGTGGTTGGTTTGCTGGTATGGAAATTGATAAGGATGCTGGAAACCTCCTCCTTGTGAGTCTGTTCTGGGGTTTGGAAGTGATTGCTGTGGAGGTTGATTAATGAATGTGTCTTCGTCTCTAAAGTTGAAGTCTCTAAAGTTGTCTTTCAAGCTCTTTGAAAAGCTTGAGCCCGTCATCCTCTGTGGTCTGACGGCGGATGTGGAGGAAGGTCTGAAAATGTCATTGAAGGTTGTCTCATCGTTTCTTGAGTCCTCGAGTCCAATACCGTCCTTAAACGACGCCCATCGAGGGCCCTTCAACGACGTTTGTGCAATTGGCTTGATTGGTGTGGAATGTGAATATACTAATGCAGGTGGGCTCGCTTGTAACTTGGGTCTAAGTCCTCTGGAGTACTTGTCTGGAATGAATGTCGTTGTGCCATTTACAGGACTCAGGCTAGAAGCTTTGAGGAAATTAGGTTCGCTTAAGCGTTCGTCGTTTCCAAGGTCATCCTCTTTAACTGTTGTTTCTGTGGTGTTGCTTTGCTGCTCTTCGTCGCTTCTTTGGTTTGTGAGCGTGCTTGACGTTTGCCTCGAGGTGGAGCCTGCTTTTGCTCTTTCTTCATCCAATGTTCTTGAAAGTATAAGAAACTTGTCCAAGACCTTTTGCTTCATAGAATTGTCTGTATTGCTCACTATGCTTGCATCCCCTGTCATGTTTGGTATGGAGCTCGAAGTAGAGTCCTGGATTTCATCGTCTGAAATATCATTGGGTTCACGTAGAAAGTCCGTGACATTGTCTGGAGACTGATATGCAAATGATTCGGAATCTTGTGTCAGATCGTAAAACCTACCATGTGTAGCTGTTGCCATGGTGTTATTAACTGAATGGTTAAGAGTGTAGGAAAGTCCTTGGAGGCATACAAGTATCGGGTGCTGTTTGTAAACAAACCAGAGTTTCAAGGTCACATACGCGAGTTTGTATTTTTGTCTTACGTAAGCTCGATGGAATGCTAGATTTTTTTTTTGAATTCAAGTTCATCAGCATTTAATTTTTTCAATCACAACCCATAAATCATAGGAATCATGGCCGACGTATCAGAGGATATTCACATGGAAGAAGCCGAGCAACAGGAATACGATGTTGAAAAGATAAAATTGTTGCCAGGAGCCTCCGAGGACGGAAGTGCTGCCTCATTCCAAATAGTGGATGAAGATCACACTCTTGGAAATGCTTTGAGATACATGATTATGAAGAACCCAGAGGTTGAATTCTGTGGTTACTCCATTCCTCACCCTTCCGAAAACAAATTGCACATTAGAATCCAAACCTACGGTAACATATCCGCTGTCGAAGCCTTGCATCAAGGTTTGGACAACTTGACAGAATTGTGCACTGTTGTTGAAGCCAAGTTCAGCGAAAAGATCGAAGCTGGTGGATACAAGACCACTGAACCATAAAGAGAAAGAAGAAGAAGTTGAAGTGAAGGAGAAGGGAAGAAAATGGAGGAGCAGAAACAAAGAGAGCTGACAAATGTTTCCCAAGTTTTACAACCTTTACATGTACATTATTTAGGTCCTAATGACATTCAAGCTTGCTCTTAGATAGTAATAGCATATTATAGATACATCAATTGCCATGTAATCCCATAGAATGAAGCCAACCTCTCTGTATTCTCATAAATAAACCGTCTAAACTCTTGTTACTCCATCGTTCAACATGTTTCCTAAAGGGGAAGTCTAGATAGGCTCATCGAGAAAAAAAGAAAAAAGCTGGCAAGGTGCGCACACAAAAAGCAATACATCAGAAAAAATTTAATTACCTATAAATATAGTTAGATATCCTCTATTTGAAAATTTCTCTCTACACTTATATAGAAAACAGCCATGTCTTACAACAACAATAGCAACAACTACGGTAGTAACGGCGGTTACAACAACGGCGGTTACAACAACGGTGGCTACAACAACGGTGGTTACAACAATGGTGGTTATAACAACGGCGGTGGTTTCCGTGGTGGCAACGGTGGCCGTGGCGGTTTCCGTGGTGGAAACCGTTACGACGAGAGAATTGAGTTGAGCGCTCCGGAATGGGATTTGGAATCATTGCCAAAGTTTGAAAAGAACTTTTACAGTGAACACCCAGATGTCACTAAGCGTTCCGAACAAGATGTCATGCAATTCAGAAAGGAAAACGAAATGACCATCAAGGGTACCGATATTCCAAAGCCAATTACTTCTTTCGACGAAGCCGGGTTCCCTGACTACGTTTTGAAGGAAATCAAGTCTCAAGGTTTCCCAAAGCCAACTGGTATCCAATGTCAAGGTTGGCCTATGGCTTTGAGCGGTAGAGATATGGTTGGTATTGCTGCCACTGGTTCCGGTAAGACTTTGTCCTACTGTTTGCCATCCATCGTTCATATCAATGCTCAACCATTGTTAAGTCCTGGTGATGGTCCTATTGTCCTTGTTTTGGCTCCAACTAGAGAATTGGCTGTTCAAATTCAGCAAGAATGCTCCAAGTTTGGTTCTTCTTCTAGAATTAGAAACACCTGTATCTACGGTGGTGCTCCAAAGGGTCAACAAATCAGAGATTTGGCTAGAGGTGTTGAAATCTGTATTGCCACTCCAGGTAGATTGATTGACATGTTGGAAATGGGGAAGACCAACTTGAAGAGAGTCACTTACTTGGTTTTGGATGAAGCCGACAGAATGTTGGATATGGGTTTCGAACCTCAAATCAGAAAGATTGTTGATCAAATTAGACCAGACAGACAAACTTTGATGTGGTCTGCTACTTGGCCTAAGGAAGTCCAAAACTTGGCTAGAGACTACTTGCAAGACCCTATTCAAGTCACTGTTGGTTCTTTGGAATTGGCTGCTTCTCACACCATCACACAAATCGTTGAAGTTATCACTGAATACGAAAAGCAACTGAGATTGGTCAAGCACTTGGAAACCGCCACCGCTGACAAGACTGCAAAGATTTTGATTTTTGCTTCCACCAAGAGAACTTGTGATGAAATTACCAGTTACTTGAGAGCAGATGGCTGGCCTGCTTTGGCTATCCACGGTGACAAGCTTCAAAGTGAAAGAGACTGGGTCTTGAAGGAATTCAAGACTGGTAAGTCTCCTATCATGGTTGCTACTGACGTTGCAGCCAGAGGTATTGGTACGTGTTTTTGATTTTTTTTTATATTCATGCCTTGATTTCTGATCAAGTGCTCTTTTGCATTACTAACTGGTTTCAGCAAATGGTGGTTCATTTGCTTTGAAACCAAAAAATAGTTTACTTCATGGGATATGGCATTCGAGTTTTGAGAAAGGTTTATCTGAACTTTTTGTTGATGAACTGATATGACGAATAATGACACTTTTGACTAGACACATTGGGTGACGGCAATATTGATTGGGTTGAGAACCACGTACTGGTTATGTGGCGAAGTAGCATGCTTCAAATCTCCCTGCTCAAAACAAAAAACAACCGAAAGAGGAATTGACATTAAACCACATATTTGGAAGGAAAAGCAACATGCATTGGGACTTGGGTTCTCGAGTATCGATTCAATGATCTACATACAAGGAGAAGCTTCTTTTTACTTTTTTTTTTTTGAAGCTATCATGACTTGTCAAGCATATACTAGATCAGATCATTTACTATGGCCTTGCTTTTTCTCTAGATGAGTTTAATAGACACAATTCCACTTACCAGTCTGAAGTGTAGCGATCCCGTAGAAAACTATGCACAAGAGCAAAGCAGCGTAATTTCTAAAGCATAATACTAACTGAGTTATAGATGTCAAGGGTATTACTACCGTTATCAACTTGGACATGCCAGGTAACATTGAGGATTACGTCCACAGAATTGGTAGAACTGGTAGAGGTGGTGCCTCTGGTACCGCTGTCTCCTTCTTCACCGAGTCCAACTCCAAGATGGGTGGTGACTTGTGTAAGATCATGAGAGAAGCTAACCAAACCGTTCCAGATGAATTGATGAGATACGACAGAAGATCCTGGGGCTCCCACATTAAGTACGGTCGTGGTAGAGGTGGCCGTGGTGGTAGAGGTTTTGGTGGCCGTGGTGGCCGTGGTGGAAGAGGTTACCAAAGCACTGGTTCCAACAACTCTCCATTGGCTAACCGTCGTATCTAAGTTTGCTAGAACTATTCCTTTCGGTTCCTCATGTATTTTTAGACAGAAATTTTTTATAGAGTTATTTATTCAAGATTGAATTCATTGTCAAAATGTAGTTCGAGGTGTTCTCTCTTCTGCTTGCCTTTTCAAAGAGTGTTCGTTCATCCAATTAAACAGTGTGGCTAACCCTTTTGCGGTATCTTCTTGTAGTTCATCACGTTCCCCAGTTTTTCATGCGACTGTTACGAGTTTTCGGGAAACCCACTCTGCATGTTCTTTTGTAGTTCTCCAACACTGATAAGACGTTGGTTCACTCTATCGTGATGATTCTAGGTCGGCATCACAGTCGTCGTCCACTTCTCCAAACAAGCTCCACATGAAAGTTTAAAAAACCGTTAGTTATGAGGCACGGTCTGCAGACAAGTTACCGTATTGATTTGGCGATTTGCATGTGATAATTCCCTTTTGTGTTACTCGTGTGCCGGTGATCAATTGTTGAATCCCTCATCCTAACGGACCGGAGGAGCCCATAGAAGTGTAGCTGACAGTATTCGTATGTATGTGGGCTATGTTAGCCGTATGCTCCGACGTTTGGCGGCATGATTATGGGTCCTGGTCATTGCTCACGTCGTATTATTAATGGCATAAATCACGAAGATCTATAGTCACATTATCGGTGGAAATTAATATCCACAAACAGTAACAATTCTGTTGGGGAAGCGCTAGGTAGGAAAAATTCACTCAGTGAACCCCGTATTTAAGTTTACTAACCTCAGGTCGAGAATATAAAGAAGCAACTTCCTTGTGATTTTTTTTTCCTCCAGTATTAGAAATTAAATACTAGATACCATATTACAATTTCACACAGTATGGCGGAGACGGATATCAAGGGAGTGAAAGGGATCACCTTTGGTGGAGAAACCTTTTCAGTGCCAGAGACGCGAGACGTTCTCGAGACGTTGTTCAATCCACTTATCCGCAAGTCCAACTTTGAGTATGTGGTTTTGTTCTTTCTTCTGTTAAACTACTGGGTCTTTCATTTCGTTGAGAGTAGTCAGCTCAGAATCAAGATCTTCATCTGTTCGTACATTTTCTGGAGATTGTCATACAATTTCGGGATCGGGTACATTTTGAGAAACCAGTCCAACTCCAACCAATTGGTTCGCTTTTTCACAAAGCACAATGTTTTCAGTGGCAAGAGTCTTGCAGCCAAGATCATCCAGTCTGAAATCAAGTCCCAAAGAGGACCGGAATATGTGATTGGCAACTATCCTGTTGAGTTCAACACTTGGTTGATCTTCAGAAAGCTTGTTGATTTGATTTTGATGCTGGACTTTGCAGCATTCTTTTGTCTTGTGATTGCTTGCTCTATCAATAACGATTTCCAATTTATTCACAACCAGGAGTCTTGGTTGACCACAAGTAGACTTGTCATTGGTTTTGCTCTCATTGTCTTCAACTTCTGGGTTAAGCAAAACGCCCACAACATCATTAAGGACTATGCCTGGTACTGGGGAGATTTCTACTTCCGCCAAATCAACAATGAAGAGTTGATTTTCGACGGTGTTTTCGAAATGGTCCCTCACCCAATGTACTCCATTGGGTATATCGGGTACTACGGGTTTGCCTTGATTGCAAAGTCTTACACTGTATTGGCAGTGGCTATTTTTGGCCATGTTTTGCAGATGGTTTTCTTGCACTTTATCGAAAACCCTCACATTGATAGAATCTACGGTCCTTCCAAGAATGAGATCAACTGGCAAAAGTTGTTGAAGTTGAAGGACTTGAAGGCCTTCAACAATGTCAAGCCTTTGGTTGGTTTGTACAATTTCAACCTCTTGAGAAGCTCTGACTTGTTCAACCTCTTGATTTCCATCACATATGGTTTGGTTATTCCATTTTTTGCAGCAAACTCAAACAAAACTTCATTCTCCATTGGAAACTTCAAATTAGACTACTTCTTTGCTTTGACTGTTGCAGTTAAGTTGTTTGAATCATTCTCCATCAACGTTATGCTCATCTTGCAAAGTCACTTTAAGATTTTCACAAAGTGGTACCTTTCTGTGGATGCACCTGTGGAGAACTCGTTGCAGAATTGGGCGGTTTTGTACAACACTTTGATTAACCTTTCGTACTCCTCCTTGTTTGGGTTGCAGCTTTACAATTATGCAACCGGTGGCTTCAAAACTCTTTTGTTCAGTGACTGGACTTACCTTAGATGGTTCATTGGTGTCTTGCTTATTGTTACTCAGGTGTCCATTAACTCTTCGATTATCGATCTGATTGGGTACTTTGGGTGGTTCTACGGTGACTTTTTCATTCCAAAGTCCCAAAGATCTATGACCAACTTGACCAATGCCGGTGTCTACCGTTACTTGAACAACCCAGAGCAAATCTTTGGGGTTTGTGGAGTGATGGGTGTATTTGTGATCAACCCTACGATTGAAAACTTGGCTTGCTGTGCGTTGTGGGTCTCCAACAACTTTGTTAGAATTAACTTTATTGAAAAGTTCCACATGGTCAAGATTTATGGCAAGCAAGAAGTATCCAAGGACTCTGGTGTTACCAAGACTTTCAAAAAGCACTTGATTCCGGAAATCCTTCAAAAGAAATCTGCTGAAGCTCAAGCTAAGGAAACCAAGTCGAGAAGAAAGAGCTCCATTACCGATTCCTTAGACAACTTCATTAGAGATTTGAGAAACTCAAGCACCAAGTTGACTAGACAGCACTTAATTGAGTTGTCCAACAACTTGACTTTTGAAAACTCGGGGTACAGCTTGACTATCAACGATTTGCAGAGCGTTGCTGCTTCAGACGAGAGCATTCACATGCCTAGATACACTACCCTTGGCTCGCCAATTAGTATTAGCTGGACTTGTCCAAAAGAGTCCCACTCCACCTCCGATTGGATCGGTTTGTACAAGCTTCCTCAAACGTCATACTCCAAGAACAAGACGTTGATTTCGTCATCGGGCCGCTGGGAATGGTGTACGACCCCAGAAGGAACCATCACTTTCAAGGGCTCCAAGTTATTCTGGGATGAAGGGGTTTACGAATTTAGATACCACAGCGGTGAAGGACACGATGTTTCGTACATTTCCGAGCCATTTGAAATCAAGGTCCAAAAGATCATGGTGCCTGTTGACCAGGAAGAAGTGCTTGAGTTGGCTCACAAACTCAAGGACGATATCTTTGACAAGATCTTACCTTTAGACTCGTTGGACGAATGCATATCCACCAAGGCCAAGGAGTCCGACAACGTTTTGACCACCTTGAACTTGATAAGCAGCATTGTTTCCAAGTCCACCGACATCAAGATCAACTCCAAGATCTTCTTGAACAACAAGGAAGGACACGAATCCTTGAGCATCTTGAAGCTTTCTGAAAAGTTGATTGGCTTTAGAAGAGTTTTGGAAGAATTATCTACAAACGACGACAAAAAGAATATTTAATGATACATGTATATATAAATACAATCTAGTTTTCGCTAATACTTTGTAGCAAATATGAATTAAGGTTGGATCTGATCTGTTTGGACATGGTGTTGCAGTTATCTATCAATTTGTTGATTGTTTCTTCCTTCAAGTCATTTCCGCCACCTTCGACCCAGAACCCTACAATCTCGTCGTTTCTCAAGTTCATGAAGCTGACAAGACAGTTGATGTCTTCACTATTGGTTGTAGGGTCAAAGAGAACTTCTCCATCCTTGGTCAAGCGGACCTGGCCACTGGTTACCACATCATTCAACTCTATACCCGAGTCCACCAAGGCCAATGAAGCAGCGTTGACAATCCAGTTGGTGATGTTGAGCAAAGCGCTGTTGTCTACTGTTGTTGTCAGTGAAAGCGAGTCCTCTGCTGATATCACAGTGATGAATACGTCTATGGTGGACTTGGGATATTTCTGCAAGATGATGGATGGCAACAATGCAGTTTCGATGTAGGATGAAATCTTCTGTTCGACATTGGTCAAGCCAACTCTCGGCCCAGCATGGTTTGCCTTCCCAGCACTATTATTACTTGTATTAAAAACTGAATCATTGGGTTGTTCAATGTGTGGCAAGAACTTAGTGGACACTGAAAAGGATGCACGTTCGATAAAGGACCCTCTGATCGGACGAGGGCCAAACACTGACACCTCAATTATCGTATTCCCTACTTCCAAGTACGATGAACCATTGGCGTTTTCACTGACTTTGGTCTTTACAAAAAACTTTCTGACAGTCTTCCTGTCACTTGAAGAGCTATCAGAACTTTTCTTCTCACTTTTTATGGTCCCATCAACAGGTATTATGGTATTTGGGGGTCCAAAGAGCCTTCTTCTTTCACTCATGATATGCTTTGGTTGTGATGAGGACTTTTTTTTTTGCAGTGCAACAAAAGTGAGCCACTGGTTGCAAATGAAAAAAGGGTCGACCACAACGAAGTTCTGGCAAATGTTTAACTACTGGACTCCTGCTTCGTATGATTTAACTGCTGAATTGAATCACTTAACAGTCTACAGCTGGTCACTCATAACGCATCGTAATGTACATTGTTCTCTCTGTATAAATAAACCTACTAGCACCAAAGCTTCAGATAATTCAAGCTTGTTTTTTGGGTGACCCTAAGAAATCAAGGTAGTCCATGTTTTCTGCTTCCGCGGAAGGATTAAAAGTGGAAGGCATGAATTGTTCAACGTCGTTGAAGTTGACATTAGAGTCTGCAAAGTAATCGGCAAGGGTGGAGTTTCTGCGACTCTGGGCAGCAGATTGCTGGGGCATCATGTATGGAGGTAAGAATCTCTCAAAGATTTGGGCGTCCAAGGCATCGAAAACACCGGGCACGTAGTCCACGCTTTCGGAGCTGACAGACTCTGTACTACGCAAAGCAGCAGAGGCGGTTGACTCTGGCACATCCTTAGCACTGCCAGGCTTCGAGTTTGTAGGTGGGGTTGCAGTAGGAGGAGTTGCAACGGGCATGTTGTTCAATGAGGTGATGTTGCCCATGAAAGGCTCCAAGCCTTCTTTGACGGTGGTGCCCAACTGGTCATTTCCAAAGTCAAAGGGCCCGTTCTGCGAGATTGCAGTGTTGTCTGCCTTCTTTTCAAACTGGTTCATGCTGTTGAAGTTGCTGATACCAGGGAACTTGTTCAAAGAGGTCTTGATCGACTTGGAAGGGTTTTTGACAGGATTCAACACGCCATTTTCTTCTTCTCCTTCAGCGGCAGCCCGCAAGCTGTTTTCGGCAGGGTAGTCGGTCTTGAATTGGTTGGAGGAGTTGGCGGTACGTCTGTTCAAGTGCTCGAACAAGGCGTTCAAAATGTTGAAGATTCTCAACGATGCCGAGGAGTTGTTCTTGAGGTTGTCCAACACCTTTTTCCCAATCTCTATGTCTTTTTTGATCATATCGATATTCAAGTCATCATCAAACAACACGCCTGCGTAGTTGGCCCCTCCTGAAGACAAGTCCTTAAAATTGTTGTAGTTAGCAAAGTGATAGTAGTAAATCAAACAAGCGATAGAAAAGAAGATGGTGTACATTGAGAACCAATAGGTACCCATCAACAAGTTTTGATCAATCATCTTGTTGGCCAACTTCACCACCATTCGTGCAACCTTGATACAGTTGCGTCCTCTGATCAAAGACCGTGGGTCCGAGTTCTTGAAGTTGGGTGAACCAGAGCCATTTGATATGAAATGAATGAATGGACGGTACAACATGATCTGACAATTCAAAAATGCAAGGTGCATATAGTAGTTGGCCATTTGGAACTTTTCGGGAACCGTCGAGGTTGGGTCGCTAGGGTCTGTGGGCTTGAGTTCTGCAGGTAAGTTATCGAGCCAAGCTTTCAACTCAATCTCAAGTTCGGTCACCTTGGAGTGAATGTGGTCTGGGGTGAGGGGTCCCTTGTCTTCAGTGCTTGCCTTGCCCTTCACCTTGACAGGGTAAATCATCTTGACGACATGGGACAAAATCAACATCAACTTTGTATGGTGGTTTGCACAACCTGCGGACGATAATCTGTTTTCTTGTTTGTCCCACAAGTAACCATCACGAGTGACGTTTTCATCGTCCAAATCCTCGGGAAATTCTTGGTCAAATTCGTCTTCGTTGATGGACCTTGGCAAGCCTAGTAAACAATTAATGTAGATGTCCATCTTATAAATAGTGTAGAACAACCGTTTTCTGGTGTCTATTTCGATTGGGTCGAGTTGACGTCTGGAGTTTTGGAAGACTGTTAAGTTTCTGTGTAAACCTTCCTTGAGAGCACTTCTGATTGCAATTCCAATGTAGGAATAGCACGTTGTTAATCTGGCAGAGCACTGTAAGTACATGATCATCATGACAACAGTTTGAATGGAATGGATATCGGTGACGTTACTGATGTCGATCAACTTTCTGGCCTCGACAAAGTACTTGTATCCATCATCTTCCAACCCGTCATTGATTTCTGCAGTTTGTTCTGGCTTTTTCAGAAACAAGGAACCAACTGCCAACAAAGAGTACAAAAAGGGCAAGAACTTTTGCTGTCTGTCACCATAAAGGGAAGGATCCAAGGAATAAAGCAAATCGACTTCCTCCAATAAGGACGGCCTATGGTAGAATCTGAAAAGCACACATGCCTTTGTCCAAGTAACATAAATAAGCTCCAATGCCTCTTCTTTTGGAGGGATGATCAAGTTGATTTCCTTACCCCGAGGACTGTCGTCACTTGTGATGACCGAGGTCAGTCTGATTCTATCCAAATCCATGGCGGAAGCTTCTCCCAAGTATAAATCGCTGATCTCACTCAATTTCAACGCACGGTTGTTGTCCACAATACTGCGGAGCTTGTCAATATTGATATCCATAGGCTTTGATTCGTCCAAGCAGTTGAGCCTGAGCTTTGGTAACAAGACCGTTATTATGTTTTGACATTGTATCAAGTTGTAGATCAAATTGGAGCCATTGGAAGAGGAGGACCCATTGGTCGAATCCTCGTTCGGTGAGGGTCTCAAGGACGCCAACACATTGGGAGGAATGGTGATTTTGTTGGTGCCTTCAATGTGTGGAGACAACTCCAGCAACGTTGCAACAGCAGAGGCGGCAGCCTGCAAAAAGGGATCCGACGGAGGGATTGGTATCCCTGACTTCTTTTTGCTTCTAACGTTGGGCTGGTCGTACGTACACTTGAAGGAATAAACAGTACAGTGGATACAGGGCTGCTTGCCGTCGCACTTGACTTTCTTCTGCCGACAATTGTCACAAGCACGAGTCACACGCTTCCGCTTCAGATCCTGTCTGGGAGTCATACTCATCAACAGGGAGTGGTGTGCTGTTGCCCCAGGTTGACCCACTGCCTCCGAACGGCTTGTTGTGGAGTTAACGGAACCGGTAGATATGTTATTTTTCATGCTCAATGCAGGCTGTCCAGACACAACTGGAGCTAGCGGATCGAGGGGATCTTCTAGATCCTGAAGACTACCATCAAAGCTTCTCTTCGACATGTCTCGGTGTCGTTGGCTGTGGGAAGGTAAAGTGAATTGTAAGCTTTAATTTTTTCCCAGGTATTCATGGGGCTCGCACAGTAATTGTTCAAGCCGCTGCTACACGCCGAACGACAATAAGCGGCACTACGTTCCTACATTGTGGGGTCTTTGGCACAGGAAACGACTGACAATGAAGGCCGCTAGTTCCAAGAAGAAGCTGTTCCCTGTAATGTGTACAGTTTGGAGCGCCTCGCAGTTTCCACGGCTGGCCATTTCTGAAGTATTTCAAACAATATCTCCAAAAATTAATCTTTTGTGCAGCATCCAATACAGCTAACTCCGGCGTGCCGAGAGGGTCAAGGACAGAGCCGTGGATGGCACTAGTAGGTGGCAGAAATATCAACACGCTCAAATCAGAATCTTCGTGTAACGTTGTATTTGCAATTATATATACTATATCTTTATTGGCTTTTCCAATAAGTGACCCATTCTCTCAATCTTGGTGCTCAAGTAGCCCTCGATTTCCTTTGATTTGATACCGTTTTCTCCGCCCCACGCCAAAGGCACCATTGGCACGCGCTCAACCACCTTGACTTCCTGGTTCTTTCCCTCGACGGCTGCAATTTTGTCTGGGTTGTTAGTCAACAAGTTGATCTCTGTCAAGCCCAAGTCCATCAAGATGGCGGTGGCCAAGGAGAAGTCACGGGCGTCTGCCGGGTGTCTCAACAACAAGTTTGCCTCGACGGTGTCTGCCCCCAAATCCTGTAAGTTGTAGGCCTTCAATTTTTCGCCCAAGCCAATGCCACGGCCCTCTTGACGCAAGTACACGATGCAGCCATGGCCTTTGGCACCCATGATCCTGCCGGCCTCATCGAATTGCTCCCCACAGTCGCAACGTGCACTCCATGCCGTTTCGCCCGTGTAGCACTCTGAATGTATTCTGGCCAAAGCCCGGCCGTTGAAGGTGCAGTCATCTTGGATTAACAGCCCATCCTGGGCAAAATGCAACTCTTGACCCAGGGTTGGGTCCTTATCCGCAATGGTCCGGCCCGGATACAACTTGCCCACATATGCGCCTCTGATCATTCTATCCTGCTGGGTCTCGTTGGGCTCGTGCTTGAACAAGGACCGAGACCGGATGTCCTCGCCAAACACAATCGCCAAGTGTTCCTTGTTATCAACGTTATTTTCGTAGAGATGCAAAAAGATTTCAGGACCTTGTGTCGTGGGGATTCTGGCACGGGCAAGGCATTTGACTAGTGGAAGTCGACTTGGAAGCTGGTCTCTCAAAGCGTTGGCCTTGGAGCTCTTGATCTGCTCGTCGAGCGGGGTCACTGTCCCGCTCCCCTCCGTCGCCTTGAGCGGAGGCGAGACCAAGGGTATCTTGGATATGTCTGGTGTGCTGGAGTTCATCGTGAATAACTGCTTAAATTATTGCCCTGTGTCCTCCTCGGTCTTTCTTGATTTTATATGTTCAAGAATCACTTTCTCCAATTTGTAATAACCGACTGTGCGCCTTTACAAATTCTGACTCTTAGTAGCGGTGAAAAATTACCTAATACTGACTAATTCCGATACACTACTATATAACGTCTAGATGCTGGGCAACGGCGATGGCGGTCAGCGCAAGCATGGCTGTGCATCTGGGTAACGGCTGATTATGTCATTGGCTTTGCACAAGCTTTCTCGGAGATATCTGTGCACTTGGTGGTGGGCAACGTTCGCCCCGCGTATAACCTATACTGGCAGCCGGCTCAATCAATCTTGCTTATCCATTTCAAGATTTCGTCCTCGTCCTGGGGTACCAACTTGTCCTGCAACAATCTGTGCTTGAACAAGAGCAAGCACGGACCATTGACACTGAATTGGTACAAGATTTCGTTGCTTTCCTGGGTGTAGTCGATCATCACGTTGACCATGTTGATGTTGGTCTTGCTGGGGTACTTGTCTGCATCGCTCAAGAGCTGATGGAGGTACTCAGTGTAGCGGTTGCACTTCTCGTCGCATGTGGTCAAGTTCACAATGGTGGGTTCCTTGAACGCAAGGTAGTTCTGCAACTCGGGAAGAGTGTTCACGTAGTTCTCAAAGATGCGGTTGCCTGTGGTGAAAGCACTGGGGCTGGGAGGATACACCAACTTGGTGGTCTTGAAGAAGCCGCCGAAAAACGTCCGGCGCTGCATAAGTGTGTTCATTCTAATCATCGGTCCAGTATGGTTGTGTTACGTTCTTTTACAACTTTTGGTTGCTACTTTATTGTGCGATTATATACAAGTTTTCCCCAGCTTCTACGACATCATAAACGAGTGTGAGTGTGTATGCTTTTTTTTCTGTTGTAGGCTGGGTGTGTAGTCTAGAGTGGAGTCCTCAGTTGCCATCGTCGCCACTTGCCTCGAGTTCCCGCTTAAGGTTTAGTTTACTCTTCTGGGTCAACCCATCTCTTCTTCCATAAATTACAGTCAAACTTTGGTTTTCCAAGCTTGACATTGACCTCATTGTGGGCATCACACAACCATCTGCCAAACTCTTCCTGGTTGGACACTTTAGGTTCGTTCTTCTTGACATAGGTCTTGAAGTCGTCGGCACAGTGCCAGCACGGGTAAAAGGTTCCAAACAAGTTTATGAACTGCTTGAGGTCCTGCTGGGTCTTGGACTCGGGCTTCAGAGGGTATTGTGCTGCAATTGAGTGGAGGAGCGTCCACGAAGATCTCCCCAAAACTTCAACGTCAGGGGGCAATTCCAACGTATCTGGCTTGGACTTGGATGCTGTTGCTGCTCCGATCGCTGCGGCCCCGGCAGCTGCCCCAGCAGCACTTTTGGTGGTGGACTTGCCGGAGGCAAATTGGAAGTCTAAAAGTGAATTACAGGTCCGACATCTGATATTAATGTTAGTTGTCGCCGGAAAAGATCCAAAGAGCTCGAGACGAGTAGCTATACTTACGGTTTGCCGTCCTTGTCGTAGACAATCTTCCGGCCACTAAGACCGACCTCTGGTTTGGCGGTAGACATGGAGTTGTAGGATTACTAATTTATAAAATTTCCAGATGTGCAAAAACAAAATTTCTATTAAATATTTAGGATGCTTGTTGTTTGAGCCAGACCTCTCTCTTTGCAATGACAGCGGCACAGAGCTGCTTGATTTCGTCTGTTTTGATGGCGGCCTGGGCTGAGTAAAACTGGTCCAAGTTGTGCTTGACGCCGTGCTCCTGTTCGTAGTCCCAAGCCTGTTGGATCATCTCGTACTTATCAATGTCCTTGACATATCTAGCTTCCACGTTTCTAATTTCCTCATAATCCAACCACAACTCCACAAGCTCCTTGGAGAATGGCTCATTGTAAGGCTTGATGATTTCGCTCAAGTACTTGACAGTGTCGAACTCTCTTCTCGACTTTTCGGCCTTGTCAACACCATCGAAGGGAGTGATGTCTCCGACAAGGGACTCGGCTATATCGTGGACCAAGGCGATCTTGACACACTTGTTGACGTCCACGTTCGGGTTGGTGATTGTCATGGCCATGATCGACATACGGTACATGTGGTCGCTGATGGTCTCTGGGTTGGGAATGCCGTGGTCAACCCAACCGGTACGAGGCTGCGTCTTCAAAAGTCTCACTATTTGAAAGAATGCAAGAATGTAGTTGACTCTGTTGTCTTCCTTGGGCTCCAAAAGGGCCTTAATATGGGCGGGAACCGCGTCTTGTGGTGTCCACATGCTAATGAGTCTATACAAACAATAACAAAAAAATGTGATGAGATCTTCGATGCGCTTCATCGAACACTTAACGTCCCACTCTGCAGATGAGTGAGTTAGCACTCTAACCCAGCCCGCCCGTCAAGTAACACCTTACAATACTTACAAAGATAGTACAACGTTAAATTTTATTATGATGGATAGTAAGATACAATTACATCTAAGCAATCAATTCAACAACACCACCGACAGCTCTGATCTTTTCTTCAGCCAACTTGGAAACAAATCTGGCCTTGACGATGACTGGGACCTTTGGCAAAGCACCCTTACCCAAGACCTTACCGTAACCGTGGGCCAAGGTGTCAATGACTGGAGCAGCGGAGGAAGAAGCAGACTTCAAGTAGTCGTCTCTCTTTTCAGAGTCAACCAAAGTCCACAACTTGTCCAAGTTAATTTCTGGTCTCCAAAAGTGGTTACCTTGCTTGTGGAAGTATCTCATACCAACCTTACCGAAGTAACCAGGGTGGTACTTGTCCAAGTTGGTTCTGTGGTGGTGTTGACCACCAGCCTTACCACGACCACCCGGGTGCTTTCTGTGCTTACCGATTCTACCCTTACCGGCTAAATATCTGTTAGTATTTGGTTGTTGCAAATATCTCAAGAATCATCTAGGCTGGATTTGTCTAGTGCCCATTGTCCATTTCTCATGTCTCCATTACATCTCCAATTTTCGACCAAACTGGAAACAACGTCTGCTTCAAAATGAACACAGCTCCATCATCTGCTCTGTTTCGATTCTTTCATAACTCGTTTCATTCTAGTACATACCGGAAACGTGACCTCTGTGCTTTCTGGTTTTAGTTAATCTGGTTGGCATTGCTGAAGGTTAGATTAAGTCAGTACAAAAAACCTGAAAAAGTTATTTAAATGAAAATTTTTTTTGTTCCTACCTGCTCAGGATTTTCCTGCAGTCGGTAGCGCAGAGAGTTTGGCACCGCACTCTCTGGGTTTTGTCACGTGGTTTTTCAGCGGGTCTGCATATTGCCCGCTCTTTTAAGATTTTGGCGCACAGCACGTTAGCTTTAGGGTAAAGCCCTAAGCATGCGCACGTGCGCAGTTTTTCTCCCACCGGTTATGTTACTTTACGTTGACGTTACGATACCTATTTATTGTTGCAAAATCAATGGATGAACGTTATTCTTCGGAGTTAAGTTCTATCAAGACCACACTTCTTCGTAAGAAGCCTTGCCCTTTGTTTCTGGGTATCTCTTAATAACCTGGTAACTGACGAAACACATGAAGGTGAAAATAAAGTAGGTGCCACCTCCCAACCAAGAGCCCTTCAAGATTGGAAAGGTGAACCCGATAAAGAAGGTTGCAAGCCAGTTCATGGTTGTACCCCAACTTTGGGCCAGCGCTCTTGCCTTTGGTTGGGTGACCTCGCCGACAAGGAGGAAAGGAATTGGGCCCAACCCAATTGCAAAGAAGGTGATGTAGGTGAAGGTCCCGACAATACACAAAATGGAGTTTGTATACACTATCCCCACACCCATCAAAAAAGTTGCAATTCCGAGAAACGTGACAGAAGTAAGAAGCAAGGGCTTTCTACCCAACTTGTCAACCAAGTTGGCTGCAAAGTAGGTAACAACCACGTTGACCAAAGAGATGATCACGTTGATGATGATGGCCGAGTTGGGGAAAATCGATACCAACACGGAAACACCGTAGAAGATGATGGAGTTGATCCCGTCCAACTGCTGTAACACCAAAATACTGGTGGTGACAAACCTGGAGTTGGCGTAGTCGGGGGAGCGCAAGTACTTGCTCAAGTCTACCACCAGTGCAGACTCTTGAGATTCAAGGAGTGCTTCGTTGTCGTGGTTGGCTTTCCAGCTGTTGACTTCTTCCATGGCGTCATTGTAGTCGCCCCCTCTCAACTTGTAGAGAGCAGTGAAGGCAGTGTTGGAGTCGCCGTTGTTCACCAACCACACGGGGGATTCGTCCAAGTAAAAGTAGGTCAACACAAGTGTCACAGCAGCAATTGCCCCGGCCGTCAATAAGAGGTATCTCCATTGATTGTCGTTGCAAAGTGCCAAAGACAAGACTTGATTGAACAAAATCCCCACGTTGATGGAAACTTGATTCATCGACCCCATGAACCCTTTGAACTCGTTGGGGGTCAATTCGTTGATCAACACAGACGTCACGACAATGGCGGACCCAGCGCCAAGGCCACTGATGAATCTGCCCAACAACAACTGGAAGTACAGGTTGCTGGTTCCGTTTAACAAGGATCCAATCAAAAAGAGCAAGTTGTGGCCAAGGGCCGTGGTCTTGCGGCCCCAGGTGTCTGCGACTCTGCCCACATAGAGCGACCCAAAGAGCCCTCCAATACTGTAGATGGACGTTACCAACCCAATTTGCTTGGTGTCCATCTCAATACATCTGACGTATTCGTGTCTCCCAAAGGTACAGTCGGGGTACGGGGTACCTGCCACCGGAACGGACGTTCTGCACGAGACAATCGCCTCTGGTGAGTTCAATTCCGTCATGTGGTACCCGAACTGGAGCGAGCCGAGACAGATGATAGCAACTGCGGTCGCTAGCCGAGGGGTGATTGTTTTATGGGACATGGTTTTGATTTTAAAGATTTGAGTGCAAATCTGTGCTTCTTTTTTCTTTTGGTTATCAGGATATAAAGATAAATATATATTGTTACACAATAGGGAGAAAGTTGCCAATGATCATCATAGGAATGCCAAAGACGTCTCTCTTTAAGGTCCACATGCAGCCTGTTCGTATCTTGACTCCGTCCTTGGGGGTAAGCAAGGTGCACTCCGTCATGGTAGCACCCAAAAAGTCTCCGAATGCGATTCGAGAGAAGAGCTGGAAGTACTCCACCACCGACTTATCGTCGAGCAACTCAACAATGAAGCGTTTCTTGTCACCGCCCATCAACTCATTCTTCAGCCAGCCCGTTAGTATGCAAAATTCGTTTCCCACATAAGCAATCTCTCCTGTTCTTCTCCAAACAATAGTCGGGGTCCCACTCACCTTGATGAAGTTATCGTACGTGAGGAGTGTTCTTTGGAAGCATTGCTCCATAAATATTAAGTCTCCTTCCTTTAAGGAGTTGGTACATGCAATGAAGGACGGTCTATATGCAGCCATGGACTCGGCCATTTTGACAAGCATATGCTTGGGGAATCGGTTTCTCAAGTAGGCAATGAGCTGATGGTACCCTGGGGTATATGAAAAAGGCTTTTTGACCTTTGCATAAATCTCCTCCGGTTCTTTGAAGAACGATTCGTTCTCCCCGTCAATAAGCTTTGAGTAGTGCTGGTTGTTGTCTGGAATAATTCCGATGGTGAAAGACAAGGTCAGTCTCTTTGAGTTGCGTTCGTAGTAGACGGCCGGGTCCTCCTGCTTCATCACGTCTATTGCGGTGATGACGTCGGGGAACATCAGGACGTGGTCGCCGTCGGTGGGGCCCAAGAAGTACTGGTTGATGGACTCGTCACACTTGGGGTACCGTGAATAGTCGTATATTCTTGCACTGTTGTTGCCCATGCCGTTCAGCCCCACCACGCCACCTCCATTGTTGGGGGATGGGGTTTGTGACGCCCCTGGCATGTAGGGCGTTAGCGAGGTGCCTGTTCCCGAGCCCGAGTTCAAGCCCGAGTGCAGCACCTGTGCCTGTGCTGCAACGTTATTATAGTTTTGGGGTGACAAGGCAGGCGACAAACTGATCGAGTTGGGCGTCCCTTCGTTGGAGGTCGAGTGGTTGGGGTTCATAAAGTTGTCCTGCAAGATACCAGACAAGGTCAGGTACTCCAAATCAGCAGCCAGAGAGAGAAAGTTGGTTCTCTTTCGGTTGAACTGGGGGCGTTGCTGCAAGTGGCCGTGGCCGTGTATGTTGGTGCTTTGCGAGCGATGCATGCTGCCTGGAAGGCCATTAGTGATGTTTTCGTTATATGATACGGGGTATGCTGCTGCTGACTGTGAGTGGAATAGCGGAAGCGCAGTCTCGGAAGCGTTGTTGTTGTTGGGGGTTCTAGTTTGTATCTCTTCCTGTTTGACGGGAAAGTCTGGTGTAGAGCTCGAGGTGCTAAGTAGTGATGCATGGTAAGGGATGGTCTTGTCGTTATAGGCAAACGTCGTCGACGATATCAGGCCTGGGGTCCCTGCCGGGAGTGTCGCAATACTGGCAGTGCTCAACCCGTTGGTGTCGAGCAGGACATCCGAAGCGTTGGAATTAATAGAGGCCTGTGATACTGAATCGCCGCGAAGCGCCATGGCAGGCACATCCGCCAAATACTTCTTTCGCTTTCTAGGAGCATCTTCACATGTGCTTGATAGTCCTCTGTGTACACATCTCTTGCAAGGACGGCCAGCATCGCATGTCATGTGTGCCTTGTGGCAATGGTTGCATGCTCTGTTTGTCTTCTTTCGTTTCTTTCGCTTGTTAGTAAAGGTCACAATATAATCATAAAGGCCACGCCAAATAGCATGGCTGAATGTAACATACTGGTTTAGAAGCAGAAGCGGCATCTACTGCTGCTATTGAATCTTGGACGGTCTCACTCATTTGTATGTCTTAGGCCCTTTGCCATGAATCATGTGCTCCGAGGCCGAAAGTGGGTTTTTATTTTTCTATTCCCTAATATCGAGGCGCTACCAAGAATACTCATGGTAGTGGCCCCATCTTTGCTAGAATAGCCTAGAATCATTGATTCGATCATTTAGAGAGTATTAACGAGTGTCTAAAACTACTATTCTACATGCAAACCGGCTTCTTTGAATGTTCTTGATATTTATGAAATTTGGTTGATTTTTTACAAATATAGGAAGACGGAGAAATGATGTTAGAGCCACTTGACTGATTTGCCCCCATCATCTCCCATTATATAGTGTAGTTCTTCATTCAAAGACATTTGAGGTTCTCCTTTTACAAACAAGACCAATTCCAGGATAGAGTTATATATGAGTCACTCTAAGAAGTCCTAGTCTTAACATCGCCATCCAGCGATATGACTCTTCCGCTAATGCTCATGTGCGTAAAGTGAGGACCGAAAATTTTTAGAGCGTCGCTATTCTTACTAGTACTACGTTAACATGTCAGACATTGTCCAACAATTCAAGCAAGTGTCCTTAAAGGATGTTGCTTCCAGCACCGATGCCCAATTCCCAGCCTTGAACGCTGAGCAAAACGCTTTGGCCGCTCAGTTCGAAACCTTGTCAGGGAGATTGTCTTCTGAGCCAGAACACTTGATCACTTTGAACGATAACTTGAGAAACAAGACTTACATCACCGGTAACACTCCAGCCAAGGTTGATTTGACTGTTTTCGCTTCTGTTTACCCAATTGCCTCCTCTTTGAAAGATGTTGCTGCCCACAGACACATTTTGAGATGGGTCGACTTGGTCCAAAACACCTTGGTCAGTGTTCCAGAAAAGGTTGTGGTTGACCTCGACGCCCAAGTTCCAAGAGAAATCAAGGAAAAGAAGAAGGCCGACGGCAAGAAGGAAGAAGGTAAGAAGGAAGAAACCGCCAAGACCGCCGCTCCAGCTGCTGGTGCTGCTGCTGAAGAAGGTGGGGCTAGAAAGGAATTGACCGAAGAGCAAAAGAAGGCTAAGGCAGATGCACAGAAGGCCAAGAAGGCCGCCAAGGCCAAGGCTAAGGCTGAAGCCAACGCCAAGAACGCTGCTGCCAACCCAGCCGCCGTTGCTGCTCCTCCATCCCCTGCATTGATCGACTTCAAGGTTGGTTTCATCAAGAAGGCCATCCACCATCCAAACGCCGACTCCCTTTACGTTTCCACCATCGAGTGTGGTGAGGAAGAACCAAGAACCGTCTGCTCTGGTTTGGTCAAGTACTTCACCCTTGAAGAGATGCAAGAAAGATACGTTATCCTCGTGGCCAACCTTAAGCCTGTCACCATGAGAGGTGTCAAGTCCACCGCCATGGTCTTGTGTGCCTCCAACGAAAACACCGTTGAGTTCTGTAACCCTCCAGCCGGCTCCAAGCCTGGTGACAAGCTCTTCTTTGAAGACTTCAACGGTACCCCAGAAAAGGTCTTGAACCCAAAGAAGAAGGTCTGGGAAACCGTCCAACCTCACTTCTCTACCAGTGAATCCTTCGAAGTCACCTACACCGAAGAAGGTAAGGAACCAAAGAGATTGGTCAACGAAAAGGGTGAACTCTGTAAGAACTCCACCCTTGTCAAGGCAGATGTTAAGTAAGGTGTTTCTTAGCTAGATTTAATAGTAAATGGTATACAATAGTAGTTCAACCTAGGCCCCAACGGCTTAACAAATTGTCCCACAAAGACTCGCTCCAGCTCACTAACTTCAATTGGAAGTTACGAATCTCGCTAAGAGAAGAAAACAAACTTGCTAACTATCTTTTCTGATCTTGTGTTTGCTACCTGTGGGTTCCTCCACCTAACAATCCATTGCGCAAAGTAACCAAAAAAAATTTGAACCAATTACCACAAGCTTAAACGTAATTCAAGAATAAGACAAACACAATGCTTGTGAAGAACCAGGTCAAATTGAAAGATAAAAACGTCGCTGTGACGTTTGTTCCACAAGACGCCGAAGACTTGTGGTATTTATACAACTTGTTGAGCAAGGGAGACATCATCCAAGTTGTAACCACTAGAAACGTCAAGAAAGGTAATAGTGGCCAAATAGAAAAAGGAAAAAGCAAAATGGAGAAGGTGACGATAAAGTTAAGATTGCAGCTTGAGGATATAGACTACGTGGCGTCTGACAATGGGATGAGGCTCAGTGGGAAGTCCGTTGCAGCTAACGAATATGTTCCATTGAACAGCTACCACACAGCAGAGGTGGAATTGAACAAAGACTTGACCATTGTGAAGGAGAGCTGGGATGAGTACGACATGACCGTCTTGAAAGACTTGTGTTCTGTGGAAAAGAAGGCAGACATCGGAGCTATTGTGCTAGAAGAGGGTGTTGCACATTTATGTTTTGTCACAGAGACCATGACAGTCCTTCAATCCAAGATAGAAAAGTCCATACCGCGCAAGAACAGAGTCAACGGGACCAAGGACATGGAAAAAGCCTTGCAGTCATTTTTCAAGATGATCACAGAGACAATGATAAGGAACTTTGACATGGAGAGATTGAAGGTTGTAATCTTGGCTTCGCCAGGGTTTATTGCCAGGTCCTTGTACGACTTCATCCTTGACCACTGCGCCAAGGAAGTTTCCAACAGCAGTGGGAACAACACTGTATTCCACACGATTTTGAAGAACAAGAGCAAGTTCTTGGTTGCACATGCCCTGACGGGCTACTTACAAGGGTTACAGGATGCATTGAACGACCCAACTACCAAAAAGAAGTTGAGTGACACCAAGTTCTCCAAGGAACTGAAGGTTCTTGAAGACTTCCACCAAGCTTTGAACGACGATGACGATAGAGCATGGTACGGTGAAGAAGAGGTCACCAGGGCCATCCACATGGACGCTGTGCGCTACTTGATGGTTTCAGACTCGTTGTTCAGAAGTGACGACGTTGAAGAGAGAAGAAAGTACATTGAGTTGACAGAATTGGCCAAGAACAACGGCGCCCAAGTCTTGATTTTCTCGAGTTTACATGAAACTGGTGAGCAGTTGAACCAGTTAACGGGTATTGCTGCTTTGTTGAAGTACCCTGTTCCGGATTTAGATGAAGATGAAGATTAATTATAAATATATACAAGATAATGCAAATTGCGTACAGCAGGGTTTCGGAATGAAGTAAAGGTAGCACGAATTGTGAACAAGATTCGGGAATTTGGATAAAACCTGTTGTCTATAGCTGTGGTGAGTTCATCCATGTGCTTTAAGCAATGTGTGTGTGAATTGAGTATGCTTGCATACCTAAGTGGAAGCCCTACTCATCCATCACTCTAATTCTTCAGCCCGAGGATTTTTGATTCCAAGTTGTTCCAAGTACCATACCTTTCCTCCTCTAGTAAATATCAACATATCTTGAGCAAAACCCAAACTCAACCCCAAACCAACACCCTTAAATACGTAAGACTTCATTTGGACCCGACTCAAGTTGTTGAAAGCACCATATAAACCTGCAAAAGTGGTGGAGGCAGCAACGGTGTTGAAGAGGTCTGTGACGCCTCTCACTCTGTCAAACATGTGTTCCAACGTGAAAAACAGCCCCACGATAAGAGAGAACTTTCCTGCTTGAACAAACCCAGTCTTGACTCCGTTGATGACCATGACGTAGTTCTTCTTCTTGTGGTAAAAGTACCAGCCTCCGACTGTCTTTGGAAGTCGATGACTATTCTCGGTCAAGTACCTGAGAGAGCTAAACTTGACGCCGTCGTAGAATCCAAAAAGTCCTCCCACGGTGGCACTGGTAATGCCCAAGGCCTTTATACGCTCTACCGGAGGTAAGTGGAACCTTTCATTGACTAAATCGTCTACCTTTGGTGTGGAGTCCATGTATGCTAGTATTTCAGATTCGCACCTCCGCCAAATCGTCTTTGTTTCTCGAGAGGGCACGACTTTGTTCCAGCTAACGTGGAGTTGAATAGATTGAAGCTTACACGGCACGGCCCAAGTTCATAATAAGAACATCACATTAAGAAAACTATAGAGTGAATAAGGTATAAATTGCTGTGGTACCTGATTATTGGTCCAAGATGGACTTGACGAATTCGACATAGTCAACGTTACCATCGGCAGTGACGTTAACACCCTTCAACAATTCATCAACCTCTGAGTCAGACAACTTTTCCCCGATGGAAGTCAAGATGTATCTCAATTCACCAACACCAATGTAACCGGTTTGTTCCTTGTCGAAAACTTGGAAACCCTTGATGTAGTCCTCTGGCAAGCCCAATGGCTTGAACCCGTCTGGTCTTTGGATGATCTTGGTGTAGGTGTCAAAGTCAAACTCGTTGGACTTGATGGATGATTGTAATTCGGAAATCTCAGACAAGGTTGGGTTTTGGCCAACGGCTCTCAATAAATCACCCAAGTGTTCAACTGGAATCTTTCCAGTGCCCTTCTTGTCGAAAAGAGCAAAAGCATCCTTATAAGTCTTAGTGTTTTGAGACTGCAATTCCGTTAGTATACATTCCTTGGCCCACACAATAGGTCTACCTTTCCCAGAAGACACCAATAACACGTACCATATTGAGTATTCTTGTTGTTAAGTTTTGTTTACTCGACTCGTTTTTTTTTTACTAAAACGTAAACATTCCTGTTTGATCTGAAACGTCACGTGGACATCGATCCAACGGCTGCAATCGACGGCGTCTATTAGCGAAAGAGAAAGAGAGAGAGAAGTGAAGTTGTGAGACGGATAACATTGTTGAGGTAGTATCAGATAGAAGCGTTTATGTTTTGTGATACGCCAATAAGGAGTGATAGAGTTGGGAGAGTAATGATTTTGATACGACTTCCAAATTTAGCTTTTGTAGCTGCACACTTCAGATAAGGCCAATGAGGAAGTAGGGCGCTCCCGAATGTGTTGATTCAACCGCCAGCTATATATAAGGCTGAAAGCAACTTTCAAACCTCGTGATCTCTAATTGTTTCCTTTTTCTGTCTTGTTCTGTAGCTATATGTTTCTTAGTGCTACCTGCAAATCAAAAAGAATTGAATTTTAGTACGCGTTTGATTTCACCCTACCAGTTCTGCCATGCTGAGGTCCCATTCAGTGATGACACAGCTGTCCATAGACATTGGCAGTGCATTGCAACATGTTGATGCCGGTGGGATAACTAAGAGACGCAAGACTCTGACCTTTAAACCGGGCTACATTGTCAAGGTGACTGTCAAGAACTTCACCACATACACGTATGCTGAGTTCAACCTTTCGCCATCGCTTAACATGATTATAGGTCCTAACGGTACGGGCAAGAGTACTTTGGTGTCTGCTATTTGCTTGGGGCTTGGGGGGAAGTTGGATTTGATTAAGAGGAAAACCTTGAAGTCCATGATCAAGTCAGGTCAAACCTCATCTATGCTCGAGATTACCCTCCAGAACGTGCCCGACAAGCCAAATATCGTGGTACGAAGAGAATTCACGGATAAAGAGTCCAAGTGGTATATCAATCAACGGCCCCTGACCGAGAAAACTGTCAGAGAAACCGTCAAAAGCCTCAACATACAGTTAGACAACCTTTGCCACTTTTTGCCCCAAGAAAGAGTTGCCGAGTTTGCAGGCTTGTCTCCCGACAAGCTTCTTTTGGAAATGGAGCGTACCGTGGGAAGTGGCCAGTTGAGGGTAGACCATGAGAAGTTGATCCAAATGGACAACGAGGCCGCCCAATTGAATGAACGGATGGAAGGTTTGCAAGAAAGACTTCAGGTAATTTCCAAACAGAAAGAAGAGATTGAACAAGAGGCCCAGAAGTTTAAGGAATATCAAGAGGTGGTGGAGAAGTTGAGTCTCCATCAGAAGTTGATTCCTTATGTCCAGCTCTCTGACATGAAGAAACAACAAGAGTCGTTGAAGAAGAAGAGAAATGAGTTGAAGCAGAAGTTGCAAGATTACAATACCATGTTTGAACCTTTGGAAGAAGAATTGGCGGCCACAGGTGAATATCTTGAAAACCAGATTCACTCCCAAGTTCAATCGGTGGAGCGTTCAGAATCCAAGATTAAGCTGCAATTAGAAAAGCTCCACAATGAGTCAACTGTGTTGAAAGACGAAATTGATGGCACCAAGGCCACAATTTCCAATTTGCTTAATAGATCCAAAAACAAATACCAAGAATTGGAAACTTTAAAGCTAGAAAGAACCCAATTGCTCAATAAGCAGCAAGCTATTCCTCCCGTCAGTGAAGAAAGAATTGCCACTTTGAACAGCGACATAGAATCAAAGAAGGACAGAATTGCAGAATTGAATACCAAGTTGGAAGAATTAAACGACACTATGATCCCTCCAAGAAAAGAGATTATTGAAGCAAAAGAACAAATCAGAGTATACACAGATAAACTCAACAGTAAAGATAGATTGCATGTTCTTGAGCCAGTGAAAAACTACTTTAATCAAGCAAAGGACTCAGCTTTCAAAGCACACACCTTGTTGAGACAGAATGGCACCTTCAAAGGGATGTACTTTGAAGCACCGGTGGTGTGTTGTGATGCCCCAGACAAAAGCTATGCTCACTACTTGGAGAAGATTATCGATGATAACACCTTATTTTCGGTTACTGTGACGTCAACGGAGAGCTACAAACGAATCACAGAGCTTTTGTTTCGGACAGTTAACTTTCCCATTAGAAAATCGGATCTCAGCAGTCAGAATTTCCCACCACGTCCACCCCTTCCTGTTGAAGATGTAAAGAGATATGGCTTTGACGGGTATCTTTTAGATTTTATCACAGGCCCCACCGAGGTGCTCAGCATGCTTTGTGACGTTTCCAAAATCCATGCCATTCCTGTCACCAAGAAGAAGCTCAGCACGTCACAGATTGCAAGACTTACAGATTCTTCCAGACCTACACCTTTTCAAAAGTTCATTGCCGGCGATACTTTGTTCATTTTGGGTAAATCCAAATATGCATCCAAACAGGTATTCTACTCTACTGACTGGATCAGACCCAAATCGTTTTACTTTGCTTCTCTGGGGTTGACACCAGAGGCCAAACAAGACTTGAGAGAATCAATTGCAGAGTTAGAACTAAAGCAAGTGGAGCTCAAAGACGTCTTGCACAAGGTTCAAGGTGAGATATCTCACTTGGAAGCTTTAAAGACAGGGTTGACAAATCAAAACAAGGACATCGAGCTGGAGCTTAACGAGATATTTGGAAGGAGATCCGCGTTGACTTCTTTGGATGGGAAGATCAAGAACAAGGAAAAGTCAATTAGATCTTTAGAAAGGGAATCTCAGAAAGATTATGCTGAAAAGATTGTTGAGCTAAAGAGAACCATTGGCCACGACTACTTGAGGCTTGCGGAGAAAAGTGCCCAGATTTCAGAGGTTCTTTGTCAACTAGCAGATGTCGAAATCGAAAAGGATTTGTTGGAGGTCGATAGATTGCAAGTCCAAAATAAGAGAATAACCTTGCAGAATTTGAAGGAAGACTTCCAGAAACAGGTAGAGTCGATAGCTCACGAATACGACGAGGCCAAGAAGGAATACGACAAGATCAAGAACGGAGAGGCTGCACAAGAGTTAAGACGGCAAAGCGCCAACTATACAGCTGAAGAAAAGAACGCTATGGGAACGTTGGTTGCTCAGTACAGAGAAGAGGACAACTTTAACGAGGTGTTCATAAGAAACAAGATCAGGCTCCTTGACGAAGAGAGGGCATTGAAGGCAACGGCGGACCTGAGTTCCCTCATCACTTTGCAAAGAAAGTTGGATGACATTGCCAAGCTAGAAAAGGAAATACCGGTGCTTGCTTCAAAGAAAGACAAGTACGAAACAGAAATTCAGAAGATTAGAGGACCATGGGAACAGGAACTTTCCACACTTGTCAATAACATCTCGATTCAATTCAACAAGTATTTCACCAAAGTGGCAAGCGACGGTAGAGTGGAGTTGCACAGGTCAGAGAGGTTCCAAGACTGGAAGCTTCATATCCTCGTCAAGTTTAGACAAGAATCCGAGTTGAAGATCCTCGACCACCAATCGCAATCCGGAGGAGAAAGAGCAGTGTCCACCATCTTTTTCATTATGTCTCTTCAAGGATTGACCGATGCACCCTTTAGAGTGGTTGACGAGATCAACCAAGGTATGGACCCTAAGAATGAGAAAATGGCACACAGATATTTGGTTCACACAGCATGCCAAAATAATTCCTCCCAATACTTTTTGGTAACTCCGAAACTCTTGACAGGTCTCTACTATCACCCTGATATGGTAGTACATTGCATTTACACAGGTCCATTAATAGATCCAATGGAAAGCAACAAGAAGGATTTCTTGGACTTGGTTGGTAACTAGATTTCAATACTCTGTTCATGATATATTAGATTGCTATATACAAGATAATTAAGACAGAAGACGAACTAAAGACGTAAAATGACAAGCTGATACTCAAGCAAGATGAGCCTTTGCAGCTTCTATTCTGTGTAAGGCTTCCTTTTGCCCAAGAATTTCTACCAAAAGGGGAATAGTCAAACCGGGCACACCTCCCGACAAGGCGAACCTCAAAGCTTGAAATATGTCTTTTTTAGATAAATCTGGGTTGGCCGCAACAATCCTTGCCACCTCAGCGTCGAATGGTTGCGAAATATCGAAATCGTTCAACACTTTCAGACCATGGGTAGGGATCACCTTGAGGTCTGAGTAGTCAATCTTGTCGAAGATATATGCATGTGTGGTTTCAATATCGGTCAAGGATGATAAGCTGGGAAGCACTAGCTTGATTAACTCGGTCAACTTTTCCTTATCGTAGTCAACACCCTTAGACTTCACGAATTGTGAGAACTTTGGGTAGTAGCTATCGACCAATTCACGAAACTTCTCAGGATTATCGATTATTTTTGACAAGTGATGCTTGTTAAAGAAGTAAAGCTTTGAATCGTTGACTTTAGCATTTCCCTTTGTCAAGTTGTCCAAAGAGAACTGGCTGATCAACTGGTCCATGGTCAAGGATTCGCTCACACTCTTTCCGGGGGTATCTCTGGGAGGAGACCAGCCGAACAAGGCCACGAAGTTAACCAAAGCCTCAGGAAGAACACCGTTTTCCTTCAAGGAATAAATGTTCAAGTCGCCTTGTCTCTTGGACAACTTCTTGTCTGCAAGAGAAGTCAATAACGGGATGTGGATGAATGCAGGAGGAGTCCATCCAAACGCTTGGTACAATGCAATATGCTTTGGGGTGGAAGGCAACCATTCTTCACCTCTAATGACATGTGTGATCCCCATGAGATGGTCGTCGACCACGTTTGCGAAGTGGTAGGTTGGCAACCCGTCCGACTTCATAATCACGAAATCATCGTACCTACGGTCGGCCTGGTTGTATTGAGGTTGCAAATTAAGCTTGCCATGTAGCAAGTCCTCAAACTCAGGGTATACGTCTGGCGACTTGAATCTAATAACCTCTTGGGGATCGAGATCAACAGGCAGACCAGGGTTGTGCAAACATTTTCTATCGTATGTGACGGTGGTTGGAGGTTTGAGCTTGGTTGCAGATTCCCTCAAATCATTCAATCTTTCTTTGGAGCAATGGCACTTGTAGGCCAATCCCTTGTCCATCAAGATATCCACATACTTTTTATAAATTTGCAGCCTATCTGATTGTCTGTAGGGACCAAAAGGACCACCAGTTGTGGGTCCTTCGTCAATGTTGATGTTGCACCACTTCAAGGTGTCATATATGTTCTGCTCAGCATCCTTAACCAACCTCTTCTGATCTGTATCTTCTAGCCTTAACAAAAACTGACCTCCTGTATTCTTCGCCAACAAGTAATTATATAAAGCAGTTCTTAAAGAACCTAAATGTAAGTAACCAGTAGGAGAAGGCGCGAATCTGGTACGCGCCGGCTTTGTTGGATGTATGGAGACAGCCAGCAAGGAAGGGGAAGCACCGGACTTTGGTTTCTTGAGACTGAACTTGGAATAGGACCTAATTAAGTTGAACCTATTCATTGTAATGCCATTCTGGTTGTAGGAAAAAGTTTGTCTTTTGACTCCAACTCCACAAAGGATGAATTTTTCCAGAAGCCCAGACTGCCAAAAAAAAAATAGAAAAAAAACTTTCAGCTTTTTGCTTTACACCACAGACACTGGTTGGGGACTATGAACAGAGGCAACAACCACAACAACGTCAGCGTCCAGAGCAACAGTGCCCAATTTGGGGGAAACACCTTACAGTCTTTAAGTTCATCGTCGTCCTCCAGTGGAGGAGGAAACTTTGGGATGTCGAACGATTCCCAAAGAATGCATATGTACAAGAGCATCAAGACCAAGTTTTATTTGCATAAGTCCTTTGATCTTCTGTCGGACATGGAGTTTTTACCACTGGTTCCCAACGACAACTTAGGACATCACATGGCCAGCCCCAGCGGATCACCTAGTTTTCAGTACAGAAGCACAGACTTCTACAACCAAGGTAGTCTTCAAAGCGGCTACAACAGCAACTCCAACAGCATCAACTCCAACAACAACAACACCAACGACTCTACTACGCCAAGAAGTAGAATGGCATACCTCCACTCGGCCCAGTTGTCTCCAAGAAGAACTCCTCCCAACCCTAACACCATGCCCATGAGAGGCACTGGAGGAAGAAGAGCCTTGAGCAACAACGGTGGGGTCCACCAGTCTTCAATGTCTGCATCTTCTCAATATAATGCTAACGCCAATTACGATCAATCTTATTTATTGCAAAACCGCAACAACCAGTACTCCAACAGAAACTGGTAAGAAAAACTCTTCATTTGTTATGTCACTTTTATTTCCCGTATGTCGCTATTATTACTATTGATTTTTGTCAGGTTTAATGTCATAGAGAATGTTCTGAATCAAAAAATTTCCCCTTGTGTTTTAAATATATTAATTGTTACCCTTTTATCATGATTTTTGCATCCATTTGGTTTTTTCTTCGTCTTGTTTAATAGTTTTTAATAAAATGATGTTTGCACGTATCGGATGGTGTACAGTGACTCTTGGCTGACTTGGTCACTAAACAGTACCCCGGAGGTCACCTTATGACGGGAGTTTGCCCTTTGCCACGGGGGGAGAAAACCGCTTGGGATTAGCTCATGGGATATATGCGGAGGCAAATTTGCCACTCCTGGTAGTGTAGGATGATGCGGAAATTTTAGGGGGATCAAATCCATATAAAGGGAGTGATTCGCGGATTGTTAATTTCGCTATCATTACAATGACCAAACCAGAAGACGAAAGACCAACTATAAGAAACATGGTGGGAGATGAAGAGTACGACCGCTTAATTGCGGACTTTTCGGAGGTGAAAACATCTTTCAACAGCTTATTCAATTCTGTTTATGACATTTCCAGCAAGAGAATGGATGACATTTTTTTTGACAGCCGCTCGCCTTATGGCCCCGTCTTCAATAACGACAAGAATTTGCAGCAAATCAATAATGCTGAGGCTTCGACTCCAAGTACGGATGCAGTGACTTATCCGCCAGCCTACGAAACTCGTGATACTGACTTGAAGCAAGACAATCGTCACCAGCTGGGATGGTGCAGAAGAAACCGTGAATCAAGGAGAGAAGAAAATAAGGACACCTTCTGGTTGCCTGACGGGACCCTGTTCTGGAACAAGTCTCCTTTCGGTTTCTTTGGTTCTTACAGACCCTCCATCAGACAGTATAACGACTGTTTGGACAAGAATGGTGAATCTATTTACGATTCTGAAGGTAATTGGAGATGCTTGTTCCCCAATAGTGCTGTTCCTGTCAAGATGTTGAACTACAAGAATGCTCGTTACCCTGACTCTATCTTGACCAAGGAAGACTTTGGAAACGCCGTCAAGGAAACCTCTGCTAGCGGGGAGAATGGTGTTTATGACCTAGGCAAGAAGGGTATCTTTTTCAAGCAATTTGATGATTACATGCGTTGGAACTCCAAGAATTACAAGGAGTCTAAACTCAAGGCAGAAGAATTGAGAAAGAAAAGGTACGAAGAGAACAAGAGAAAGTGGGAAGAAAGAAAGCAAAGGTTTGCCGAAAACAGACCTTTTGAAACCACCAAGGTTGACACTCCAAAGGTGGAAGCTCCAAAGCCTGCCCAGGACGAAAGAAGAACTATTTCCACCTCCATTGAAACTTCGTACAACACCAACCAAAACGACAACACCATTGAGTGGAAGGAATCGAAGACTCAGTACTTTGACGACGGAACTTCTGTCACCAAGGTTGTTAGAAAGTCGAAACCTATTGGTGCTTCCAACTGGGTCGACGTAAACGAAGACGTCCAGCTGTCCGGCAACGCCCAATCGGGCTGGTTCTGGAATAAGAAGGCTTAATACTGACCTCTCTCTCTTCTTTTCTTGTTTATAATCTTGTTTATATTTGTTAACCTCTTTCCCCATGTGTTTAGGAATGTACTTGTAAATTGTTGCAAAATCTAACGCTTGATTGTAGTCACGTGCGCCACATTTTATAATTCTCGGGCAGGCAACTCCCCCAAGATAAATATACATACCACCGGGTGAGATAAGGAACACCAGCATTGATGAATCCATTGAACCAAATCATTTTCCTAGCCGCCGTGTTGGCGTCTGGGTTCCTTCTCATATTGCTTTCATGTGCATTATACAACAACTATTTGCCACTCTGGGTCATTGCCATATTCTTATTCGCCCCATTACCCAACTTGATAGGGTCTTCCGTGGATCGTGCAAGAGATGACTTCCTCACATTCAACAATAACGACGGCAACGCTCCGCTGGGGTTCCTGGAATTCTGCAAGTTTTTTACAGGCTTTTTGATTGTGAGTGGGGTGGCGTTACCCATCATGTTTTACCACAACAACTTGATCCAATTGGGCTCGCTAATCATGAGTATCTTGGGAGGGCTTATTGTTTATGGTGACATTATTACGTTTATATGGTTTTTCAGTGAAGGAGAAGAAGAAAATGACGATTTTAACTTTTAGAAAAGTCTAACATAGATATATTAATTCAAAACTACCAACAATACAATTAGAATCAACGTAAGCAACACTATAGTAACCATGCTGCCGTTTTCCTTGCACTTGCGTCTAAAGTCATGGAGTCTATTAGTGGCAGTGTTCAATCTGAAGTTGGAGTTGTCCACGCCTTCCTCCAAATCATTAAGTAAGATCAAATGGTCGTCCAACTCCAGGTTGATGGCGTGCCCCATTTGGTTCTGCGTTCGGATCGACGAGTGGAGCTCGTCCAAGTCTTGGTCCTGCTCCATTAGCTGTTGCTGGTGTCTTGCAAATATTTGTTGGTTGGACTCATGATCAAAAGAAACCGAGTCAGGTTGATCCTCTTCGTCAAGCTCGTATTTCTTGGTGCCCATCAACTCAGTCCTCATATTCAACTCATTAATGTCTTCTTCATCCTTAAATCTAACGGACTTCAGAACCGGTTCCTTGGTCACACTAGCAAACTTCTTCAAATCAAAATGGTACTCTTCCGGGTCTATAAATAACTCCGGCTCGTCCACCAACCCTTGTACAATCTCCTCGTACTTGGTAACTATGCTTTTAAACCTCCCCACCAACTCGTCCCCTTCATTTAGTTTCAAATCTAACAAGTCTTCTTGACAGTAGCTCATGTATTTCTTGACCTTTTGTATCTTGGTAGTCAACTCGTAATTATCATTCTTGGATGGACTGAGCATCAAAACTTTGATTAAGCGTTCTCTCTCTTCAAGAGAAGACTCTATTTCCTCAATATAAACATGTATCCTCCCCAAGCTCTTCCTCACTTCTATTATTGACGGTGCCATGGCGGTGTACTGTTCTCCAATCCTTATCTTTGATTTGTGGCGGCGCAGGAATAAACTGACCCCATGGCGAGCCTGAGAGTCTAGCAAGAAAGAAAAAAGAGAGACGTCACGTGCCCAAATCAGATCCAACTTTTGTTGGAGCCCGTCGCCAAAACTCACAAAAATTCGTGGCTCTGCCTTACGTCATGTTCAATAAGCTCAAGAGTTTCTCCGAAGACGTAGCCAAATCATTCAACAATGAGCTACAGAACGGCAACAATCCTTCCAATAACCGAAATAACAATGTCATAGGCGACTTGAAGAGAGAGTCGGCAACCTTGTATAGGAAGACTCCAGAACCAGCCGATCTCACGCAACCTGAGGACGTGCCGACCTCTCCATCCACACCACAACCTTCGGAAAAGGTCAATGAACAATCAGAAGAAGGCGCCATAAACAAGAGCGATGAATCGGGGGATCAAAAGCCAAAACCAGCTCTCGTTGGCGGAATCGATCTAAACGAGTTGGCTCCTCCAGTAAGAGCAAAAATGAAGAAGTTTGCCAAGTATGAAGAAAAATACCCGGTCTTGCTTGAAGCATACAAGGTGGAGAAGCGCAAGTCTGAATTGATTAGTGGATTTGAGAAGATATTGCAGGAGAACACCCCGGTATCCAGCATTGCCGATGCCGGCGCGTTAGTTGAGTTCTTGGCTGGACTCAATGAAAAGACTAACCTTTTGAACTCGGAGTTGAGGTCTTACTCTAAGGATTTAGTGCTGTTGAGGAAAACAAAGGAAGAACTAAACGGCAAGATCCAGACTTTGGAACTGTCCTTGAAGGAATCCAAAGCTCAAGTCTCCAGCTTGGAACCTCACAAACAAAAAGTAGACGAATTGGAAGCAAAAGTTAAGGAGTTGGAGTCGAATGAGTCGGAAGAGATACAGGCTCTTAAAAGAAAAATCCAAGAACTCGAAGATAACAGTCTGCCCACACAACCAGAAACTGTTCCCAATGGCGATGCTGGTAATGAAATATCCGAACTCAAGAAACGTATCGACGAATTGCAAAGCACTGAGGCAGATCTTCAAAATAAACTTGAGGAATTACAAACTACAAACAATGCAACTCAAAAGCACGCTCAAGAACTTGAGCTGCAGGAGTCGACTTTGCAAAGCAAAATTCAAGCATTGGAGAATGAATTGAATGACAAGAACACCAAGATGTCCTCGATTGAGCAGGAATTGCAAAAGTACAAGACTGATTTGGAGACTGAAACATCCAAGTCAGATGGCCTCCAAAAGGAATTGGAAAGCAAGAATGGCACCGATGAGAAGGAATCCGCTGGCGTTGAGGCATTAACAAAGGAGATTTCGGCTCTCAAGATCGAAAAAGAGTCTTTGGAATCTGCCAGTCAAAGTGCCAAGGATGAAATTGCAAAATTGTCCAAGCAATTACAAGAGCAGAAGGATTCCAACACGCCACCAGTTAACAAATCCGCTAAGCAGAACAAAAAGAACAAGAAGAAGGGTGGAAAGAAGGTGGACGAGGCTGATGCCGGCAATGACGATGTGTCTGAACTTGAATCAACAATACAACAACTCACAGATGAAAAGGACAAGATACAAAAGGATCTCCAAGATGCCAACGAAAAGTACGAAAAGCTTTTAGCTGCCAATCTGGAATTGATAAAGAGTAATAAGAATATCAAGTCTGAATTAGAAACCAAATCCGAAGACGTCGAGAACTTGAGAGATTCTTTGAGAGACATCGGTGACGACTTAGTACAAGCAAGAGATGAATTGAAGGAATTGAAGTCTGCCAAACCAAAGGTTGCAGAAGACACTGGACTGAAGAAGGAAGTGGAATCGTTGACAGAAGCTAACGTTGCATTAAAGGAAGATTTGGAGAAAAAGACTACCGAGTTGGAACAGACGAAAAAGACCTTCGAGTCAAAGCAACAAGAGCTTCAGAAACAATTATCTGAATTTGAGCAGAAGGCAGCAGAACTTGAGAAACAAGTGTCTACTCAGCTTCAAACTTTAGAGACTCTCCAAAAGACCGAGCAAGCAAACAAGAAAGAGTTGGAGGACCTTAATAACAAGAACCGTTCATTGAAACTGGAAGTGGACAGTCTTGGAAAAGAAATCGCAAACCTCAAGAAGGAAAAGGAAGATTTGAATGCCAGAATTAAAGATTTGAATAAATTCAAGAGTAATGATACTTCTTTGAAGTTGGAAATTTCATCAATCAGAACCTCTTTATCCCACAAGGACAAGCAAATTGAAGAGCTTAAACTTAACATTTCTGATTTGACCAAACAAAAAAATATTACTAGCGAGAGAGCATCCAAACTTGCAAGTGCTAATGCCGATTTACAGGCTTCAAACAAGTCTTTGAACAAGGAGAAGAGCGACTTGTTGACAAAACAGGAGATTTCTGTCTCCAACATGAAATCACTTACTAATGAGGTCAATAAGTTGCAAACTAGCAAACAAGGATTGTCTGACGAACTTGAAAAGCTCACCAACAAGTACGACTCCCTCATTAAGGAGAGGTCCGGTGCTACGAACGAAGCTTTGTCGTACAAACAACAATACGAGGAGTTGGCCATGAAATCTAAAGAATCGCAAAACAAGATTGAGGATTTAGAAGACGAATTGGTTGAAGCCAGAAATATGCTTCAGGAACGTGTAAGAGAAGCCTCAACAATCAGAAGATTACTTGTTGAAGCAGAAGAACTGTTGAAGTCCAAGGACGAAGAATTAAAGTATGAATTAAACAAGCTCCAAGAGAAACAGCAAGACGTCGAAAACAACTGTCAACACTTGATTAAGAGAAAGCAAAGAGAAGTTGACGACGCAAAATCCGAAAACAGCAACTTTGCTAGTAGAATCCAAGAGTTGGAGAAGGCCTTGGAAGAGTTGAAGAACCAGAAGAAGTCTTTGGAAGAGAATTCTACATCTGTTGAGAGTGATGACACCGAAGTCCAGAAGACTCTTGAAACCTTGAGATCTGCATTACAGGAGGCCTCGAATAAACAAAGAGACTACCAAAACTTGAATGGAGTCCTCAAAAAGTTGAACGAAGAGCTGAACCTCAAGTTTGAAAGACTCTCCAAGAACTACAAGCTTTTGACCCAGCAATACAAGAAAATCAAAGAAGAAGCAGCTGCTGCCAAGGAAGACACCAACGAAGAAGATTCCCCAGCAAAAGAAGAAGAAAAGATCAACATTGCATATCTTAAGAATGTCTTATTAGGGTTCTTTGAACACAAGGAACAAAGAGAGATGTTGCTTCCAGTTGTGAAAACTATCTTTGACTTCTCTCCTGAAGATGAAAGGAAGTTTTTGCAATCATTAAAGTAGCACACCAAATTCGGAGTTTCACTGGAGAAAGTGCAACTTTATTTGGCTGCCACTACTCCATCCAAGAACCATTTTGGAGATTTAAAGTTATCTTGAAGTGATAACTTGCATAGCCCTCTACACCATACAAACATATGATCATCATTGCCCACAGTGTTAAGAAGACCGATGTCTTGAATTTTTCGCACAACCAAAATATATAGATATAGATACAATGCAAGACCCGTTTGACCAGAAGAAACAGTCGATCTTGGAAGAGATTGGCGCTACGAACGGAGGGATTCCGGACGCCTCTCCAAAAGGTAGCATAGACGAGATTTGTATTCCCATTATAAATCTTATCAACTCCAACAAGGACATGGTGACCACACTGACATGTTCCGGCAGAGTGAGTGTCTTCTTGGAGGGAAAGAAGGATATCAGCGAAGATGACATCAAGATAGGAGCCAAAGGGCATGAAGGACGTTGGGTGTTTGTGACTCACACACCCACCGAGCTTGACAACTGGTACAAGGCCGTCGACTTTGAGTACAGCTCTGTACCACCAGCTGAGCACAACACCAGATACATCTTGTTCAAGTTTGAACCCTTGATTTTGCATGTCAAGTGTCGTGATGCCGTTTCAGCAAATGCCTTATATACCACAGCCATGAATTGTGGGTTTAGAGAATCTGGTATTGGGAGTAACTATAACGTTGCAATCAGAATCTCCATCAAGTTAGACATACCTATTGGGTACTTACAGGGCGAAAAGATGACAAGCTTTGTTTCCGAAGAGTACTTGGAGCTTGTCACCAAGCTCTCACACGACAGATTCAAAGAGAACTTCAAAAAGCTCGATTCTTTGCACAAGGCAATTGAATGTTTAATCCAAGCACCAGAGAAGGAAAAGCCAGAAACCAAGGAAGAGAGAAGGCAGAGAAAGATACAGGAGGGAATGGCCAGAAGAGAGGCAGTCAAGTCCGAAAAGGAGCGCATTAAGAAGGAGAAGGAGAGACTTAACCAGGAGAAGTTGGCAGCAGAGGAGGCCGGAAAGCCAGTTCCTTCGGAGTCTGCAGACTCTTAAGTATGAGTCTCGCAACCACACAGTCCACCACGTAAATAGACATAGACAAATAGTAGCATTTTAAGAAATACGAGCACCAAATAGCCGTGCACATCCCAATGGGCCACAATAGAGTCATAAACTGACCATTTGCATAAGTAACCTGAGCCCAGGCTCCTTGGAAATCAGAGTGATTCACAAGGTGACTGACTCACCTCACTATAAAAATTTTCATTTGCGAAAATCTAACGATCATCAAGTAAGGTACCATGTCTGCTCCTGCTGAATCATTAGAAAAGTTGAACATCAAGGAAGCCAAGCCAGAGGGCGAAGCCCCAGCAGCTGCTGGAGCTGAAGGAGAAGAAGTCATTTTGGGTGAAGACGGACAACCATTGTCCAAGAAGGCTCTCAAGAAGTTGGCTAAGGAAAGAGAAAAGGCCCAAAAGAAGGCTGAAAGAGAAGCACAATTAGCCAAGGAAAAGGCTGAGAGAGAGGCCAAGGCTGCCAATGATCCAGCCAAGCCAAACTACGGTAAGTTGCCACTCATCAACTCGTCTTCTAAGACCGGGGTCAAAAGAGTTCAAATCAAGGACTTGAGTGAGGCTGACGCCGAGAAGGAGGTTGTCTTCAGAGCCCGTGTCCACACCAGTAGACAAACCGGTGCCACTTTGGTTTTCTTGTCCTTGAGACAACAAACCGAGCTGGTTCAAGCCATTGTCAGAGCCAACACCGAGACCGACTCGAGCGCCATTTCCAAGCAGATGGTCAAGTGGGTTTCCTCCATCAGTTTGGAATCCATTGTTTTGGTCCACGGTGTTGTCAAGAAGTCCGACGTTGAAATCAAGTCTTCCACTGTTCAAGTCGAAATCAACGTCACCAAGATCTACACCATTCAAGAAACCCCAGAACAATTGCCATTGTTGATTGAAGATGCCTCCAGATCCGAGGCCGAGGCCGAAGCCTCTGGTTTGCCAATCGTCAACTTGGACACCAGATTGGACAGCAGAGTCATTGACTTGAGAACCCCAACCAACAACGCCATCTTCAAGATTCAATCTGGTGTTTGTCTTCTCTTCAGAGAGTTCTTGTCCAAGAAGGGCTTCACCGAAATCCACACTCCAAAGATGATTGCTGCTGCCTCCGAAGGTGGTTCCAACGTTTTTGAAGTCAACTACTTCAAGGGCAACGCTTACTTGGCTCAATCTCCTCAATTGTACAAGCAACAATTGATTGCTGCTGACTTTGAAAAGGTCTTTGAGGTTGCTCCTGTTTTCAGAGCCGAAAACTCCAACACGCACCGTCATATGACCGAATTCACCGGTTTAGATTTGGAAATGGCCTTTGAAGAACACTACGACGAAGTCTTGGACGTCTTGTCTGAGTTGTTTGTCTTCATCTTCTCCGAATTGAAGAGCAGATATGGTAAGGAAATTGCCACTGTCAGAAAGCAATTCCCAGTTGAAGACTTCAAGTTGCCAAAGGACGGTAAGATGGTCAAGCTTCACTTCAAGGAAGGTATTGCCATGTTGAGAGGTGCTGGTAAGGAGGTTGACGACTTTGAAGACTTGTCTACCGAAAACGAAAAGCTTTTGGGTAAGTTGGTCAGAGAAAAGTACGACACCGACTTCTACATCTTGGACAAGTTCCCATTGGCCATCAGACCATTCTACACCATGCCAGATGCCGAAGACCCAAGATACTCCAACTCTTACGACTTCTTCATGAGAGGTGAGGAGATCTTGTCTGGTGCCCAACGTATCCACGACCCAGTCTTGTTGAGAGAAAGAATGAAGGCCCACGAAGTCAACCCAGACACCCCAGGTTTGAACGACTATGTCGATGCCTTCACCTATGGCTGTCCTCCACATGCCGGTGGTGGTATTGGTTTGGAAAGAGTGGTTATGTTCTACTTGGACTTGAAGAACATTCGTCGTGCTTCCTTGTTCCCAAGAGACCCTAAGCGTTTGAGACCATAGATGTATATACGAATTGACAAGATAAGGAGAATCCATGTGTATTGAAATTTGACGTGTATGGCCATATGTACGGAGATTGCTGTGTGCAGGCCCGCTAGCTTGACAAAAAAAGATACGAACAAGGCCGGAACGTAACAGGTTATACATACCATCGGAACAACAACAAACTACACTTGGAATAGACAGATTTGACAGTAATGGAAGCGACATTGATACCTAACCCAAAGGATTCCAATGCCACCATCTTGCTTATGGGGTTGAGAAGAGGAGGGAAGTCATCCATTTGCAAGGTTGTGTTTCATAATATGAAGCCATTAGACACCTTGTACTTGGAATCAACATCCAAGCCTACTACGGAGCAGTTTTCGTCCTTGATAGACTTATCTGTGATGGAGTTACCAGGACAGCTCAATTATTTCGAACCCAACTACGATAGTGAACGGTTGTTTTCGAGTGTTGGGGCATTGGTGTACGTTATCGATTCACAGGACGAATATTTGAATGCCTTGACAAACTTGTCCATGATTGTGGAATTTGCATACAAGGTCAATCCAAGGATAAATATCGAGGTGTTGATCCACAAGATCGATGGATTATCTGAAGACTATAGAATAGATGCCCAGAGGGACATCATGCAACGGACTGGAGACGAATTGTTGGACTTGGGGTTGGAGGGTGTTGAGGTATCCTTTTACTTGACCTCCATTTTTGACCATTCCATCTACGAGGCATTCTCCAGAATTGTTCAAAAGTTAATAACTGAATTGCCTTCGTTGGAAAGCATGTTGGACAATTTAGTCCAGCATTCATCCATAGATAAGGTCTTCTTATTTGATGTCAACTCAAAGATTTACGTTGCAACTGACTCTTCCCCGGTGGATATTCAAACGTACGAGGTCTGTGCTGAATTTATTGACATAACAATCGACTTGGACGACTTATATATTGAACATGACCTGCCTGAAAGCTACAACAACACCAACACGAACGGGAACTCCAACAATAGCACCAACTCCAATAACAATAATAGCAATAAGCTCAAGGCACAACCCAAAGAATTGAAATCAATAAGTCAATTGTCAAATGGTTCGACTTTATACTTGAAACAAATGATTCGTGGGTTGGCCTTGGTTGCTTTGATAAGAAACGACGATGGCGCTGAAAACGCTGATGACAGCATTGCTAGCAACCCAGGCAGATCAGACAAGTCCATGACCATTATCGACTACAATGTCAACTTGTTCAAGCAAGCGCTCATGAAGATGTGGGTCAACTCAAGATTGGTGCCTGCCAACGAAGTCACCAGCGGCATCTCGTCCCCAGAAGAATATGATTTCAATAGCAACAACGCTAGTGTCCGCTCCAACAACTTTTGAATAGAAATAGAAACTTGTACGTATGGTTTATTCAACTTATGTGATGTAGCATAATTAAGTGTGACGTAAGCTGAGAATAGTAACAACAGAAACTGACACGTCGAAACCAGCAGCCATTAGCTTCAGCATTAAACTCTCGGCTCTCACTACGACAAACTCTAAATACGCAACCTCAAACTCTCAATTACATTCTCTTTATCAAACTCAAATCAACTAACTTGAGATCATTAAAAAGATGGCAACTTCAAGGAAGTTTCATACTTAGATGGAAATCAAAAATTAAAAGATCCACACCTTTCAATCCGCATCCAGTCCAAAGACGTAGACACGGACATACAAAAAGTTGGCATAGCATCCATGGCGCTGTGCAATGCCTCTAGAAAACTATGGTTGTAAGACTTCTTGATCTCCTACAACATCTCCAGGTAAGTATGAAACTTCAAAAAAAGAGAAGATTTTTTTCAAAAATCTGGCTCGTTCGAGTCTTATTTATACGTGCACGAAATCCGGGTAATATTTTATTGCAGCTGTCTATAAAGTTATCAGATCCTAGTAAGCCTAGCTCTGAAAAAGGTCGTGGTTCCGATGTTTCTAACATATACTTCTTCCTGAGTCAACGAGGCATTGACCAATCCTATTCCTGTTGGTTTTCCAACACCAAGATTAAAGGTACCCGATGTAACGTAGCCTTGTAGGTGAATGGAACTATACTTCAAGTCGTCTCTATCGCTCACTTCTGAGTAGATCCTGGCACCATCTTTGAGAAACCCGCCGGCAACTAAGGTCACAGCAACCTGGACTACCGGAAGTTTGAAGTGGCTAACGGCTGCAACGCTTTCCACTTGAACGGTTTCTTCGATAATCGTCTTGTGCTTATCACTGTGCTTGTCATAGACTTCAATTGCAATCTCATCCTTAACATGTCTTCTGTCCTGGGCCGTCTTTACCTCCTGTTCCAAGTCTTGGTATGTGTTGATTTTTCTGTCCAAGTTGATTGAGGTCTGATCAAAGGTTCCAAGACCTGGTTTTGCAGCCGCGAGGTCTCGAACGCTTTTGTTTGAATAGATTCTGAGGAAGTATATGTCTCTCAAGGTTGTCCAATCACACTTGAATGGGTTTACAATGCTCATGGACTTAAAATCAGGCCTTCCTAGGTTCTTTGTACTCGAAGGCATTTTATCGAAAGCTTCCTTTGTTAAAAGTCCAGTTCCTTCGTTGTGGGCCCATCCATCAGGAGTCCAGGCATAGTCGCGTGGGTAGGTAGGGATCTGGTTTTCAAAGTTATACTGGTGGAGCTGATTGAGGCCACCAATGCGAACACCCTTAACTCCCACCAACTTGATCCAGAAAGGAAGAGTCCAAAACCAAGGCACTACGATCGACCAGGAATTCTCAGACACCTTGGAAAGCAACAATGGGATTCTGGAATGGTCAATATGAGCTTGGTGTATTGAGTTGCTCGAGTCTCTAGCTTCTCCAAACTTTCTGCTCACGTCCTTGATGGACATCTGTTCTCTGTACGACTCGGTTCTACCCTCAGTACTCAACAAGGAAGTGGCCGTTGATTTGTTCACCAAGTCGATTGAGCTCAATCGGATAACCAAATCATTAGTTCCACCCTCTTCTTTGCTGTTGGGAATATTGACGGGTCTTTTCCAAAAACGTGGATCGTGCACATCAAACGCAAGTGAGGTTCCAACAGGAATAAGCTTGCTATCGTTGACGGCAGCAAGTTGACCCAAGGTGCTAACAATTTCAGAGTTCTGGTCTTTGAAAAGATGCAACACCTTGGTTACCGAGTTCAATGCCGTGGGTCCTGATATCTGAATACTACCTAACGAGTATCTGCAATCATAGACAGTGTAAGACTCTGAAAATGCATGCACTTGGGTTTTCAAGCTAGAAAACAACTGATTGAATAACGATGGGTAGACTCTAATCAAAATCTTTCCTTGTGGTAGCGAAGCGTAAATAAAAGCCTTGCAACATTTGGCCCCATCTACAAAGATCCAATCGTTGTAACTTTTGACTCCTCTTAGTATCTTCTCGGGAACATTCTTGGTATACTTTGTGAGAGAAAGCAAAACCTGAGTAAAATGCTCTTTGTTGTCAATCTCCACAATAATTGAGGCATAGTATGAAGTCTCATATAAAGTTGTTCCAAAACGGGAATGACGATTCATGGCTCTAAAGCACTTTTGAGTGGGAGACAAGGGAATTTGGAACCCATGCTTCTTTATCATGTGGAATCTTTTAGCATGCCACATATGAGTTGGTAACCAAATAAAGTGGTTTTGACGTTTAAAGTACTTCATGTTACCCCTGGGTCTTGGTGCATGAGTGTTTACTCCAGTGTTATCGTAAGAACCTACCAGGTTGTTTAGCTTTGGCTTCACTTTTTCCAAGTCCGCTATTTGTTCATTCAACAACTTGATTCGGTTCCTGATATTTAACTTATTCCCATAAACATCCGACTTGGGCAAACTTCGTAACAACTTCAATTTGGATGCAAGCTTTAAGAGTCGTTTGGTGGTCTTCAATTGGTACAATTGACGGCCCCGAGCGCGATGACTTTTGGTGTTGGAGACCCCGTTCAAGGTGTTCTTCATTTCGTTTAAAGCACGTCTTCTCATCCGCTTGGGGATTCTCTTCACATTATGTGAGGCTGCTCTTCTACGTAGCACACGAGGCAAACTTTGGAAAACACGATTGGCTGAAGCATACTTGGAGTTCAACTGTGACACCTCGAACGATTTGATTTCAAACTTCCTGGCCTCCAAAAACTCTGGGATTTTAAGACGTTCTTTTTCCGTAAAACTCGAATCATTTAGTTGTGTTCTGATAGTCCTACTATTATATAGTTTTGACTTCTTGGGGTTTATGTTGGGTTTGTTTGGCACCGACATGGTTGTGGATAAGGTATAAAAATTTCCGGTTTGAGAAGAGCAGATCGAACGCGGAACTCCCTCCAACTTAGGGCTGGAGCTCTCTACATTAAGGAGAAAAGATTCCTCCCCGTAAGGTATATCGCAAGATTGTATATTAAACATACTACAGAGTAAATGTAAAGGTTGCCTTGATCAGGCGAGATATCTTGTATGCATGTTGAAGATGATCTTGATATAGAGACATCATTCAAGTTTCTATGTAATATAACAGGAATGGGAAAGCAATCATATAATACAATAATTACTAAACCACGATAGAAGAGTTCTCTTCCATAAGAGCTTTCTTTTAGCAATCACAGGTCCAAGTTCAAAAGACGGTGTGCTGTACAGTGACATGCTTTCAATTTAGTAGTATGCAACACTGTACAAAGTTGGAAGATGAACATGGTCCTTTTGCCATTCAGTCAAGATGGCCATCATTTGATCGTCCAACAAAACGTCGGATTCATCCTCGTAGTCCTCCTTCTTCTTTCTCTTGAAGTCGTGGATCATGTTGACAAACTTTAATATTCCTCTCCCACCAATAATGGCATTTTCGTTATCATCCTTAATGTCAAAGTTGACAATGTGAACAATCTGTTTAACATCGTTTGGGTCTTCTTTATTATACATTCTCAACATCAAATCGTCCACCACGGAGTCAAAACATCTCTCCTCACATGTTATCACCAAATCGAACTTGCCTGCGTATGAATTGTTTTGCCACTTTTCTGGGGCTGGCTTGACCTGTCTATTTCTATCCAACATATGAATCAAACCATTGGATTCATACATCTTTCTGCAACTCTGTGAGATTAAATCGTTATATATTTGTTCGTATGGTGTGCCAAATTCGTATACGTTGGGCTTGTCAATGGATGGACCAGGCAACCGCACGGCAGAACCAGTCCCAAAGGACTTTACATTATATCCCGCGTCTCTCAACTGTTTATGTGATTCCATAGAACGATTGTTGTTGGATGCACAAACCGTACATATCTTAAGACTGTCTTCTACGACCATTTTGTAAGTATGTTTGAATTATGATTTTTTTTGATGTTAGAAAAAACTATTGATATCAAGAAAGATGGATAGAGCGAAAATAGGCTGGCATTGTATGCCCTCCTAGGGAGGGAGTGAGGCAAGCATCACTAATTACACTTTCAGGATATTACCTGATCTACAAGTTAGTCAATAAATTTTAAGCTACGTATGTTGACAGCTTGTGGTTTAAAGCTGTGGTTGGTGACTTTCCTAGTTGGGAGAAATTTATTGTAGAAGCACAGTATTAACTTCCTATTTGCTATACAAAGATACTTATTCAATCCACCTGCCTGCAAGTTTATCTATAATATACGCTAGGTAGCGGGGTTGAGTCTAGCCAGCTCGTCTTGTTATCTCATTAGCTCTTGAGTTTTGTTTCTATCTCCAGCTCAAGTTGTGTGTGGTTGGAACAAACACCCAATAACTACCAGGTTCAGAAAGCTCAGTGCCTCACGCTGTATCACAAGGCGGAAACATCGTCTGGATCTTCAAAGCTCAGGTAATCTTCTTTGAGCTTAGAAGACTCGTCTTGCTCATTACTAACCAACACGCCAGAGCTTTCATTCGTATCATTTGTGGATGAGGCAAGATCGTCAGTGACCACAAAGCTCAGGTAACCTTCTGGTTGGTCTACTTCCTTGGAGCTAACCTTGTCAAATTCATCGCCCAAATCGACAAATTCGTTGATTCCTTTCAGAATCTCAATAAACTCGTCTTCTTCGGGTAAATCGGTGTGGTTGATCTTCACAAACTCCGAGTTCTTTCTTGGCCTCTCAGATGCACTTCCTAGTTGAGAGTCATGGAAATGAACTATCTTGTTCATTCCTTCGGTACAGGTTTGCTTAAACTTTTCGTAGTCTTGGTAGTTCTCCAAAATGATCCCAATCAACATGGACGGGTCCAAATTGCTGAGCGGCAAGTATTGGTAGTTCAACGTATGGTACGTAGAAAGGTCAACGTCTGCAAGATACGGTTGTGGGTTGTGTGGGTTCAAGTAGATTAAGTTGTCACCTCGATACCCCATGAAGTAGAAACTGGAGGAGGGCTTGCCTCCGGCTATCCCCGTGGACTGGGGAAGAGACAACAACTGTGTGATGCTGGCGTAGTAGTATGGGTTGATCTTGTCCAACCCTAGTCTAACAGGTAGCAATACTAGCAAAGCGTTACCAGAACTAAGCAAATCCTTGATGGTGTTGTCGTAGAAGTCGCCACTCTCAGGAATGTGCACCTTCAAGGGCAACTCCGAGTTGCGGTTTCTATCACACAACCTTTTGATGGACACAGATGCAGCGTTGGGACCAAACCATTCCCCTGGCTTCACCTTCAATGGCAGCTCCGTGGCAACCTCTATGAAGTTGTGGATAGAATAGGGCATGTTTGGGTTGTCTTGGAACAAATCAATGACTTCAGCCGAAGCCGACTCATGGTCCTTGCCACGGTTTTCTAGTAAGTGCAAGAGGGTGTTAGCAAGTAAGCTTTGCGAGGTCCGGATCATACACCCCCACCCGATGTCGTTGGTGAAGTGGTCGTTGTCTATCAACGTGTGTAAGTTTGAGAACACAGACTTGTTGAAGACAAGGGATGGCGCATATAACCTGGGACTTGGGCCATCGGGAGCCTTCTGAAGTGGTTCAAACCCAAACCGATACGTCAACCAGATCTTAGACTGAACCACTACTTCATACTCGTGTTTCTTAAGGTATTGCTTCCCTAATATGGTGACCGGAGGCTCAAGCACAGGGTCGTTCGCAAGGTCTTCGTCTGCCGAACGCCCAGTAGATATGATCTTTTGCCAAATATTGGACAAGCTGAATGCTCCGTTCTCTTCTTGAGGCAGAGAACCAGATTCCTCTACCACACAGACATCTCCTGAAACGTCATTGTTGCTCATGTTTGGTGTATTGGTATGACTCTGGCGTGCGCCGATAAGATCTCCCCTCGAATGGGCCAGACTGCACAAAGACGTGGCACCTCATTCCTGCACACATTACCGTTAACAATTACCTTTAGAGATCCATGACCAGGAAGAAGAGAGGTGGTGGCGGCAGACCGCCCACTAGTGGCGGCTCCTACACTTCCAATAACGGAACAGTTACGTCGTCTAAAGGCGGCAGGTTTTTTCACCTGAAAAAGAAGAAGAGTAAGGGAAGCTCGAACAACCACAGAGCACAACACGTTTTCCCAGAGTTGGAGCTGCTTCAAGATGAAGATAGGCCCCACAACATGCGTGATTTGGCCAACTCACGCAGCATGGCGTCGGCAGACCGCAAGCAGGAGTTGTTTTCCAAAAACTTACGGTTCAATCCTATTGAGTTTGTCAAAGCAAAGGAAGTCTACGATCCAAGCAAGCTCATCTTTAAAAAGGTGGCAAACGTCCAGACCAAGAAGCCCACCGAAAAGCAGGAAGATGTGAAGAGATCTAAGATCGATTTCAGCGAGGTAGATATGTTGATAAATGATGTTGATCTTGGCGAAGACTCTGACGAGGAGCCCGCTGGTGCTGCAGAGGACGCAATCGTGCCGGAATCAGTTGCGGAGCCCGTTACAGAGGACTTTGCTGACGAAATTGAAGATGACATTCCAGAAAAACCTATACATGAAGAGGTTGTTACTTTAGATGAAGTTGAAGTGGCCACAGAAGTTATTGAAGACCTTACAGAAGACACTACAAAGAGAGTTCAAGATATAGTTGCAGAGGTTCATCAAGAAGAAGCTCAACAAGATAGTCTTCGAGATGTCTCTCTGAAGACCACCGAAGAGGTGACTGCGGAGACAATTGCAGAAGTCATTCCAGTGGTAGATTTATCTCCTCAAACTTTGACTGGCAACAATCAAGTAGAGGTCTCACTTGAGACCGAATTAAACGTGGGTGAACTTTCCATTCAAGACTCTGACGTTGCCACAGAAGTGAAGAAAGTTGTTCAAAAGGAAGAGTCTCCAGAACCAGAATTCTTCATTGATACAGAGGGTGACGAAAGTTTATCTACAGTTGTTGCAGAGCAAAGAATAGGTCCAAATGTTGTGTTTAACCCAGTCCTCAATTTTGGTAATATTTCATTAAAGACATCCAGAGACGAGGAGGGCACCACAACAGCCCAGTTTCATGGAAATAATCACTTGTCCATCCCATTTCCAGATGACGAGTACGACAACGCTTACTTCTCAGACGACGAGGACTACGAAGGCTATAGAAACTACATTGCGAATGTCATGAAGGGGTTGAACGATGAATCCGAGGACGAATCTGATGAGCTCGAAGACTCTGACATTGATTCAGGATTTGAAGACGATTTTGAAAATGAGATAGAAGACGACTTAGACGATGAAGATTCAGCAGATCTCGCTACAGAGACTCCAGAAGAGACTCCGGAGTACGGATTTTTAGAAGAAGATTACGAGTTTGACACCTCCCTGGTTGAGGTAACAAATGTGAGAATGGGTATCAAGAATCAATATTACGTCAAGTGCTTTGAATTGACCGGGTCTTCAGATGAAAGTGCCTGGATTGACGATGATGAATTCCACGACTACGTGCTACTGAAGGGTGTCAGGGAGCACAGGTTGAAAAGTTTCATAAAGTTTATCACTAAAGGTATGATGGAAGTACCAGACCAAGTTCTGGAAGACTCTGAGGTGTGGATTTCTGACAGTGAAGAGGAATACCAAAGTGATCAGGATAGTGAAGAGGAAAATGATGGTTTAGAAGACTTGGTTGCCTTTACCAAAAAACAGCAAGGAAGCTTTTTGTCGTCTGACGACTTTGAACCGACACAGACGGTCAGGACCAAGGGCCGCGGGCGTAAGAAGCAGTTGGACCTCGATAGAATGGACTTGGAGACGGACTTGTTGATCTCTTTACAGGAACAGTACACTTATATGAGAAACAAAAAGAAGGAAAACAGACAAGAGGCAGCACAAGCCAGGATCAGAGAAGGAACTCAGAAACACGATATGAGGATTTTGTATCCTTTCCATATCACCATCAAGGAGATGAAGGTCGAACTTGATACCTTCTTAAGAGACAAAAACAGAGACACATTGAGTTTCCCTCCTCTTGGAAAAGATGGTAACAAGACCGTGATCAAGATGTCCAAGTTTTACAACATGAAAATCAACAAGTGTGGCCCATCCGGAACAAAAAATTATATCCAGTCTGTGAAAACCCGATCTACGTGGCGTAACTTACCCAAGTACAATGAAGTGGCTCATATGGTGAAAAAGAAGTCTGTCTACATACGTTCCGACGTCAAGAGATTGGCTGACGAAATCTTGGGCACCGACGGCAATGCCAAAAAGGATGCCAAGAGAGGACGTAACAAAGCGGGCTCTTCTGCAGGTGCCAGACACAGAGAAGGTGAAGTTATTGGTGCTGATGCTCCTGAAATCAGCGTTGGTAATTTTGGTAGGCAATTGTTGGAAAAGATGGGCTGGACCAAGGGTGAGGGTTTAGGTGCTCATGGAAACAAGGGTATCAGTGTCCCTATTATGGCAGTGGTGAAGACTTCAAAGTCTGGTTTACAGTAGATATCATAGACAATAGATTGATAGAATGAATGTCATACGTTTATAATCTAAATGTATTCTAATCTATAAGTATCTAGCCATAATCTATTAGAGGAGTGGTTGGGGGTGATGTGTTGGGTATTGTTGTGCTTGATGCTTGTGCAGGTTCTATAACTTTACTGAATTCCTCTCAAAATGTCTATCTATTCTTCTTCCCCTTCTTTCCTTTACCGGCAGAAACTGGAGCAGCATGCCCTGTTGCTTTGACATGTTGGAATAGCTTGTTCCTAGAGGTGAAGATTTCAGAGCATACGACACACTTTTCAGAGCCATTAGGAATTTTTGTGGGAACTGAGGGTTGAGTCTGTTTTGCCTCTGGAGCTGGTGAGCTAGCAGCAGAGTCATTGGTAGAACCCACCTTTTTCTTCTTCTTCTTGTCCTTCTTATCCTTCTTTTTGTTAGATGTGGACCAATCGTCATCACTGTCGTCCAACTTCAAGCCGTTTGCCAACTTGGAGATTTCATCATCAACGACTTCATCGTCTTCATCTTCAAAAGGAACTGGTGGTTTCTTGTCCTTCTTCTTGTTCTTTTTCTTTGGTAACACACTGAAATCGGTTTCGCTTTCACTGTCCACAACGTCATCAACTTCCAAGTTGTCCCAGTTCACTTGTGGAGCAGAGCCTTCATCTGCTTCAAGCAGTGACGAATCTTCCTTGGATTCTTTACTCTCCTTTTCTTCAACGATGACTTCTTCCTCATCTTCCTCATCCTCCACAGCATCTTCAAAGGATCTTTCGCTTGCAGTTTCAAACTCATCTAAATCAATGTCGTGCTTGTCTATACCCAATTCTATTCCTTCTTTCCTCATTTCCCATTGAAGCCTCTTCAAGAGCTTCTTGTGTTTGTTTGACGTTTCGTGAACCTCAAGTTGTTTCTCATTCTTGAAGGACTTGTCGCAGATGACACACTCAAACTCATATACTATATCGTCTTCTGGGTTTTCAAACTCGTCAAACTCACTGTCGGAGGAGTCTGAGGAGCTCATGGCATATTCCTCATTTATCATCTCTTCAAGCTCGGCCAAATCGTCTGCCGTGAGCTTCTGCCAATCTTGGTCGGCGTACCCGTTGTTCTTCTCCATAACCTTGCGAAGACGTCTTTGCTGCTCCGCCATCTTGGCTTGTTCTTCAAGTTCTAATTGTTGCTGCTTCTTCTTTTGCTTCTCAAATTCGGCTTGTCCAGTTTTAAACCTAGTATCTCTTCTCTTAATGAATTGGACAAAGCTACGAACAGCCTCATTATAGTCTTTTCTGGCGGCATCACGGGCCTTTTTGTTTTCCCTCTCCATTAGCCTTCTTGTTCTACGGTCCGGAGCCAGAGAGTATCTGTATTCGTCCTTCCATTGGAAACTCTTGACACTCAGAAACTGGCCCCATGTTTTGTAGAACTCTCTAATCTCTGTCGCATAGTCTGCGTTGCTTCCACCAAACCTTGGATAAAGTAAGTATGATGAGTCTATAGCACCCACCTTACTCAAATCATCATCCTTATACTTGTCGTAACCCTTGACACCCTGGGCTCGTCCATGTGTGACTTCTTCGGCAGCCAACCTTTCAAACAACTGTGACGCCACCCTGTAGAATCCCAGTGGTGTATCATCAATCTTGGAGTATAACGAAGGGTTGAAGTATCTCATAATTTCATCAATGGAGATCGAGGGAATAACCATTTCGTGTTCGGGAATAGTGTCGTCGTCATCGTAGTCGTCGTCATCTCTCAATATAGAGGCCTTATGCGAGTCATACCATGATCTTTCTTGTGGATCAGATAACACCTCGTAAGCCGCCCGTACTAAGGAGAACCTTTGGTTGGCTCCTTCCACATCATGGGGGTTCTTATCAGGATGAAGCTGTAATGCCTTCTTACGGTAGGCCTTCTTTAACTCGGTGTCTGTAGCCGTAGCTTCGACTTCGAGAAGCTCATAATAACAGGTCTTCATGGCTATAATGAATTTTTCGTTTCCAATTGAGATTCAATTTGATGCTGCGCAGACCTTTGCAAGACAAGAGATCGCTACCCAAGTTACTGAGCAGCATTAAAGCTTCTCTACTAAGTTTATCCTATCCCGTGTAATGTACACTATAAAAAGAAATGAAACTACACCTCGTAGGGTACCATGTAAATCAAACATTTAACACTTTTGTAATAATAATAAACCCATTAATGTTACGGTCACCAGCCTTTGGAGTGATAGTCATCGAAATCTTGATCGTCGTTAGAGCTACCAACAACTAAACCCTGCTGTCTTGCAACTCGTATCACCTTTTCACTATTAATCACCTTGCCGGGGAGTGGGACCTTTCCCAATGTGTAGTCAATCATTATAGATTGCTTTAATGAATCACTCAACTCACTTGAGAGCATAGAATGCTTTTTTGATTTTGGTGAGAGCTCAAGCGTACGTCTCGATAGCGTTGACTCGTTCTTTGTCTCGTCTGCAGTAATAATGGTTTCTGCGACAAATGTGTTGCTGGTGACTTGAATATCTTGTAACGGTTCATTTTGTTCATGTGGCTTATTAAGTTGCTTATCTTGAATATTCGTTTCAGACTTGCTGAAAATGGATCTTGAATTGTTGTAGAGCACGCTCAAACTTAAAGAGCTTCTCGAGGTTTTCCTTCGTCTGGTTGACGCTGATAACTTGGATAAACTGGTGGAAAGTGAATCATAAAGGTTAGTAGCTGAGTTGGAGTTCACTTGGTTGGCTTTCAAAAGATCGCTTGAAGTTGGGCTCTGTAATAACTTGTTAACTTCCTCGTTTTCAGTTGATTTGATCAGATTGGCTGTCACGTTAAAGTCGGAGATCCCTACAACTGATTTCTGTTTGCCTAGCAACAAGTCATCTTCATCTTCGTCATCCTCACCGTTCTTGCTATCTATGATTTCTTTCGACAATGAGCTTGGGTTGAACTCCCTCCTGTTCTCTATCAAAGGAGAATCTTGGATTTTACTATCTGCATTTGCATAGTTTTTAATGTCTGTTGAGGAGCTGAACTTTTTAGAAAGTACCATGTATGGTCTTTTTGGTTTTAACAAGTTTCCCTTCTGGTTGTGCAGTTGCAGAAACTGAAGATGGCTGCCAGCACTGTTACTTCTGACCTGGTTAAAAGTAATGACACCTGTGGTCGATGATCTCTTTAAAATTGGCTTTAACGTAGCATCACCAGACCCTTGCAGGTCAAACAACCCTGTCAATAAGGACTTTGGTTTAAGAATTGAAGGAGACGAGAATCTCTTGCGGTCAGCAGGAGAGTTTAGTCTCGTGGCGGATGGTTGATTGCTCAAACTTGGATTTGCAGTGGTATAGCCACTGAATGTTGCAGCCGCAGCTTCTGGAGTGGTACCTTGGAGTTGGATTTTGTTGAACTCAAGTGTCCTTGGTCTCAGATATTGCGTATCGTCCGAGGATGAGGAAACAGAAACCCATTCACTGTCATTGTCATTTCCAGTTGCAGTCGACCCTTTTCTTTTCAAATCAATGTTACTTGTATTTACAGCCTCGGAAGCTTGGCTCGATTTTTCATGAAGTTGCTTAACGTAATCTCCATTTCTCACCTCATTTTTGACATGTTCGTGATGTTCCTCTTCGTCCTCGTCGTCTTCCGAGTAATCGTCTTCTGAAATTTCTGTAGAAGAGTAGCCATCGGATTTATCCTCGACAATGTCCTGTGGTTTTGCTGTGATGTTGGTGAGTCTATCATCCTTGAAATTTAGCTGGAAGTTACTAAACAAAGAGTCCAGTCTGTCCTTGTTCGCTCTTTGGCTGGCAAACTCTTGTGAGGATGAAACTTCATTGCCTGCATGCGTTGATTTTGGAGATGTGTTGTCGTGGTTCTTCAGTGTCCCTAACTATTGCGGTATGGGTTTTCAGTGTCCCTAACTATTGCGGTATGG